>CM059013.1:45023144-45459768 GCA_030272315.1 Paspalum vaginatum
TGCGGTCCACGTGCATCTTTCGTCAGTCCGCTCCTCCCTCTTCTCGCCAATGCAAAGCTTTCCGATCCATGGCTTCCATTGAGGTCCCCGGCTGGGCCCCGTACAAGGAGATCTGTGCGCAATGCAAACTAGACAAGGTGACATGCTGCACTTAACTTAAAGGGACTTTGGCTTTTATACCCTCACTTTAGTGTCTAATGATGATTTTACCTTTATTTTTTAAACTTTGTGAATTTACCTCTACGTTTTTAAAATCGAAGAAAGAGTTTACCCCTATTCTATTAATGTTTTTTAACAATATCAACTTTTGGTGCCAAAACACCATCATACCCATCGATTTTGCCCCTATTTTTTGTAATGTATTGTTATAATACCTCTATTCGCACTGGCGACGACCGGTCTCGCCTAGGCAGTTGTGCCGTTGCCGCTGGTTCTCCCCATGCCGCACCGTACGCAGGCCACATCGTGGCCAGGTTTTCACTAATATGACTCTAGTGGGCTGTGGGTGAAAGGATAAGGGGCATTATTGCCTATTCTCCTATTTCGAAAGTTTTTTCTATTTATTTTAAGTGGTTTAGTCTAGTTGCATCTAAAATGTTAGAAATAGGGGTATACGTAGTCTTCGTTTTGAAAACATAGAGGTAAAATCACAAAGTTTTAAAAACAAAGGTAAAAACGCTATTGGAGTTACTAACAGGGATATAAACACCAATCTCCCTGAACTTAAAAGTGTGATTAACTGCCCCGGCCTCAGCCCACTATCGTGGCGGTGTGTGTACCAGTACAATTGGAATGATATGTATTGTATCTTTACATTTATCGTAAAATCTATATGTGCAGCTGCTGGTTGGGGGTTTGGTTGCCTAGTTTTGGGCATGCAAGCACCATGGCAAGCAATGAGCTGCTGTTTGATTATTGTGAGCCTGGTTCTCGGCGTGCAGCATGCCTGTTTGGCTGCCTATTGTATAGAGATGCAGAGCAAGGTTCGCACTGTGCTTAAAGCACTCTAGACCCGACTGTGCAGAGATGAGCAAAACGAGCGTATCTCTGCCTCTCTGGAGCTAGGCTCCGCCGGCGGTCTTGGCTCAGGCAGCCAGGCTTGCTTGAGAAATGAACCAAACATGCTCTGTATTGATTTATTAGGGCATGCTTAGGAGAACTCTGGCTGTATAAAACTTTAGACTTGATGGATCTAGCCATCACTGGCTCTACAAGTTTGTGGGGTTGGAGCTATGTGCATAAAGTCATAAGTAGTAGTGCTTCTTTTGTAGACTTCAGTTAGTAACAATAAGAATAAGAAGATTAGTTCAATTACTACGGTAGTTGTCTACAGAATAAGCTATCATACGTATTAATAAGGATTCAGAGCACCAATGCCATGGATGCTACTCAATACTTGGCCTAAAGAAACAAAAAAAAACACAGCTCGACAAAAGGGAATAATAAGGGTGTCCTTGGCTCTCTATATATGTACTTGCTCGGTCAGTCTTTTGCTGCTGGGAATTTGCTAGAGTGCATTTTCCTGCTCTATGCTATTGCTAGTACCAAAGAGGACACTACTGGATGACCATCACTCACCTCAAGTGGTAACAATTCCCCTCTGCATAGTTTGTCGTCCTAGCTCCTTCCGTTTCTAAACATAGAATCGCAGCCGTCATCTCCAAATTTGGAAAAAAGCTAGCCCAATTGGTTGAAAACAGTCAATTATATACTCCTATTTTCCATCAAACAAGGCAGGGCAGTGGTATAATTCTTGGATCACAGAGCACAGCAGTTTTCATGGAGCAGGAACAGGAGCCCTCGCCGCCCTCATCGCAAGCGGCATCAGCAGAGAACCTCTCGCCGTTACTGGCAACGGCAACGGCGGCAGGACATCGCGAGGCGCTGCCGGACGACGAGGTATTGGCGCCGACGTCGTTCATCGGCGGGAAGAAGGTGAGGCTGTTCCCGTGCCTTTTCTGCCACAAGAAGTTCCTCAAGTCGCAGGCGCTCGGCGGCCACCATGAACGCACACAAGAAGGACCGTGCTGCCGGCTGGAATCCCTACGTCTACGGCAACCTCGGGAGCGGTCCCAGTCCCAGCAGTATCGCCGCCGCCGCCGCCATGTCCGTCGTCCCCATCGCCTCGCACGGAGGCCTCGCGCGCGCTGCTGAACCCCCTGCCCACATCAAGATCAAACTCGAGAGGCCGGACAGTGGCGTGCCGCTCTCCGCGGACGACGACGTGGTGCGCCGCCCAGCGGCAGACGAACCATGCGCTACCAGGCGCGGCGACGACACTACTGTGGACATGCTTAGCTGGAGAAGGTCCTTCCGTACCTACGGGACACTGGAGAGCACCGACACCAACGCCTCATCCTCCTGCACCGGCGAGGAGCTGAACCTCGAGCTGCGACTCTAGATCGATCATCAGTAGCTAATTGGTCTTTGTTTCTCGGTTTCACATATCTCTAGCTGTATCTTCAATTATTGGCCCCCCAATTTAGCTTGATAGTGTGGATCTTTGTTATATGTTTATTATTGAAAATTGTAATTGTTGCTACTATATATTATTAGTACAATTAGGTTCCTCCGTTAGGCATCTCAACTCTCAACTAATCGTCGTGACGACGTCGACAGGATGTAATTCTGTGTTGATTCCAATAACCAAGACCAAAAGCGAAGTACTAGAGACGAACGAAGTGACCAAAACCAAAATTTTCAGTACATGGTCCGAACTCATGGTGTAACTAACCGAAATAAGTCAGTCGATCAGGTAACCAAAAAAAGTCGAAGAAACTAAAGTATGTATAACAGCCCAACAATAGCCCAAACCCAGTTAACAAATTACCATGAGCTATATAACAACCAACCACCAGCTACTCAACTATTCATTCTTCTCTTTCCACCTATGTGCTAAACCCAACACAACCAACCATGACAGGCGATAACCATCGCTCAACCCCTCGTTTCCCCACTTTTCCATTGCCCGATCTGCCAAACAGCCAAATTCGCTCAAACCCCTCCTCTTGCTCCCTTCCTTCTTGCCGAGAGCTGCCATCGCCGCCGATATTTCCACCTCGATGTAGGGAATCGGGTTCCTGGGTTGGGGTTCAGTTTGATGCGGTGGGAGGAGATTTAAGAGCTTAGGATGTTGAGGGATGACGGTGGATCAACAACAGTGGCAGAAAGGCGGCCTGGGCAGCGCTAGTTGGGTGGTGGACGACAGGCGGTCGGAGGGCGGAGGGGATGAGCTCCTTTTGGATTAGTGCTAGGATCTAACACAACTTTGGCGGATCTAATCTCGTTGAGGGCATCCTTGATGGGATTGTGACGTGACTGTGCAACTTTGAACTCCTCCAGGCTTTATTCTTGTGTTTTAGTTGAAGGTGGTTTTTCTGATTTATGTGTACGTGCAACTACACCGATTAGTTCAGTCAATACCTAATAAAGATCCGAGATATCTAACACTGAAATCTTCACAACTCTAGCTCTCAATGAAATCTGATCTTCAATTTTAGATTATCAAAGTTTCAAATGAACTAAGAGACGAACCCAATTGGGTCGGCTTGATCCAATGCGCGCACATATTTGTATGAATGAAAGAAACTTGGTCACTGCAAAAAGAAAAGTTTCAATTCATATGGATGAATGGGGCGGCTGCACGCCTTTTTTTTTAAGGTGCTTCAGGTGTTGCTCCCGGTTTAGTGGATATTTTATGATGTTTCCCGACAATGGAAATTAAGACTTGGCACATGTTTCAATACGTAGGCGAGGATACCAAAGCTTATCGATTTGAAAGAACGTATCTAGCCATCGACGTTGAACAGTTTTAACTAAAACGGCAAATTGAGCACTGGTAATAAATATCTACTCTCTCATTTTTAAATGTTTGACCATGTTGACTTTTGGATAAAGTATTGTATTTGACTTGTCCTCTTATTTCAAATTTTGTACAAATATATAGAAATATAGGTCACTTTAAATTACCATTAATAATAAAAAGGGGTCATATCATAACAAATGAAATGATTCTCCATCCGTTAATTTCAAATTACAGACCGTTTCACTTTTCTGACAAAAAAATTGACTTTATTGCCTTATTCAAAATTATGAAGAAACATGTGAAAATTCAAGCTAGGCTTAAAGTTTGGTACACTAAATCTTATTAAAAATAAATAATAATTAGGAATTTTTTAAATAAGATGAATGGTTCAAACTTAATGTCAAAAAGTCAAACAACCTATAATTTGAGTAAATGGAATACTTGCATAGTGTTTATAATATGGCAAGTAGGTAATATGCATGTTCTTCTGAGTAACCTTTTGGTTCCAAATATATGTAGTGCAGGGAGGGCAGAAGCAAATATTATTACAATGCAATATATCCACTCAATCTTTTAGAGTTTCTTCGGTGGGGGTGAAAAAAATACAACGTCGTCGTCTAAAAGATAAATAGTAGTCCTACCTGATATATATAAGCCCTCTTCCCAAAAAAAACAAAGGCAAAGAGCCAAACAGCACGAAAGGGACAGATGAACAACGTGGCACTGTACGAGATTGGCATGCACAGAATGCAACTATGGAGGGGTACGACCATCTCTAAGCGACTGTTATTATTCTAACTAGATTTTTTTTCTGTGTAGCGCTATTTTATACTACATGTAAATCCACAATCTAATACGAGCAGCAGTGTGGTCAGTACTACCTGGCCTACAAGAGAGGCTGTAGTGACAGTGAGGAAGAAAGAGGTTTCCAGTACGGCTGAATGCGGCCAAAGAAATACAGTGCTAGGCTACGTTGCCAAGTATAGCTGTAGTAGGGTGTATACTGTAGAAGAGGGCCAGCTAGGATTATTGAATATTGACACAATAGATGCACTGATCTAGACCGTGAATGCATGCAGCAGCTGGTAGCTCTTGCCATGGCTCGGTGCTGCTTCAAACGAATAAAATACAGTACAACGTTAAATTATTCCTCTACTCCTCTCAAGGCTGAAAGAAACGATGTCATATATGAAGCACTCGGATTCTGCTCTGCATCCTCTTTTCCTTCGTTGTCTAGCTTTGTATATGCCACCTTTCTTTGCTTGCCATTGCTGGTAGGCGTATAATCAGATCGAATACCGAAATATTCGAATATTGATCGGATCTTAATCATTATAAACAGATCTAAATTCGAATACAAACGGATAATATACTGTATCTCTCCTAATTGCCAGCATCACCAGGCCGCGGTTGAACGCAAGGTTGGGGTTTGGCCCATAGCCGGGAGGCCGTTCACCCATGCACCCATGTTAATCGCCATATACTGATGCCAAGCGCCCAAGACAAATAACGTCAGGCGTAAGATCAATTTGAAGAAAGAGCTGATCTCGGGGCAAACAAGATTGTGTGTCATATTAGGGTTGGCTCCTTTAAATTACTTTGTATATAGCATTGTAAGAATTCTTTTAGAAAACATAATATATTCAATATTTGGTAATACTAGATGAATGACCACATGTTCTTATTTTTGTGAGAACTTTTATAATTTATCTTTTTTTCTAAAATGCTTCACAAATAGTGTATATTTTGGAGCCTTCAATTAGTAATTTTTAAAGAAAATAGAATAGATCTGATCATGATGATACCGTATGGATGACACCATGTTTTTTATTTTTTTAAACCTTTAGGATTTTTTGTAGAATGTCTCGTAAGTAGCGTATGACTTGGGGATCTTCAATTAGCAATAGTAAGATATATAAGATATATAGATTAGGCCAATGGGATATAGGCTGGGATATGCAGGGATATTGTCTACTAGAATGTCTAGCCTACAGGACCCTCCAATTTTAGATATTTGAACCCCCCCCCCCAAAAAAACCACACACACCTCCAACAAAATTCATTCAAACTCATGGTGTGAAGTTTCTTCAATAATTGGAAGTCCTTTTGCTTATATCGGTGTGGAATCTATAAAATGGAATTGTCTAGTGGGGACGCCACTTCATTTGTTAGGTGATCCAAACAGCAAGCTATCACAGAGACACATGGTACTCAATTATGTTGTCTCAAAAACAGAAAGTGTGGTTTTTCTTTGCTATCTCAAAAATGACTAGCAAAAATCAACATGTAAGGATTCTCTATCTTCAATTATTGGTGGAAATAGGTGAGGGCGTGTACAATAGATCAACCATCAACAAGTTCTTGACATGTCACGTAAAGTTGACAATATAGTGGCCATACGATGAGTTTGTTTCTCAGTGACTCATCAAAATAAATGTGTCAATGATTTTTCTTCCTTTGTGGAAAAACATAAGACAACATAAATGCGTACACACATTCGTGTTATGAACACTAACGCAAGATTGGGCTACCGGATCTTTGGATTGACATAATCATAACAGACATCCCAATGCCAGGGATACTTTAATAACCTACTAATGAATTAATAATAAATAGCTAAAAACATTAATATATTTGGGGCTTGAACCTAGATAAATATATTCAATTCTGAGCTAGCACAATAACTCTAACCAATTGAGGTATCCTCAAATTCTGCTAGAAGAGATTTTTCAGTGTCTTCCTGATGGTACGCATTCTGTGAAGAACTTGTGTGGGAAAAGGCTACCCTAATGTTTGTCCTCAGGTTTTGATATCTGTCGACAGAAAAGGAAAAGTGGAGAGAGTTAAAAAAACAAATTAGAGGAGGATCATGATGTGATATAAGCAACACATGGACAGGCATATGTGATTCACCATGTTATAGTCATCATGACACAAGAACGTCTAATAATTGACCAATGAACCCAGGGTGAAAGGAACTGGGTGATAGAGAAATGTGTATGCCGACAAGCCTAACCAAAAGCAAATAAACTAGCACGAATGCACATACCTGATCAAAATAGGGTGCAGCATGCTAGCTCCTGAAAATGTGGCACTGAGAAAAGGGATGAAACAGGTGAGAAACTAGGCAAACACTGGATTAAAATAAGAGTGGAAAGCATGACAACATTACATATATACGAGCATGTTATATCTGTCATACACTACTAGTGAGGAGAAAACCATCATGATTTTAGAAACATGGTTAGGCTAGAGACAGGATCTTAGCAAACATGCATATATATATTTAGAAAAAGGAACAATATCTGGCCTCTGCAGCTGCACACAGCCAAGTCTCTACATATTTTTTAGTAAAACTACTTATCTGATAAGGATAAACAAAACATAGAGAAAAATTGAACATAACCGCTTCTCCATCCACTCTTAGCAAATATATTTGAGGCAATAATCTCCAACACCTTGCTCGCAAAATGGATGGTCTCCCTTGTGTCATCACGCTGCAATAGGGTCCAAAATACGCAAGTACACAACCGATACGCTCCTCTGAAAGTAGCCTGCATAAAAGAAGTGTAGCGTTTTTTTCTCAAAAAACAATTTTATTACACATACACCAAATAGCCCAAATAAGAGCGGCAACCCCCACATAGACTAAATTTCTTTCCTCCTTTGTGCTCTTTAACCAACCCCCAACCATGTGCATAATGGATTTAGGTGGGGGTTAACCAGCCTTAGCTATATGAACAATTCTCCAGATAGACTTGGCATGGTGGCAATCAAAAAATAGGTGCTTAATTGTTTCATTAAAATCACAAGAAAATCCTTTGATTTCCAGACCAATTTGTTTTAGCTAAATTATCTTTGGTTAAGTTACCCCATGTTGAACATACCATAAGAAAATCATTATGTTTAGAGGGAGTTTCAACTACCAAATAAATTTATTGGAGAAGGGTGTGTCCTAGTTCATCAAATATCAGTACATAGATCGAATAGAAAAACAGTCTATGTAAGTCTCTGGTAAAATTTTCTCTCTCATTAGCAAGTTGAATATTAGATACTCTAGCTACTAGATTATTCCAAGTGGTCTGTTTGTCCCCAACTAAAGCACTTCAAAAAGAAATATTTAGTGGCTGCTAATTCATAACATTTTCCATGGAAGCATGTGGGTAATTGACAATAATCTAAGCTAGAAATTGCATTTTGAGTGGTGTAGCTCTCACCCAAGTGTCCTCCCAAAATCTGGTTTGTGAGCCATCACTTATATTGAAAGTCCCACACCCCAGAAAATCTTCGTTGACTCTTAAAATTCCAGAAATGTGTGTCACTAGGCTTAATTCGAACCTATGACAAACATTTTGAAATTAAATTTTTATTTCTAAGTAATGTATGCTAGGTTCCTTCTTTATTAATAAGTTAAAATAACCATTTACTAAGAAGGCATTTATTTTGAATCTGAAGACCTAATATGCCTAGACCCCCTTGATCCTTAGGACGACTTAGAATGTCCCATTTAGCAAGGCAGTAATTTCGTTTATCATAATTGCGTTGCCAAAATAATGTGTATCAATAGGAGTCTAGTCTTTTCAGAACACATTTTGGGATCTCAAAACAGGAGATCATGAACATTGGTAGGCTGTTAAGAACTAAATTTAGCAAAATCAGCATGCCCCCATAAGAGAAATGCTTAGCCTTTCAAGTACGTAGTTTACGCTTGAATCTTTCCTCAATTACACTCCAATATATAGAGCATCTATAGATGATGTAACCATACATGGATGATGTAGACACGATGTTGAGGTTGATGTGATAGGATGCAGAAGCCTTGAATTAATTACTATGACGGTGCATATACAGCCATTACGAGGCGCTTGAGTAGTCGTATAGAGCGCTTTCCAAAAGTCTTTACCTTCTTGTGATATGGGGTGTCAAAGGCGAGAAGTTCAAAATAAAGGCATTCTCAGATGTTTGTGCATCTATGGCCCTGTTTGCTTTGTTCCAAGGCAACTTTCCCTGGCGCATCTTCAAATCTCAAGCATCCGATTTTCACTGTCTGAGGCTAGGATTGCTGCCTAGTTGGTGCTTTGCCTAGGAGGGCACCAAGCAAACAAGCCCCTAGGCACTCGAGATAGAGGATTCTACGGTAGCAGCGTAGCAATGAGAAGACACAAAATTATAATGATTTCGACGATGATCAATATGTGGTATATACAGGAGGGCTCTATGATCTCATATCATGACCACGATCTCAAATGATTATGATTGTGTATCTCTTGAACTTAATGGCCAAGGAACCAGAAAAGAAAACATTATAAGGAAGTTGCACTCCCTTAAGGTCATGAACTAGCTAGATTTTGGGTTTCGACACACCATTCATGCCATGTGCTAATCTTCTCCCCAACACACATGACATCATGACATGGGATACCTCTGTATTTATGTTGGTCTACCACCACTTCTACCAGCAACATCGAACTAAGGTTTACAGACCATTCTCTTGTATCCACTATATTTCGTATCATGGATTAGTCAGCATAATAGGCAATGTAGTAAAAATGCTACTATAAAATTTTTTTTGCATGTACCTAAAGGGCATGATCGACCGTGTCATCCTGCCGGAGCCAGCAAAGTGCATGCATGCCTAGAACCCTTCCGGTGAACACCACATGGGTAAAGGCACCCTCTGTATTAACGTAATCCTCTATGTGAATGTAATAGTACTCAATCTATATATGAAAACATGGTACGCCTATGATATATATAGGATCATAAATGTATATTGGTTGTAATATACTAATCAATACATGAATATTAGTTATAAATGTATATTGGTTGCAATGTACTAATCAATACATGAACCAGGCACCGCACCAGCAACCGGTAGGCAGCGAAGGCATGTCCCATGGTGGCCCGGTCCCAGCTGAGCTGACGTGTGACGCTCTAGTTCCAGAAGTTGTGGCCGGTGGTCGACGACCTCACGCCCAGCACCCCGCACCCTTGTCCAGGCAGCGGCAGGTGCGTCGCGTTGCCGACGCTCGGCAGTTAACTGGCAAGCGCCCAGGCGCCCAGGCCAGTGCAACTAGGTGTGGCAAACGGCTCTCAAATTTTGCCTTGACATTTGAATGATCAGATTAAAAAGAATCGCATCATATTTCTATTCATTTTTAAACTAAAAATCATTAATGCTTCATTTCAATTCATTTGAATTATGAAGAAATATTTAGTTAGCTGCAACCATGTATGCAGCGCTGCAGCAGCGCGTCGGCACCCCGGCGCCCAGCTAGCCCGGCAGCCCCCAACGTAGTTTGAGCAGTGCAGGTAGATTGGTATACTAGTAACTAGTAATATTCTAGTCAATTATTATCGGCCCTTTTTGATCCATTTCTATTCCGCTATGTACAGACTATAGAGATTATGTTCCATATTTTACTTGTGTGGTTCCTCAAGAAATGTGTGGGTGAAAATGTGTGAACGAGCGGCTCCACAGGGCTCCACAAAGAAGTACAGTACGTACCGGTGTCATCAAAGAGAAAAAGCTCCGTTAGCGTGTTGTGAGATGCCAATACGTACCCTTTTAATTAAGGGAAAATTCCATATTACAACACCGAACTGTCATGATCGCTCGATTTTCAGCTTAGAATTACGACACTGGGGGTAAACAGGACCCTTGAATTTACCAAACCAGACGAAAACCCCCTGACTTAGTTGTAAGTGGTTTTGGATGGTGGTTTTCTATTTTTTGAAAACAATAAAACATTATTTAATCTCCAAAAAATATAATTAATTTATTTTAAATTAGAAAAATATGAAACTTGTACCAAATGATATCTACAAATATAACCTATGTATTGATGTATTTATAGATTTTTTAGAACTTACTTGTTGCTATTTTTACTAAATTAGATCAATAATACAATATGTGTGGGAACAAATGAGTTCTAAATATTTTCAAATAGCCCACAAATAGGTACATTATATTTTTAGAAAAAATGGTACATGTTTTATATTTTTTATTTAAAATAAATTTAATATGAATGTTTAGAGATTAAATAAGATATATTTGATTTAGAAATAGAAAACCACCATATGAAACCACTTTTAACTGAGTCGAGGAGGATTTTCGTCCAGTTCAGCTAGTTTTGAGGTCTTGGTTACCCGGTTACGTAATTCAAGATTGAAAATCGGATGACCGTGACAGTTTAAGGTTATAAAATAGATTTTTTTCCTTTTAATAAATAATATGGTATATACAAGAATTTTTTTCTATTTATTTTCAAAGCATCAATAATTAGCTTTAACTAGTCCATTAATGCGTGCTCTCACACGGGTTAGAGTTTTAGGGGATATAAATTTAAATCATCATAATATTAGAGCTCATTGTTTTAATACATATTTTGTAATGTCATTGTGGATAATGTATATGCAAATTTAGAAATTATTTTAATTTATATTTTAGTATGATTTTTGTGGGTAATGTATATGATTTTTGTGAGAATCCTTAGGATTTATCTTTTTCCTAGAAAACATATATATTATTAGAGCTACATGATGGATGATGGGATGTTAATTACATAGAAAACAGGTCTAGTGGCTATTAAAATTTCAATCTGTAATTGATGATATGATGTTTCTGATTATTGTGAGAATTTCTACGATTTTATGTTTTATTTAGCGCATCCTGTGAGGATTAATATATTAGTGATACCAAGATTAGGTACAAAATATCTATTTTAAAGAATGGTTTCTACCATCTTTATGAAAAAAAATTATGTGATCATTTAGTAGTGTAAATTTGTAAATAGGAAAAAATTTGACAAAAAACTGAGAGTATATTTGAAAATAGAAAAAATCTGCCAAAAATAAGAAATTTTCTTTTGTTGAGAGTTAAACTCAAAACCTTTCGTAATGGCGGAGGTAGATAATTACTTAGAAAATGGATCTAAAATATAGGAAAAATCTATCAAAAAAATAAGAAATTTGTTTTCGTTGAGAGTTGAACTCAAAACCTTTCATAATGGCAATGGTGGGTAATTATTTAGAAAACAGATCTAATGGCTATTAACATTCCAATATGCCAATTGATAGTCAGATGTTTCTGATTTTTGTGAAAATTTCTCTTTTTTTTATGCATTTCGTGAGGATTAACATGTAGGCTCTGAAAGAACCTCTAATTTGTAGCAGTTAACATAAGGAAAAGAAACAGTACAATGCATATGCTAGAGATGGGCGATATGAGTATGAGTATAATGAACAGAGATTGCTTGTGTGGAGTAGTGGAGTCCATCATTTATATTCTCTTGTTGGTTGCCGTCGATAGGTCGGCCGTACAAAAGAGAATCAACATGGTACAGGGCCAAATCCACCGGGATGCAAGCTATGGTAGGTCACCCAATAACTCATGGCAACTATTCATTCATCGACATCATGAATAGCAGCAGCTAGCTAGCATGCAGTGCGGTCCACTTGCATGTCTCAGCCTGCTCTTCTTGTCGCCAATACAAGGTGCTCTCTGCTGCTCTGTCTCATCAGTGCGTGCGCAAACAGACAATAGATGCATAGTAGTATTATATATTTCACTCAATTTAAAAGCTCATTTGGAATGCGGAATAATTTTTCTAATCCTACATTTTTTCTATATTTTGACTGCTTTTGTGTAATTTTTGTATAATTTCTATAGAATTTCTACGTTCTAAAAGCCCTAACATCCTCCTTTTAATTTCTAGTGTACTATTCGGTGTTCAAATGATCGAGGCCCCTTCCACCGAGAGAAGAATCCGGCTGCCAGATCCTGCTGGTTACAGACTAATATCAGGGCATGCATCATTAGCTGCGAGATGCCCTTGTTAGCTGTCTTTACTTTTACTTATATTAGGTTTATGTCCCGCGTGTTGCTATGGAGGCTGATACAATACAGTCACATTGAAATTCATAAGCAAGGTCTGTTGGCATGTTCTTCGTCTCAAGCATCTTTTGCATGATACGGAGGCATAGGTTTTGGAGGGATCAACGTCTTCAACGCCAACCAACAGTATGCAGTTGTTATATGCATTTAACAATGGCTTTGGTAGTGGCATCCACAGGAAATCTTCTCAAACCCTCCCTATATCCACCCATTTTGTTTCTATTGTAGAATGTTTTGGAGGTCTAATTCAGATTAATAAGTTGATAGTGCATTTTCTCTCCTTTTGCATGGGCACTCCACAATTTTTTGTGGAAAGTCAAA
Organism: Paspalum vaginatum; assembly: GCA_030272315.1. Classification (NCBI taxonomy): domain Eukaryota; kingdom Viridiplantae; phylum Streptophyta; class Magnoliopsida; order Poales; family Poaceae; genus Paspalum; species Paspalum vaginatum. The sequence goes on from CM059013.1 coordinate 45,036,167, forward strand.
ACCATACGTGAATAAAATCCTTACTTTCAAAGTCATTATCTTATATATTTTATTCTTCCTTTCTCTTAAATTTAGAGCCAAGAGAGATAATGTGTTTCCTATAATAGAACAAGAATGGTTGCGTGCATAAAATTAGGCCCCAAAATTTAGATAGAAAATATTTTTGTATAACTGAAGCTACCAAAATTATCTTACCAAAATTGAACTAAAAAGTTCAAACCAAAGGCACATGGCACATTATAAATTTGATCAAATGTGATGATAAATTTCAAATTTAGATACATCATCCTAGTACAAAATTTTGTACATTATAAGTAACATTGCATCCTAATACCAAATGAATTCTAGGTTGGTTTGGTTAGAAGAGCAAAGGTTCATGCTTAGCATCCTGGCCAGTTTCAAATCCTCCGTCCTCGGGTGACTTTACTTTTGGGTATTCCTGTTAGGGGCTGGCTGGGGCTTCGATCGAGAGGAGCACGCCAGTGGCAGATGACTTCTTGCAATCCTATTATCTATATTTTAAATTTCATTTATCTGCGCATACTTCTACGTGGACCTTGGAGATGGCCTAATGAAACAAATTGGCGGCTAATGTTGGTGGTCTTTGGCGTCCTCTCTCTCTATATATATTTATTTATTTATTTGCTGCTAGGTCCCTAGATAGGGAATGAACTTGCTATTGCAATTTCTGCTCAATCTCCTTGCAATTGCTAATACCAAAACGACTGGCTACATGCCCATCACTCACCTCATGTCGCACTAAGGCTGTTTCCAGCCGTTTGTCTAAATGGACTGCCTATAGCACTATTCGACACCGTTCGACACTGTAGAGTCACTGTAGACAGAGAGATAAATAGTTAAAATAGTAATAGACAATCCGGACAGACAGTCTAATAGTCTAATACCCATATCAGCGCTACCGAATAGTAGGAGCAACAGCCAACAATATACCCACCTCATGCTTCCCTCCCATTACGTTCGTCCTATCCCTTCCACTTCTGAAAACAGAATCGCCCCCGCAATCTAAATTTGGAAAAACTTAGTCCCATTGGTTGGAAAGCTGTTTTCCAGCGGCAAGCTAAGCCATGCAGCTGCTGGGCTGAGCGGCGTGGTATACTTCTTGGGACAGCTCCATCGCTAGCACGCGGCAGCCGGCCGGCAGCTCCTCCGCCGCTTTCGTTTGCATGGAGCAGGAGCCCTCCTCGTCGTCGCCGCCGCCGCAGGTGACCCTCTCACTGGCGCTGGCGCTCGCGGCGCGGCGCCGTGAGGAGCTGTACGACGAGGCGTTGGCGCCGACGGCGTGCGTCGGCGGGAAGAAGGTACGGCTGTTCCCGTGCCTCTACTGCAACAAGAAGTTCGTCAAGTCGCAGGCGCTCGGTGGGCACCAGAACGCGCACAAGAAGGACCGCGCGGCCGCCGGCAACAGGAACCCCTACCTCTACGGCCCCGACTACGCCGCGGCGTCACCGGACACGCTCTGCAGCGACACCAGCAGCAGTGCCGCCGCCATCGCCATGTCCGCCGTCACCATCGCCACGCACGGAGCTGGCTTCGCCGCAGATCTCCCTGCCGGCATCAAGCTCGAGACGGCGGACGGCGGCGTGCCGCTCTTCAGGACGAACCTGATGCTCCCGGCGGCGGCCGAACCATGCGCCAGGAGGAGCGACGACACTGTAGACATGCTCAACTGGAGAAGGACCTCCTTCGCCCCTGCCGCACCGGAGAGTGCGGACACCAATACCGCAACCTCCAGGACCGGCGGCGGTGGCGGCGATGACCTGGTGGACCTCGAGCTGCGACTCTAGCGACAGCGTCCTCCATTCCTCGGGGCCGGTAGAGATCGAGCTTTTTGACATGCATCGTGCAGGGTATCGTCATCGATCAGTTAATCAATCTTACTTCTTGAGTAGTGCCCATACTGTCTCTATACACCTTGCTTCGTCGTCATGCCTGCATCTTGATATGGATGGGTCGGAGGGGATTTAGTAGAATTGAAAGGAAAATAAACTAAATTTTTCTCAAATCTCTCCGTTTTCTTTTTTCTCAAATTTCTCTATTTCCCTCCAATCCACCAGAGAAAATGAGGTTGCCAACTATCCTTTATTAATTAGTGATAACTAATAATTAATTTGTTAAATTTCACTCGCCATGAGTGTATATATATATGCTGCTCAAATGTGTTCATTTCAATGAAAATGAAGCTTTTGGGTTCCAAAATATTATGCGACGAATGTGCATGCATTAGTTTAAGTGCTGATAATGACGACAAATTTAGAGTTGTAGTAGTAGTTCGTTGTTGAAAGCTGTAGTAGTAGTTCGTTGTTCCCGGTTCAGCGGAGCTCATACTATTCTATGTTGCTCATTTCCTGTGTCCAGAAATGAAACCTTTGTAGGTCTTGCAGTTTATTAGTTTCACTGAGATGCGCCCGTCTCAAAGAACACTATTTAGTTTTGTCGTCGACATGGCCTGAACCGTTTACTGCAGAAAAATAAAATTAATAATTGTGCCTAATTAAATAATGTGTTTTTAAGACCAGCGCTACCTAGCTAGCCTTTTTTCCCGTGTACTACAACTGAGTCTGAGAGAAGCCTGGGTCGGCCACGAGAGGCTAAACAGTATGAAAAGGACAGATGAATAACATCGTACTGTACGAGGTTGGCATGTATGCACACAACACAAGGTTAAATATAGATAAAATATATCAAGTGGCAGCGATGATGAGTGGCATGACCGTGTGGCTGTGAGGAGAACAGAGCTTTCCGTACCATTGAATACGACAAAAGGAAAAAAAAATAGAAATGCTAAGCTAGTAATCTAGGCTACAGATTTACTTCGATGAGGTGGTTGTAGCACCAAGGTGTGGCCAGGGTGTCCACAACGGAGATGGAGACGTCCGCTGCCTAACGCTGTCTCACCGCTCCGTCTATTTTATCACCTATAATTTTTTTATAGTATATGTTTAATATAAAATATTGTTTTGTTTATCAAAATAGACGCCACGGGTAAACACATCACTTAACATGTCGTAAAAATAAGGGAGAAAGATATCTAAACTTTTCTCTCTCTCCTTAGCCATAAAAGATATTCTATATACAGTTACACCTGATTCGGATAGAGTGCAACAAAAGCACCGAAAATCCTCGATCTTGATCCTTCTCTCCCCTATCAACATTCTATAAACACAAAATGTGAACCGAAAGATCTCTTATTAGCTTGCTCGTGAGAGTGCATTCCCTACTTATTTGAAAACTCGAAGCTTGTTTAAACCAAAAATTATTGTTGAAGCCAGAAAGGAAAAAGATAGAGAGGATGGGGCAGTAACAAAAGGGAGGCATCAAGTAAGAACAACAGCACTACTCCAACAACGCTAGGGTCCTTCATTGAGTTTTATTACATATGTGTTGTGTTGGGGCTAGAGAGAGCTTTGGGGGAAGGATGTTGGGTGATGGTAGAGGCAGGTGATCGGTGTGATGGTGAGCCGGTTAGGACATTGCTTTCCATGGTGGTGGGGAGACCACTAGCAGGCAGTTTGGAGACAGTGGGACATTGGTGCCAAGGGGTTTGCTTCGACATTGGTCGTAGAGACAATGGTGCAGTAGAGGCAAGCAGAAGGCAAAAGTGGCCTTCAGCGAGAGGAAAGAGAGGCGTATGAGGGTAATTGTGGGACATGTTATTCCTACAGAGATCGAGGTGGAAGGAATGGCTAAGAGGAGCATGTTAAGGCAAGATATTGAAACATGAGGAACATGAGGAACTATTGCCTAAAGAACGGATAAGGGTGTTGGATACAAGGAACATGAGGCATTTGGAAGTAACTATCAAAACGATGATTCACCACTTTAATGTAGCAAGGACCATATTTTACCACGTGCTTGGCATTTTTCTAAATGAGATAAAAGAAATTGTGCTGACCAAACAAGGTTTCTTTAAAAAATCCATAAATATTGAATGGGCAAGTATCACCTTTTTACTAAGGATTGTAGCCAAATTAAAGAAATTATTTATGTGAACAGAGCATAATATGATTAGACATATAACATCTAAAATAGACTAACATTTCATCATAAATTTTGATTAATCAAAACTAGATACTAAATTGGTTTAAGTTCCTATAATCCTATCTAAAATAGGAAGTTCCTAAAAAGTCATTTAAAATTGCCACAATTTGGAAATTATGACCAGTGTTACTAAATTAGTACTCCTTCTGTCCCAATGTATAGGTCATTTGACTTTTTTGACACCAAATTTGACCAACTCTTCTTATTCAAAATTTTTGCAAACATAAGGAAAAATTCAGGTCATAGTTAAAGTATATTATATGTTAAACTAAATCTCAATGAAAATGAAATGATAATTTAGAATTTTTTTAATAAGACGAGTAATTCAGACTTCGTGTCAAAAAAGTCAAACAACCTATAAATCAAGGCGGAGAGAGTATATTGCTTTAAACAACTCTAAAGAATACGATATGTGTATACAGGTATTAAAACATTAGTTAATTCAGCAATTGTATGTGCGCCAATTTTACAAAAAAATGGATATCATATACTTTATTTTAAATATACAGATATATTCAGGCTTCAAACACTTTTTGAATATTCTACCAATATGCGAAATACAACAACTATTTTACACTTGGCCACGTTGACACATAAGCACCATGTAACCTTAAATAATGACCTTAAGTTAAAGCCTTAAGGCCATTCAAAGTTGAATAAAATGGTCTCTTTTTTCCTAACAAGGCCTGCTTCCTTGAGTTTTTTTCTATCACTTCATTTTTTTCTGTGAAATTGAACACATTTTAACCATTTCATTGATTCTTATCAAAATTGTAGGCTCCAAAGGGTGGATTAATTATTTCATCTGCTGAAGCCACTTTTGCCCAGTCCAGAAACTGGCACCAACACAGGTGTAAGAGTATAATTAATTGTAGGGCATGTTATTCCTATAGAGAGGTGGAAGGAACGGCTAAGACTAACTTCAATGGTGTCATGTAAATTAAAAGCCCCCTACCCCATTTTAGGGAGCCATGGCATCCTGCACAGCCCCCCACAGCACCCCCAACACCATCCTCCATTTTGTGGAAAGAGAGCGGCCTCCCCCAAGCGTGGGGGACGTACGGACGTTCTCCACCGCCTAGGAGCAGGCCCCAACGACATCATGTCCTCCAATGGCTGGCCATTCAAGCGCCAAGGAGGACCACAGGCGATGCCCAGAGCGCTTGAATCCAGAGGGGAGGATGACTGTTGGCGTCGGATCCCCGCAGGAGGAGGGCGCACCTGCTGGATCCGAATGGGAGGAGGCTGCCAACGGCGAGAGAGATTGGGAGGAAAAAGGGAGAAAGAGGGGAGACGGAGGGAGAAAGGGGTGACATCGTCGCAGATCCGCACGGGGAGGAGGGGTCGCTTGCACCGGCGACCGTGTGGAGAGGAGGAGGCACTACATGAATCCATCATGTATCACCATATTTCTTGTAGTGCTGGCGGCCACGTAGGTAAGAGAAGGGCCGCCGGATCCGAGAAGGAAAGAGAAGGGGCTGTGCATGCTGGTGGCCACACGCGTTGGAGGAGGGGCCGCACATGCCGGCGGCCATGCGGGGATGAGAAGGGCAACCGGATCCAAGGCTCTAGGCAGGAGGGAGTCGGGGCACGGGCACATGCAGAGGGGAAGGGGTGGCGGCATGAGACAGGTGGGGGCATCCAAGGGCGAAGGCGAGGGAAGCGAGGGTGGAGAGAGATGGGTAGGAAGGAGTATGAAATAATAAGATATTGTACGGTGGGGTATGGAAGATGCACTATTGGTTGTATTGTTGGAGAAGGTTTTGATATAGAGGGTGGAATTCTTTTAGGGAATTAGTAAAATAGTCCTTAAAGATGAAATTTAGGGTACACCGTTGACGTTAGCCTAAGAGGAGTATGTTAAGGGCAAGATATAAGGGTGTTGGACATGAGGAACATGAGGCGTTTCCGCATTGGTAGTAACTATTAGAACGTCGATTCACAATTTTAATGTAGCAGGGACCATATTTTACCGCGTGTTTGGCATTCACTGGTCAGCACATCGAAGAAATTGTCCTGATCAAACAAGGTTGCTTTCAAAAATGCATAAATATTGAAGGGCAAATATCATTTTTATTACTAAGGATTGTAGCCTAATTAAAGAAACTATTTATGTGAGCAGAGCATAATATGATTAGACATATAGCATCTAAAATACTCTAACCTTTCATCATACATTATGATTAATCAAAACTCCATACTAAATTGGTTTATGTTTGAATAATCCTATATATAGTAGAAAATTTCTAAAAAAAACCTTTTGGCCCTACCTAGTATATCACTTTGGAAATGATGACCAGTGTACCATATTTTGGAAATGATGACCAGTGTACTAAATTAGTATTTCACTTTAAAGAACTCTAAAGAATACCAAATGCGTATACAAGTATTAAAATATTAGTTAGTTCGGCAATTGTATGTGCTCCAATTTTATAAAAAAATGGATAACGTGTACTTATTTCAAATATACGGATATATTCAGGATTTTCAACAGCTAATTTACACTTGACCATGTCAAGACACCTCAGCGGCATGTAACCGTAAACAACCTTAAATTCAAGTCTTAAAACCGTTCACAGTTGAATAAAGTGGTCTCTTTTTTCCTAATAGAGCCCCATTTGAATGAGATTTTTTTCTATTACTGCATTGTTTTTTGATATTTCGGTGATTCTTATCAAAATTGTAGGTTCCAAAGGGTGGCTTAATTATAGCAGCTAGAACAATAGTTTGGGACAAATCTAATCGTATCATATTTGAATTGCCAGTCTGATCAATGGTACGTCTGAAGGCTAAGACAAAAGTAGCTTTGTTTGATCGCAGGCAACTAAAAAGACGCTTTTTCGTTTCGTTTTAGCAGAGAGACGAATCACGTGAGTGCTGGCTGACGACGACAAAATTTATGTAGCTTGTCTTGTGCGGTGTCCACCACAGGAATGTAATAAAGAGGGGACATGATCTGCTAGCATGCTGGTGGACAACATGTTGGGCCAAGAAATGTGGTTCTCATTTCAATAGCCAAATTCTAGAAAAATATCTAGCGAGCACCGGTAGCCAATCAAGTAAGTACTGTATAACCTTTCTTTTTCCAAAGAGATTTTTAAATTGTGATGCCTACGTCTCGATTGATGAATCTATTATAGGTGCCGTTTGGTTTCCATATCGTATCGCAAACGCAAACGAAATTAGAAAGCGCAGAGGTAACAAAGTAATAAAATACATTCTTTGTTTTTTTTATTTAATCGGGGGATGAGGGTCCCCACATTTTCATTTTTCATTGATCCCAGAGCAAACCGGTGATGGATGGACACATAGAGTGCCCCAAAGTCTTACAAGCCAAACGGCTGAAATAGATTATAGAGGGGAGTTGGAGAGGGTGTTACATAGTAGTAAAAGCACTACACCATTTGTCAACAGCAGCAGCACCGTTGTCTGTGAGCCTACATGGCCAGAGGCAACATTCAGTTTTGCAGGTGGAGAGCAACCTTCCCAGGTCAGGTTTTTGATTGTTGAACACAACATCGTTTCGGTGTTTCCATAGTTGCCAGAAGCATAGCAGGAGCATAGTTGAGAGGTACTCAGCAGGCAAGTGCGGTGGGGGTTGGGCTAGCCATGGTGTCCTATTTTTGCCCAGTATGCTTGGGCAAAGCAGCAGCCAGCAATGATGTGGCTCGGATCTTCTTCTGTGGCTTTGCAGATGGGGCAGCTTGCATCGTCAATCACCTTCTTGCGGTGCAGATTTGCAAAAACTAGGTTATGCTCGTTAGGAAAAACAAATTAATGTAAACGAACCATTCGTAGTAGTGTAGAACCAAAATAAAATCCTTTCAAATAAGTAAAAAGGAAGAAGCGACTGGAGTGAAACTATAGGTAGGCAGAGGTTAGAGTCAAAGGAGGAGCCACCAGAGTCAAAGCCCCACAGACAGGTAAAGTTGAATGCTGTTGCCGAAAGCAGGCTGAGTGAATTCAAGGGTCTGCCCTTTAGACGAATGCACCTACTGTTTTGATGGGCCCAAGGAAAGCCCTGACTTTAGATAATTCCTTCCCCCCATGAGTTCTCTTCCTAACTATGTCTTTTTCGGAGAAATGAGCTTTCACACGCACCTTTCATTCTGGTAGTCCCTTCGCTCAGGACATTTGGTTTTCCACATGAGGAGCCCCGAAGGGAGAATAAGAAAGATCAATCGACGCCGCGTTTTCAGAAGAAGCCCTGCATTGGATGCGTCCCTGGACTAGGAGCCAGCTGAAGGATTTCACTCTAGGCGGCGCAAAGCTCTTCCACACAAAGTCAAAGTGCTCACAGGTGCTTCCATCAGCGGTGGAGACTTTGTAAATCTGGGAAGTGTCCAGGTTTTGTTTCTCATCAATAAGAGGGCTGGATCAAGTGTCTTCACTATCATTCAGTGCCACTGAATTCAGAATGGCTTGTATAGCTGTAAGCTCCCTGATGGCCGCGCGGGAGCGTCTCGGCACCAGGTGGTACTCAGGACCATTTTCAACAACAGCTTTCACCGAGGCTCGATCATCAGTTAGATGGCTGTAGAGAGCAAGATAGGTCTGCGCCAGAGGCTGGTCGCCGGTCCAGATGTCTAGCCAAAATTTTTGTGCTGTGCCCATTACCAACCGTCACACGCGTGAGGCTCCTGTAAGCTGGCAGCAGTGCACGGACAGCTTCCCGGTGGTCACCAAAGACTTCTCCTTGTAGGGAGGCTAGATCAATTCTATCTCGTGCCCATGCAGCCCGAAGGAGGAACCAGGGTTGTATAGTCGGTGGACAAGTTTCAACAACACACGAGTTCTGGACATCTAGGCGTCAGATGCCCAGCCCTCGATCTTGCTTTGATTTGCACGCAGACTCCCAGGCCACCAAGCACTGTCCTCCTTTGGATTTATCAGTCCCTGTGCAGAGAAAAGAGCGGCCATTGGCATCAATCTGTAATACATTCTTTGTTTTGTTCGTGAGTTGTAATGGAAATGGAAAGAATCTCGGGTGGTAGAAAGCAACTCTGCAGCTACAGGGCCTGTGATGGTAGAGAAGGCAATCAGCCGGTAACGCTTTACACTCGATCATTAGAGGTAACCAGAATCTACCTCCCAGTATCAGGTCACAGCGGGATCCGATCACAGCTGCGCTGAAACAACGGGGCTGCCAGCGCCCAGACGTCCAGTCCGAGCGCTGGCGTCGGACAATCCGTAAATTATTGGAAACACATAATCTCAACGTCGAAAAATAATATATGCAATATTGAAAATTAACTTCCGTAACATCAATACGTAGAACAAAAAAATCACTGCTTCAATCCGATTCAAAAGAAAAAAAAATTCCACCACAGCATCAGTTCACAACATCTGGAGCTCGGTCAAAAAAAATCATTGAACAATAGAGTGAGAAACCAACTTTGCGACATCAGAAAATCAACTTTGCAATACTAAAATTCATCCGTTCAAATATCTCAAATCATCTCGTGCAACATCTCTAAAATTATGTTCTAAAACATCTCATATCATCTAATGCAACATATCCAAAAAAAATTCCCCTGAAACATTCGAAGATAAATTCTTACAACATCAGAAAATCAACTTTTGCAATACTAAATTTCATCTAATGAAATCGTATAATCTCATACGACATCTCAATTCACAAATTGCAACATGAGTCTCCTGCTTCTGCTTGAGGGTCTAGCTCAGGGTCCTCTCCCTCGTCCGAGTCCTCGTGCCTCACCTCGCGGGCGCTGGCGTTGGCCACGGCGTAGGTGTCATGCGGAGGTGGCCGGGGAGGCGGGATTCGGGCCCTCACTGGAGTTGTCGCCGCTCGTGGTTCATCTCGCAATCACGGATCTGGGGAGGCTGAGGAACCCACGGAAGGGGGCCACGGCACCAAGGCGACGGGAGGCGAAGGAGATGGAGGAGGAGTTTGAGGAGGTGGTGGTGGGGTGCCCGAGGACGAGGAGCTCGCCGGTAGTGGCCATGATGGCGGAGAGGGCGATGAGAGCGAGGTGGCCATGGTGATATGGTCGTGGAATGTCTCCAGCAAATCCCCTAGGAATGACACCCCATCTCTATGGAGGTGCACTAGGATGTGCGAGGCAACTGGCTCCCCGTCCACTGGAGAGAGAGAGGAGTTTGACTGGAGCAGGGTCGCCATCATGCTTGCAGGGAGGAGGAAGAGAGAGTAGCTTGTAGGATGCACCGATGGAACAGCACAACGGAGAAAAGTAAAAAGGACAGCAGCGACCGGACGTGGACAGTATGCCCATAACTTGGTAGAAGAATTATTTCAGGTCTGTGTAGCCGAGTTGCGTCCATATCTCCGTCGACATATCTCCGGACCTCGTCCAAGAGCATTGCCGCTGAAACAAACAGACTTAATCGCTGTCCATTCCCTGGTGTAATGGAATGACGTTGCGGAAGGTGAACCAAACAACACAGGCTCTGTTCTCTTTGGAGGGGGTGGCGCGTAAACGCTATGCCAAACAGTGGCCATGCATCATCATTGCCATCCACTGCTCCGATCGAAGAGCCTGGAACGACCTGCCGGCTTCCCGCGGCGCGGAAAATCTCCGTCCCTCCGAAGAGAACACTGCCACATATGGGTTATTAGTACTCCGCCTCCACCATCGCCGTGGAGTTTGAGCAACGTAGGTCCCCTTGACTCCATTGGGTGGTGTGCACACCGGCAAACACACCCCCGATCTATAACTCCGTCTCTGCCATGCGGCTCTACTCCGTGAGTCGTCACGGCAGCCTTGTGTTGGGATCCACTAGCACGAGTGAGAGTGTGTGTGTCATGCCGGCAGTTGTGGCCCCTGCTCCTGCCGCTGGCCATTGTGGCCGGTCTGTGCTCCCTCTCCCCATGTGGGTGTTGCACACCCCTCTCGGTGTCATTATCGGTGCCTCCGTTCGCCACGGCACGGGGCGCGGCGAGTCTGCCTTCTCTCCGGTGACACATGTCACAGACAGTGAGACCACTTCTCCCTACGGAGGCGCGGAGCTAGAGAGTAGCCGTGCGTGAGGAGACAACACGATCGATGAGAGTGTGGTGGGACCTTCCCTCTCTCGAGAAGAGTGTAGTTTCTATTTCTAAAACTTGTGAATTAGGGATGTCTGCGGTAAGCTAGGGGGAGCGCAATGATGACGACTCAGACAACAGCCCAATCGAAGTGGTATGGTTATTGAGATAAGGGAACCAACGGATATTTACATTAGAAATGTCTATGCAGACTAAATTTTGTTGACTGATCTTTGTTTGTTGTCTTGATCACCAATCAACAATCTACAAATATAGAAAACATAACTACATTCGTGGAAGCATCAACCGCTGCCTGCTCATACAGTCATGGGAGCAAACAGAAATGAGAGAGCGAGGACATACAAGGAATTAACTGACAAATGATGTGTGGGTTGTACTGGAGATGGGTTAGATGGGAGAGCCCCTAGCTAGGGCCTTCTCCTATGCCTTCCAAATTTCAAAACGCTCTAGAGGTAATTGTTAGGGACAAACTAGATACCGCAATGCTATTCATGGAATATGCTTTATGGAAATCATCAAACTTGGCCGTGGTGCTGACCGAAGAATTGATGCAGAAGCTACAAACGATCACTATGTACCCCATCAGCCAGAGTTTTCTGTGAAAACAGCTTGTGTCAAGGATAACACAAGAAACACATCATGGGTGGCCAAGGAGCTTGTGGTCTAGTGGTAGACACGTCTCTTTGGCACTTCAAGGTTGTAAGTTCGATTTCTCACTGGGGCGAATTTTTATTTGGGTAATAAAAATCCCCCTCCCTAGCGAATGCTAGGGTTCTGAGGGTTTTTTCGAGACCCATTTGAGATTTCATCCTCTTAATGAAAAACCTAGGGCCGTCTATCCCCGCGCGGGTCTCGTTTTTTTATTAAACCTATCATGGGTGATGTGTGTGTGTAGCTACCGTCAGGGATACACCATCACAAACCGCCTGTTAGAGAAAGTCTGGCTTCCCTGATGGTAAACCGCCACGAAATGATTGACGGAAAAAACAAGCGACAGGGACGTTCCAGACCGGGGAAAAAAAAAGCTAGGCTAGTGATGCAGGCAACGAACATCGGTAACTGGCCAGCTGAAGTTGGGAGGATTTGAACCTCAAGCTTCTTCCGCAATCGAAATGAACTTGGGTCTAACAAAATTATAGATACCTCAGACGACCAGTGCATGCCCTGGCCATTTTATAGGCAAATCCTTATTAGCCAATAACATCTTCCCAAAACCTTAAGTTGTGATCCATCGTTTACGGCGAAAGATCAGCAATAGCGAAAGTAAAGAGGATCATGCTTGCAAGGAGCACAATCTTACAATTTACATCAGTAAATTGCATATTTGGTCTCTAAACTTATCTAACATTTTCATTCAAGCCCATGATCTTTGATAGTGCATATCTAGGTCCATAAACTTAGCCCTCTGCTACACCGCCATCCAAACAGAGCCAGGTGGACTAATTTTGCCTATGTGAGCTGCCACCATGGCAAGGTAGCTGCTGAGATGGCATTGTACGCCCGAGCGCCGCCGCTTCCACCACAGCACCCACCCGGACGTGCCGCTGCTCGCTCGCCCACCGCGCCGTCGCGTCAATGCTCGTCATCTCGCCTGGCACCACCCTGAATGTCTGTGGCGTCCTCGACTACAACGGCATGCTCGCCTACACGCCTGTCTCCTCCTCCTCCGACGCCAACATGTCCGCCGTTGCGTCTCCGCTCGGCTTCGCGGAGGTCTCCGTGGGCGGTCTTCGTAGGCGACGGCTTCGCGTGCGGCCTGCAAGCCAGCGGCGCTGCGCTCTTCTGCTGGCCCCATGGAGTTCACCTTCGCGGAGCTGGAGATCCTCACACGAAGCCAACGCCCGCGAGACCTCCGCGAAGCCGAGTGGCTACGCGACGGCGGACACGGTGGCATTGGAGGAGGAAACGGGCGCGCAAGCGAGCCTGTCGTTGTAGTTGAGGACGCCGCAGACGGTCAGGGTGGCGTCGGGTGAGATGACGAGCGTTGACGCGACGGCGCGGTGGGCGGCGGGCGAGCAAGCGGCGGCACACGTGGGCGGGTGCTGCAGTGGACCTGGCGGTGCTTAGGCATACAGTGCCATCGCAGCAGCTAGCTAGCCACGGTGGCAGCCAACGTAGGCAAAATTAGCCCGGCCACCTAGCTATGTTTGGATGGCGGCGTAACCGAGAGTTAAGTTCACGGATTTAGATGTGCACTTTAAAAAATCATGAAGTTAGATAAAACGCGGGATAAATTTAGGGACTCAGCTTACCATTTACTCTGTATATATCATTTGTGTTCTCGACAGTCCATAGGAGAAAATTCAAGGTGCAGCAGGGCCAAATCGATCGAGAGGGATGCATGCAGAAAGGTCACCTAATTGATGGCAGCACAATTACATATTCATTGATCGATGCATGGCTCCGCTCGTCCATTGATCAGGAATACTAATAGCTAGCGCGTAGTGTGGTCCACATGCATATTAATTTGAGTCTTTTCGGCCTGCTCTCGCTCAGTGCTGCTCCTGCAAAGGCGCTCCATCTGTGCGAGAACAGACGGATCGGAGCAGCCGGAGCCCGGAGGACATATTACTGTGCCCAAAGCGTGAGGGGCCCCAGCCCTAGCTTTCAGCTGGCCGTGTTCTGGTGTGTGTAGCATTCGTAGTATGTTATATAAAACTTGGGCCCCTCCCATTCCATTCAGAGAAGAATCCGGATCGTGCATGATTGCAGATTAAAGGATGATGAAGCATCAGCTCTTAGAAAGAGAAGTTGATCCTTTAAGAGAAGAGTGTGTTGACACACAATTTTAAGCAACAAATCTTAATTAACTGTTATCCTTAATTACATATATATAGCACATCCTCTTGATGCTACTTATACATCATCACCAGCTAAAGGTTCACAATATCGGTCGAAAGTCGACGATTTTCGATCGGATTTCGTTTCTGTACCACCAGTACGAAAAAAACGAAAAACCATCCATAAATGACGATAAATCAACCGATTTTAGCGACAACTGCGCACTGCCGTAATGAAGCAAAAACAGCCAGGCTCTATATATAAGTGTACTACTTATTGCTCAGTCTTTTGCCCTACCTAGTGCAATTATTTCTGCTCCTTGCTACTACCAAATAAAGGATGGGATGCCCATCACTCTCCTCATCAAGTACCACTGATCTGCCCATGCATCATCTCAGCGCTACCAAATATAGTAGTAGGACATGCTACATGGTAGCAACAATATGATATGATGCTTCTCTCCCATTCGTCCTGGCTCTCCTTCCATTTCTGAACATAGATATCGCCGCCGCCATCTCCAGATCTGAAAAAAAAAAATAAAGTAGCCGCCCGGGATTGGTCGGGAACTGACTGACAAACATTTTTCTCAGCAAAGGCGCCCGTGCAAGTTGGAACAGGGCTACTTTGGTTTGCATGGAGCCGCAGCAGGAGCCGCCGCCGCCGCCGCCGCCATCGCAACCGGAAGCGGCGGCGGACCTCTCGCTGTCGCTGGCGCCGGCGGGACACCGCGCTCATCAGCTTGACGACGTGCTGTCGCCGACTGCCTTCATCGACGGCAAGAAGGTGCGCCTGTTCCCGTGCCTCTACTGCCACAAGAAGTTCCTCAAGTCGCAGGCGCTCGGCGGCCACCAGAACGCACACAAGAAGGACCGTGCCGCTGCCGGCTGGAACCCCCACATCTACGGCCCCGGCGACGGCGCCGCTACCAGCAGCAGCAGTGCCGCCATGTCCGTCCCGATCGCCTCGCATGGAGGCCTCCGCCTCACCACAGATCGACCTGCTGACATCATCAAGCTCGAGAGGCCGGCCGGTGGCGCGCCGCTCTTGGCGGCAGCCGAACCATGCGCCAGCAGGCGCGACGACACCGCGGACATGCTCAACTGGAGAAGGACCTCCCGCACCGCGGAGAGCGCCGGTACCGCTACAGCTACCGCCGCCTCCAGCACCGGTGAGGAGCTGGACCTCGAGCTCCGACTCTAGCCAAGAGATCGAGCTTCTTTCCGACATGAACCCTGCTGGCTGCAGGGCCGTCATCATCAGATAATTAATCGCTCTTCTTCGTTCTTGGCTGCGGCGGGCTGCCTATATTATCTCTGTACCTCGCTTCGGTCGTCTCTCCAGCCATTTCACCCCCAATTGAGCTTGAAATATGCGTGGATATATCATTCTTATCTGCTCATTAGGGGGTAACTAATTACTGATTAATCTGTTAAGCAGGGTCGGTACTGGTACCGCGCAGTGCCGGAATCAGGTGCTTGGTGTATATCTCAAGTCAACTCGTCTACGTGAGTATGTATTTGCGTGTGCTGTGATGTGCTCAGTCTGGTTACGTTCCAAAAATATGCATTTGAATCAGAAGGTTTAATTTGCCTTAGTTTAAAGTACTAATGACAAAGAAATTACTACTGTGACTATCAGAAGCCCTTCGGCGGTAGGCCACAACAGCAGGGGCAAACCTTTTTTTTTTTAGAAGCAAGCGGCCAACAGTATGAAAAGGAGGGATGGTCCAATAACCTCGTACTGTACTACTGTGCAAGGTTGGCATGTACCATCTATGCATATAGTAGTATAACACAATGGTTAAACTATGTGGTAGTGGTACTACGAGCAATGATGATTGATGAGTGGCTTGGCTTGGCCCTACACTACACATGTGACTCTGTGAGAGGCTGAGGAGAAACAGAGCTTTCCGTGTTATTGATGAATACGACAAGAAAAAAAAAAGAGAGGTGCACGCTTGAGATTTGCTTTACAGTGATGTGACTGTAGCACCAGTTATAGAGATGCTCTCAGGGCATCTCCGTAGCTGAAAACAATTAAAGTATATGTTCGAGTAGTTTGATTTAGATTAAACATGTACATTCAAACCACTTGTTGTATTTTACAAACCCTGTATGGATTTCTGAGCTGAACTAGACAAAACTAATGGGCTATGTAGTACAGTATGACGCTAACAGACTCGAGTAATCAACAGGTATCCTTACCCTTAAAAGATATTCTCACACTGCTATACCTGATTTCTACATATTATTAAATTAAGAACACAGAAAGTCCCCTTGATCTTCTTCTCTCCAAACATCCTTGTATAAATATTAAAGGTAAACTAAGAGAGAAAAGGCTCTCATTTTAACTTACACTCCCTCTGGTCTTAAATATTTTGCGTTGTCTATTTTATTTCACAACTTTGACATTTTCATCTTATTCAAAATTTTCTTATACAAATGAATGCTCAAAATACCTTTATTGATAAAATAATTCACAAGATAATAAATTATAACTATCTTGAATAAGATGTATGGTTAAAGTTTTTTAAAACAGTGTCAAGCGCATCAAATATTTGATAACTTAAGGATTACATAGTATCCCCTCAATATTTAATTTGAAAAAAAAATCAATACTTGTTGGAAGTAATTTGTTGCTGAAGCTGGAAAGAAGAAAACGAAGGATCAATGTTGACAATAGTGAGGAATGAATAAGAACAGTGGATGTCATCTAGCTTCAGGATTCAGGTTTACATCTTTTCTTAGGGATACAGAGAGCTTTGGGCCGGGGGAGCCTTTTGGGTGACGGTACTTGAGGAGACCTCTTTTCCCCATATATACGATAAGTTGTAAGTAATATAACCTTTACTCATTTAGAAAAAAGCGAAATTGTCTGAACTCTAAATGTCATGACAATTTATATACCTATTAATTTGGATCGGCTAAGTTATTTAGCTGGAGTTAAAAGTTGGCGAGCTAAAAATTAGCCAATGTTGTTTGGATGCAGCAGCTATTAGGTTCCCCTTTCTCACTCTTCTCTTCTTTCTTGGCTCAGATGTGGATCCTCACTGCTCTGCTCCCTCAAAGTCACCACTAAGCTCGACTGGCCCATGGACGATTGCGAGTGGAAGCTAGCTATGGTGGGTCTACTCCAGTGACCATGACTCCCCATGGTGCGGCTCCAGAGGTAGCAGTCAATGCTTGGCACTGTTCGGGGCCTCCGACGACGGTTCACTACCACCATCACTGCTAGCTAGAATTCTTTGGGCTACTTCTCTCCAAAAATGATGTCTGTGTTTGACAAATGCATACCAAAATTTTTTATACAGATATTTTTTTAGAGGAATATACTAATTTCGACTATGGACCAAGTTGCAGCGAAGTGAAAAATGTGAATATGGATTAATCTAAGCGTGTCTGCAAACTTGAAACGGTGGCAATGCAATTATTCTCTTCGTTTGTGTGGGCTAACTGTGGCTAGGATTTTCTTTCCTGTGTGATGGATGGTCTTTTTTTTAAGAGGCTTGTTAGGATGATTGGAAAGTATCATCAGTACTTTTCATAAAATTGATAAGTACTATTAGTATTTTTGGATTATTATGATCTGGAATTTATATTATTAAATAAAAAACATCAAAGATAATATATTTTGGTACCGGTCCCACCTTCCTTTTAGTACTGATCCCACCCGTTTTAGTACTTTTCCATTAATTAAATATTTTTTGATTAGTACTTTCCTATTTTTAAAGCCATTAGATCTTAATGAATAGAGGGCTCATATTAATGCCAATCATTATAAAACTTGTATTCTTTTTTAAACGTGTATAAGAAATCTGTAATAATGTGGATCTGATTCTCTCCTGTGTAGAGATGAAGCCGGAATCTTTTTTCCATTATTAAAAAAAATCACTGCTAGCTCCTTAGCAAGGGAATTCATGACCGTCCGGACGCAGTGGACTGCAATGCCCATCTAGACCGGTCGTTGCAACTTCTAACACCTATTATATTGAATCCATCTTGTTCAATTCGTGTGTGTTTTTGAGGAGGCGGCGGAGCACAGTGCTAGCAGATGGGTCCCTGAGGCAAGTGGCGATGCCGGGAACGATGAGCACGAGGGCAGACCATCTCCTTAGGTGCAGAGTCGTCGATCTCATGTAGACACACATACGAGGGTAGATAGGTTATTTTCTAAAATTTCGTTGCTTGTTCAGGTAATAAACTTACTGTTAGTTAGATTGCGGGTTAAAAAATTATTTGGCGTATGTTTAAACACTTTGTAATGGTGAACCAAACATCGCAGTAGATTTATATGACCATGGGCAACTAAAAAGAAGCTTTTTTTTAGTTCTTTTGTTGTTGTTGGAGCAGAGATACGAGTCACGTTCATGGAGTGCTTGCGTAGGACAAAATTCACGGTGATTGTCTCGTTCGAGGGCCACCAAACAGATGTAATAAAGAGGGGACAGAATCCAGCGTGGTGGTGGACAGCGTGATCAAGAGGGCCAGGTACTGTTGGGCCAGAAATGTGGTCTTATTTCAATAGGCAAAAATATCTAGCTACCGCCGGTTGCCAATCAGTTAGTCCCACACTACGTTTCCTAATAGATTTAACTAGAACCATAACTCCGTATTTTGCTACGGGCATTTAACTATCAGAAGCCTTCGGCGGTAGGCTGTTTTTTTGCTGGAGAAGCAAGAGCCCAACAGTATGAAAAGGACAGGTGATCGAATAGCCTCTTACTGTATAAGATTCGCATGTATGCATATAACACGCTGGTTAAACTAAAGTAGCAGCAACGCCAACGATGATGAGTGGCTTGGCCCTACATGTAACTCTGTGAGGCTTGAGGATCCTTGGCTAAAATTTTAGCCCCGGTCAGGTCGATGTTTGTATACTAGTTAGAAGTATTAAATATAATCTAATTATAAAACTAATCACACTAGATGCGGAGTAAACAGTGAGACAAATTTATTGAACCTAATTAATCTATAATTAGCAAATGTGATGTTAAAGTAATCATTTGTTAATCATAGATTAATTAGGCTTAATAAATTCGTCTCCACGTTTACTCCTCGTCCGTGTAATTAGTTTTCTAATTGAACCATATTTAATACTTCTAGCTAGCGTCCAAACATTCGTGGCGTGGACTAAATTTTAGTCATCGGACCCAAACACCCCCTGAATGCGACAAGTAGAAAAAAGCAGAGTTACAGTGCTAGCTTCAGATTTACTTGCAGTGATGTGATTGTAGCACCAGTGGGGCTCAACTTCAAGGCACCTCATTAGCTGAGAACAATGAAGAAATATGTTCTAGAAATTTTATTAATGACTTTACATCAAGGCATCACACACACACACATATATATTTTTATAAACCACTTATTGTATTTTACAAACTCTTAATCCTGCATGTATCTGGATCTCTGAGTTGTCCTAGCTATATCAAATCGGCCTTATATAGTATGAAGCTGAGTAACATACTCAAGTAATCAACAAATATCCTTACCCATAAAAGATACCCTTACACTGTTATACCTGATTTATACTTATCTTGCATTTACTAATTAGGGGTAACGAAAGAATCACTACTTCTCAGGCGCGCTATAACAAATTCCCACAAAAAGAAAAACTTGTGATGTCTATCATGTAGCCTCTAACAATACTAGTTATTGGATCTATTATTGTTTTCTTATAAAAAATACCCCTCACGACCATTTAAATAGCCTCCAAAATTTGCATATAAATTACCAAGCAGGCCATTGTGAAAAATCAATTAAAGTAACGTCCTAAAGTTACATATAAATTACCCAACATGTCATTATAAAAGATGAACTAAACTAACTCACTAAATTTGCGTATAAATTACCACAATGCCATTGTGAAATATGAACTAAAGTAAAAAAAATGCCATAAATGTGCATACAAATTACCACTATCCCATTATAAAATGCAATGTTAACATGCTAGTCTGTTATAGATAGATAAGATAAATTTTTTTGTATATATAGATGCTATATCAAAGTATGAATATATGTGAGATATTGAATAATAGAAATTTTGATTAATTGTATGTCTCAAATTTACATATGAATTTCTAATATTTGTGTTTCATACTCTCCCATGCAAATTTTGCATGGGATTGACGTACTACTATTATTAAATCAAGAATACAGAATGTCCCCTTGACTCTTCTTCTCTCAAGCACCCTTCAATAAACAGAAAAGTTAAACTGAGAGAAGGGGCTCTCATTTTTTTCTTACACTCCCTCCAGTCCTAAATATTTGGCGTGTTGATTCCATTTCATGCATATTTCATGACAAAGTTTTGAATAAGATGAATGGTTAAAGTTTTGAAAAAGGAAAAGTACACCGAATATTTGAGAACTAAAGGATTACATGAGTCCATACCACAGATTGTCCTTGGTGGCAGGGACGAGGATGCATGGTATTCTTCTAGCCGTGTACGAGGAGAACACTGCTGCAAAACATAAATCAGGTTAGTGTTGTCGGGCTATCACTGCTGACTAAACGGTGCAATTTTACATTCCCTTAGGTACAAATGGTTGCTTTAGCCTATAAAAATGAACTTTTAATAGTGTTACATCGCTATTGTTTCTTCCTTGGGCCGAAATGACCAAGTAAGCCCAACTCCCTTCCTGGCTGCCTTTCAGTAGGCCAAGTCGCCCAGTGTCATTTCAGCAGTTGATCCAGGGCATGCCCATGTTATTTGTCACGTTGGTGGTATAAATGCTGGTAAAAAAACTCTTCCTGCATAGAATATCTTTTTATGTAGAATAACAGGATCTGCTGGTGAGGCAGAAATTTGATGTGCAAAAGCTATCTGTTGGCTCAGAGAGAGAGAGAGAGAGAGAGAGAGAGAGAGAGAGAGAGAATGTTGCACCAAGTACCAATAGGGAAGTTATAGAACAAGAAAAAAATAATTTGGTGTGACTGGACACATTTTAGTACTCTCATATACCAATATACAGTTTGATTTTTACGGGGTTTCAAACTACTCCCTCTGTCCCTAATTTATAGATCGTTTGATTTTTTTGGCACAAAGTTTGACCGACACGTCTTATTCAAAAAATTTAAAAAACATTAGTTATAGTTGAAGTACATACTATATATGCTAAACTAAATTGCAATGGAAATAAATGATAATTATGAAATTTTTTGAAAAAGACAATCAAGTCTTTGATGTAAAAAAGTCAAACGACGTATAAATTAGAAGAGAGTATAATTTTTTTCCTAAAAAAGCAACTCGGCTTGCTTCTGTTTTGGGGGCGCCAAATCGTGAGCTTAGTGCCAAGTCAGTAACCCGTGATTGGTTACCATTTTTTCTAGAAAAAAGAAGAATCAATAATTAAGACCTGTGACCGGGCCATACATACTCTGCGATTTTGTATATTGCATCTGTGAAAAACTCAACCTGTCGATTCTCGTATGGAGTGATCGAGTCATGACCAGAGGTAACTGTGAAAGCGATCTCCTGATCGAGCCGCAAACATCTTCCTTTCGGCAGGTACTAGTCGATAATTAAAATCGAGCCATAAACATTGGGCAGAAAAGATGACGGATCCGGCGAAGGCTAAGGCTAACATCACCACCCGTCCGCCCCACCTTGTATTTCAGGCCTGTTTCGATGGTTACCGCAACGCCACGCTAAAAATTGTTAGCCTGTGTTTGCGTGGTGACCAGATATTCGGCTCGGCGTGCCACAGCTCTTTAAATGCTTCTTAGTTTATTTTTCGGTGTCAAAATGTGTCTAACATTCGGCGTCAAATTTGTTCGCCTAACTCGCTGGATGGTTTTTCTAGGCAAGAACTAGTCTTTTTTTTTTCCGAACACATGTACAAACCGTGTTTTTCATTAAGAAAAAAAGCAAATTACAACTAAAAGAAGTAATCCGTAACTTACGAACCATAATAAATAAAATTACAAAACAAAAAGCAAGAACAGTCCCTCAAACTTCACTCCGTGAACGGTAAATGCAAAACAAGTGTTTGCGGATTCATGTATCATCATATATCAAGTCTATTGACCTTAGCCGAAGCATGCTTGGCGAGGGCAACAAGCAAACATCGGATCCATGCCCAACTAACGACGAATTTCTTTAGGGAACTGGAGATAAGAGGAGCAGGTCTGTACTCCGTGATCTTTGTCAGCGAACCAAAAGTTTGGCTGTGTTTGATAAAAACTAGGGTCGGTGCTGTTGCTACGCAAGAAGCGCAACTGTCCGACTCCTGAAGAAGCCGTCGCCGTCAGCGGCCTCCGCCTAATCGTGTGTTAGGTAGATTCACCAACCCCCGCCGCCTTCGTTCACGATGGTCTTGCTAATTAATGGACGGTGGAAAGGATTTGGTGGGGAAAACAAATCCCTTTTTCAGTAGCGATTTAGTCCACTATTTTATTAGAGGACTGAAACAAACAAGGCGTGGACGCCGAACGGCGACGTGTACAGCGTCCGTGGGGCCCCCGCTCACCCCCAACGGAGCAGTGGCAAGTGAGGTGAGCTGCCGCCGTTCACCATTGCCTGCCTGCCTGCTCTGCTTTGACCTCCTCCTCCTCCTCCCCCGCTTTTCTTTTCTTTCCTTTTCTCTTCTCTTCTCTTCTCCGGCGGGTTGGTGCGGCGGTTGTTGGAGCGGTGGAGCGAGAGCATCCGCTGCCAATCCAATCCAGTTCCGCGGCTTCGATTCCTTCGCAGGCCTGCCTCCTCTTCTTCCTCCTCCTCCATCCCGACCATCCAAGGAATTGGGGGGTTGGTGTTCCTCTTCCTGCTCCCTCCGTCTCTTCTTCTTCTTCTTCTTCTTCTCCACAGCTCCTTCCTCCCCTGACCTGACCCTGTCACACCAACCGTACCTCCAGAGCGGATCAGCAGAGCATGCGCCGCGTCCGGGTCTCCTCCCACCAGGCCCCCGTCCACATGCTCGGCGACTCGCAGATGAAGCTCTCGCCCAAGTTCCGCCTCGGCCTCGCCGCCGACCCGCCCGCCCCTTCTCCGCCGTGGGGCGACGGCGACGACGCGCCCCTCATCCCGGGCCTCCCCGACGACGCCGCGCTCGGCTGCCTGCTCCGCCTCCCCGTCGCCGCGCACGCCGCCTGCCGCCTCGTGTGCCGCCGCTGGCGCCGCCTGCTGGCCGACAGGGCGCGCTTCTTCGCGCAGCGCCGGGCGCTGGGCCTGCGCGCGCCCTGGCTCTTCACGCTCGCCTTCCACCGCTGCACGGGCAAGATCCACTGGAAGGTGCTGGACCTCGCGAGCCTCGCCTGGCACGCCATCCCCGCCATGCCCTGCCGCGACCGCGCCTGCCCGCGCGGCTTCGGCTGCGTCGCCGTGCCGGACCAGGGCGCGCTGCTCGTCTGCGGCGGGCTCGTCTCCGACATGGACTGCCCGCTGCACCTCGTGCTCAGGTACGACGTCCGCAGCGACCGGTGGGCCGTCGTCACGCGGATGCTCGCCGCGCGCTCCTTCTTCGCCGGCGGCGTCATCGACGGCCGGGTCTACGTCGCGGGGGGTTACAGCACGGACCAGTTCGAGCTCAGCTCCGCCGAGGCGCTCGACCCGGACACGGGCGTCCTGGCGCCCCGTCGCCAGCATGGGGGTCAACATGGCGTCCTCCGACTCCGCCGTCATCGCCGGCAGGCTCTACGTCACCGAGGGCTGCGCCTGGCCCTTCTTCTCGTCGCCGAGGGGGCAGGTGTACGACCCCAAGATGGACCGCTGGGAGGCGATGCCCGTCGGGATGCGCGAGGGCTGGACGGGGCTCAGCGTCGTCATCGACGGACGCCTCTTCGTCATCTCCGAGTACGAGAGGATGAAGGTCAAGGCCTACGATCCGGAGACCGATTCCTGGGACGCCGTCGCCGGCCCTCCCATGCCCCAGCGGATCATGAAGCCCTTCTCGGTCAGCTGTCTCGACAGCAAGATCGTCGTCGTCGGCCGAGGTCTCCATGTGGCCATCGGCCATGTCGAGAAGCAGCCTGCCGCTGGCAGCAGTCCTCCTGACGATGACAGTAGGAGCAGCAGCACAAGCTACTCCATTCACTGGCAAGATGTGGATGCTCCAAAGGAATTCAGCGACCTGACGCCTTCAAGCAGCCAGATTCTACATGCCTAATGACTCTGCTCCTTGGTAATCTGCAGAATGAGATCTGATCATCCTGGCCCCCTTTGGGCTGTACAATTGTTGTGTGAGGTTGTACAGTAGTGGGCTCTTTTCCAGCCAGATTGTCTGCGATGTGGACTTGCTGTACCTGTAAAGAAATAAATTCAGTTTCTTCAGAAACACAGAGAGAGAGAGAGAGAGAGAGAGAGAGAGAGACACTGAGAACTTGCTGTAATTAGATTAGATGCCTGTCAGCTGTTGAGCAATATTGTCGTTCTATTCTGCTCTCCGACTTTCCATTGGTCAGAATTGTTGCTGAATGCAGCCTGCCAAATGTTGCTGAATTACTATGCTGTAAATGTCAGTACCTCTTTTTATCCTACTGTATGTATGATGCAATGCAGCCTAAATTCTGCAAGTGCAATGCTTCAGTTATCTACCTGTACCTTGCATTGCTGCATCACACACAGCATGACAACATGGCAAACCGCTTCAGAAAAGTTTGCAATTTCAGATTTTTTTTCCTGGATCTATTTAGATGCCTTTTATAGTCAGATAAAGGTCTAACTGTACTACTTTTCAAAGGGCCAAAGGTGAGCAAAGATTCTAGGAGTACATCATATCTTTACTATTTTTCCATCCGAGACAAAAAAAATGCTTATCCTGTTATCAAGATGAGTGGCATCCGGACATGAATGACGTGGAGCGGAGCCATCCAATGATCCCAGAGCAAGAAACAGTGCAAAATTCTAATCCAAATGCCCTCTTGTCGTCTCGAAGGATTAGCTACCATTTGCCAGGAGTGAATCATTACCACTTGCACCGCAATGATTTACCAATCGGTGGCTTTACCTCCTGCTGTAGTAGTAAAAGATGGTACCAACATTTTCGAACTGAATCTTCTGCCGAAACAAATCGAATTTCAGCAAATCCGAGCCGAGCAGCAGCAATGGAGGCGCTCTACTTGCTCGCCTCCTTGGCCGGTACCCTCGTCACCTCCGCCTTCCACTCCCTTCTGCTCCTCCTCCGCCTCCTCGTCCACTCCCCGCGCCGTCCTGACCCTGGCGATGGCGCCGCCGCCGTGGCGAGGCTCTACGAGGGCTGCGTACGGCACTCCCGCCGCCAGCCGGCGGCGCACGCCTTCGAATACCCCGTGCGCTACGCCCTCATGGACCTGGACCGCCAGCCGCTCCCAGACCACCTCTCCGCCGACGAAGCCCGCCGCGTCGCCTCCACCTCAGGCCCCGTGTGAGCTGCATCTCCCTAGTCTCTTGGCGAAAATTTCCCGTCTTTATTGTAAAAATCGCACCTTTTTTCATGCTCTAAAATTAAAGAGAAGCAATATTATTGTAGTAGAAAGTCTCCAATCTGTTGTACAGTCGCAAAAGCAGAAAGGTTTGATTTTAAAAATCTTTCTTTGCCGAAATGTTTCTTGAGCGCTGACTCGCCTTATCTTCCCTCGATGAAGGTACCTCCTGACAATACCCAAGAGCGTAGGATACGAGCAGAACCCGCTGAGCATTTACTACTGCTACGATTCTTCAGGACAGGGACAAGATGAAGAGCTCAGGATGTGCATTGCCGAGGTGAGACTGAGGCTAGTATATATGATGATTCATCTAATCATCTCAATTGTTTTCTGCTAAACATGCCTTGCTGTTGGTGTCAGGTCACAAACACCCCCTGGGGAGAGAGGGTGATGTTTACCTTCCAACCAAACTCTGATCTCGTTGCAAAGCCCTTGCATGTCAGCCCCTTCATGGTATGACTACAGTTGATACTTAAGAATCAATAAGGCAGCTAAAAGAATGTGCCCTTGTTTATTTGGATTTCAGACGATGTGGTGTAGTGTATTGACTGATCTCATTGCAGATTATTTTGCATATTTTTATGGTTAATTATGGATGTTTCTGAATTCTGATGCTTGTGTGCATTACCTAGTTAATATATGGTAACTATGTGTACTATGCTCACCTCTGTTGCATATTCTTAGTGGGTTTCCTTTTTGTTGGCATGAGTTATAGGATATGCTTGGCAACTGGAGTGTTCGTGCTGATGCCCCTGGTGATAGCATCTATGTTGTTATATCAGTTCAGCATCCAACACTTGGGAACTATTTCACTGCAGCTTTGCACGCCAAATTAGTTGGACAGACGAGTAATTCTCTGAGGCTGGCAACCTTCTTCTGGCTGATGCCACACAAAGTTGCTGCATGGATATACTGGGAGGTAAGGGTCCTATGTATGCTGTAAGCCTGTAATTTTTCTGATTCCATGGTTTGAGTTTAATTTTGCATTTTTTATATTGAATAATAAATCCTATCTGATAACTCTAATGAAAAGGCTATTGAGATACCAAAATTGAGATAAACTTGGTGGATACTCTCTTTACTCTTCTTTCCTTCATCTTGGACTTTTAATAATCTGTCATGGCAGTTCAATCTACATATGAGCGCATAATAGTGATTATTCACTGAGTTTATGTTTGATATACACTGTACATTTAGCCTTGAGTTGCAGTTGATGAGAGGATTTCTAGGATCTGTTTTCTGGGCTCCGTCATTGTAGTTGTGTTCAAAGCACTGTGTTTACTTCATTAGTCAGACCAATATCCGGTGGATCTATTCTTACAAAACACCACAGTACGTTGACAGTCACACTAAGATCCCACGCACACACTGAAGGACATGGAACATGGGAAGACTGGCCTGGTAACACTCC
Source organism: Paspalum vaginatum (assembly GCA_030272315.1). Lineage (NCBI taxonomy): Eukaryota > Viridiplantae > Streptophyta > Magnoliopsida > Poales > Poaceae > Paspalum > Paspalum vaginatum. Next base: position 45,062,841 of record CM059013.1, read on the forward strand.
AGGTCTCCAGCATAATTTTATTAGTTTATTACTCCTTCGCGTAGTGTCCTTCTCCGTCAGTCCATTTCTGGTGGCAGCATTCGTATCTCGATCAGATGCATTGCACCTCTTGGAGCTGATAGATCTGGGAGCCTGCCATATAGATGTTCTAACTAGGTTAACTTGAACAAGCCCTGAAACGGAAATATTCATTTTAGTTATAGAATGTAGCATTTGTTTAAGAACTCTTCAAAAGACCAGGTTCTTATTCAAGATGAAAAACTGAGCCTTGAGGAACTCAACAACTACCTCCCAAGAGAATTCCTCTTAGTACATACTTGAAAACATGTACCATCTGTTCTTCATCTACTCAATTCTCCAATCTGCTTTGTCAAAAATATTATTGCAAAAATATATCTTTTAGCTTCTAACCAGCACAAACCATAATTTTTTCAAGCTCTACTCCTGTGTCGGACCCCATATGAGGAACATGGCCACAATGTATTTATGCTTCCGAATAAGGTTCCAGTGACCTTTCCAATTAGCCTGAACCCTGATATCAGCCCTTCTGCATATGGTCCCATTTGCAAGCTATTTGCATCGAAGGTAGGTTTGTCTTCTTTAACAAGGTTTCATAGTTTAGGAGACGACTCGTCCACTTTAATTGCATAGTATAATCTATGAACTGCTAATAGTTAAGAAGACTTCTCTTATGGGTATTATACTGTTAAACTTTTCAAGAACTAGATGATATTTTGCATCAGAATGTAGAAAAGGTTGAAGTGATGTCTACTCCTCCCTCCAATATAATCTTTGTTTGTGCAAACAAAATTTACAACAATGTAATTTTTAGCTTCTAACCAGAAAACAAAACAATAAATTTTACTGGCAATTTGAAGCTCTACATGTGCTTTCGTTCCTCCTCTCGTGGATCCCATTATTGAGAAAGGCATGACCATGATGTACTTATGCTTTCAAATAAAGCTCCAGCGACCATTCTAATTATCCTGAATCCTGATATCTGAACCATCTGCATTCCATCTATCAGGCTCAATTTTGTGCAAGCTGTTCACATCAAAGGTAGGTTTGTGTATTGCTTTAACAAAGGTTCATAGCTTAGGAGATTACACATCCACTTTAATCGCATAATTTAATGCTATGAACTGCTAATAGTTCAGAAGCCTTCTCTTCTGGGTATTACACTATTAAATATTTCAAGAAGTGGCTGATATTTTGCATCAGTATAGTAGAAACAGTTGAAGTCTAGTGGATATCCTATGTTGGTTGACATGTTGTCAGCATCTCAGCTGTACCTATAATTAATTAATACAGAACATTAGTACACGCATGAGCTGCTGCTACATTAATCTAATTTCTTAATCCTGTTTTCTGCCTAATCTTACTGATGTTCTGCTGCTATTATCCAGGCCCTCAGACTTTGGCTGAAGAACGTTAAATTCCTAGACCATCCACGGTATTTGAAACTGAGCTATAGGGATTCAGCACTGAAGCGCGATCTTGAGCTCCGTTCCTCTTGTAGCTTCCTTCAGGGGAAGAAGGTGAGCAGCCAAAGAAGCAGTGTCACAGAAAAGACGACTGAAATCTCGAACCATGTAGATAACAAGGGTGACGAGAACATTACAAAGAGGTGGTGCGTTTGGAGGGACGCTCAATGGCCATGGTCATGACAAAACTAAGAGACACCGTTTGTGTTCATTGCGGTACCCGTGTGATGCTCCCCTGTATAATCAAACTATGTAATTCCATTTGATTGATGTGTTTGCATACACCGCAAGTTGCGAGAGCACTGTAGTTATCAACACCGCTCACTATTAAAGAACTGCAGAAGAGATTACTTGAGACATCATGTTTTCCTAAAAAGATGCATTTTCTTCAGTATGTGTATCTGGTTTTTGACTAATTATTCAGTTTCAGAGTATCCTTTGAACGTGCAAGTTTTACGTGTGTGTATGCTATGATTTGATTGTACATGTGCCTGGTCGCAGCGAGAATGCGAGATATACATAAAGCGCAGGATTATTCTTGGCATCCAGCCATGCTTGGTGCACTTGTCTGCTCTGGTGTTGATCAGTCAAACTTCTGTACCTGAAGAGGCTTTGAATCTCCTTTACCTATGTTTATATTATCGTTTTGAAGATTGCATCACCTGATTCCCTTTTCTTTCCATTATATAATTGCGTGTCGGTTGGTGCATTTCCTTCATTCACACGGGTTGCCTAACCTCCGACATGTGCTCATCCATCCATGTAGATAGATACGAAACGACGCCCGACGGCCGTGCTGTTCTGTTCATACTGAAAGGCCGTTCTGAATCTTCTGAATATGACAGTTGTGGACTACTGCAGCGCAAGACGGTAGACGGCTCTGTGTTGCCCACTGAATATCTCAAAGGGGTTCACATGGATTTACTTGCGCGTTTGGGTTCTGCCACTTTAATCGCTGGAAAACGGTTGGAATTAGCACGTTAATCGACAGACCTGCGTGCTAAGCCTGCAACGCACGAGGTGGATGGGGGCTACAAAGTCAGCAGCCGTAAGGCTCTCTCCAACGGTTAACGCAAAATAAGGAATTCCGCTGTAGACAGAATGTCTGGTTGAAACGATAAAGAATAAGGAATAGAAAAACTGCTGAAGATAGTCTAACTAACTGATTGACGTTGCATTGTTGCTAGCACGTGGAGGTGATAGTGGCGTGCAGCCATGCCCATCGATGAGATACGGCCTCTGCCGGCCCTGCCTGCCTCCATTTTCTTCCAGTGAAGCTTCGTCCAAAGTGCAGGGCAAGCTAGCTCTCCTTCCAGAAATTATATACTCCTAGTTTAAAAAAAAACAAACTGTTTTTAGTGCTCTTTTTTTTTAGAATTATTACTACTAGATACGCATAGGAGTATGTCTTACTGCGGCACGCATCACCTACCAATGCCTTATTGTTAGGAATATCTTTTGCAATTGTTGTCTCTCTGAGAAAGAGCAAGAGACGATTGTTCGTTTGCACGGTCCGCCTACCGCAAAATGACTTACATTGGACAGTGAGTTGGGAATGTTCCGTCGCTTCATTGCTGTGATGGAGGGCTCTGGCCTAGGCGTGGCACTGCAGCGCTGCATGGCAGCAGAAAAAAACCTCTCCAACGAACGCTCTGGCTTAAGCAGAACGCAGTGCAAAGCTAAACTATGTAGTCGAAGAACACAAGGTGTGGCCGATAATAGTGTAGGTTTGAGTTTGAATTTCTAGACTGCTTAGAGCTGTCTATGTTTCATTCTTCTTTCTTTTTTTTCTTTTTTCTTTTTTCTTTTTTTTGGCTGCGTGCGTATTTAGCGCAGAGGCCGGAACACTATTTCATCTTGAAATAAAACATCCTTCATCTAAAAAAATTACGGCTAAACCTCAACCCTAGCTGCCATGCATGGAAGCGCCAAATTTGGTCGGCTCTAGCCATTACCGGTAAATTAATGATAGTGTAGAGTAGAACTAACCTTTGTCAGCTTTTGTTTGAGACGATGGAAGTACCACCTCTATAAAATAGGTTGTTTGGTTTCTTTGACACTAAATTTGATTTTTCTTATCTTATAAAATATAATTATAGAAATATGTAAAAATTCAAGTCACACTTAATTACAATAAACTAAATTATAGTGAAAATAAATGATAATTATAATTTTTTTAAATAAGACTTATGTGGCAAACTTGATGTACAAAATGTCAAACAATAACGGAGAGAGTACTATCTAAGCTCCATCGGCTAATTGAGGCCCACAGATGTTAAATTACTCGCTCTCGCTCAACTTAAACTAAAAATTAAACCAACGAAAGTAATTCTTCCCGACTCCTGTCGCTTTTGTAAGATGTTAGGACCAAAAGTCTTCGTTAATTGAACTGCTGAAGCCGGTCGGAACGAGATACCTAAACAAATAGACTAATAGAGGGAGTAGTTCTTTTGTATGGTCAAATATCTGGTTCCACTATTAGTTTTACAGGTTGACGTAAAATATGGAAAAGCGTGTATTTCGACTTTCATTTATTTTTTCCGTAATATAAAAAGTTTAACCACCGCTTTGTATATGTTATGTACTCTTTGTTCTTTGAGAATGAATATGTTATACTTAGCCTGTATTATGGCCCCGTTTGGTACAGTTTTTCTTGATCGCGTTTTTTTCCACAGCTGTACAAATAAGCGAAAAGCGGCGGTCAAAATAAACAGGTTTGGTTTCGCTTCTGCTTTTTAGTACAAATGAGTGTTGTGGAAAGAAGCGCGGCCAGGTGAAGCTAAAAAATGTGTAAGTGCAGCAAGCCTCATTAGTGGTTTTGGTTATTGAGTGACAACGCGATTAAAGGTCTAACTACTTTGTGAAGTTACTTAATAGGTTTCACAGGTTTATTCATAATGTCAAAATGTAAAAGAGTAAACTATGACATAGATATCTCATGATCAAGCATGAATACTCTCATGTGTTGGGACTCAAGCATATTGAATGAATATTACACTCATGGCATGATTAACGCATTATTATTGAACATCTATTGCCTCAGTGCGGGATTTCACTGGTTTTCTATTATTAATGCACTCTGGGATACTTGGCTCTCATATTGAGAGAAGTGACTTTAAATTGTATCTCTTCCATTTGGACGTCACTACTTGAATTGGATCTCTAATATAACGAGTGGCAGATCATGAATACACACTATTACATATCAAAGCCAAGTATAATCAAGATCAAGTAAATTGAATGAATAATGAGCAAATGTGCTCCATCTACCTATTGAAGAGGTTTTCTAAATTGAAGTCCAACTATTTAGCTTAAAGAGAATTACTCACAAAGGAAGAATCTCAGCTTTGCTATCCCTCTCTAGATATGTTTTCAAGACGGCATTATTCATCAAGATAAGACTCAAGTGTATTTCATCTAGATTTATATTTATCCTGAGTATAGGGCTGCCGTACTGTCAACAGGGAAGCGAAGCTCAGAAGTCTCTAGTCAACATGTGCTCATAGCTAGTTCAGAGAGTGTCGAACCAAAACACTCCTCGTGAGTTGTTCTTGTGCTGAGAGTGGGCTCACCGGATTGTCCGGTAAGCCTCACCGGACTATCCGGTGAAGGCTGAGCCTAGAGCCTAGAGTGAGCTCTCTGATCCTTTTTCCTGTGCTTTCATTTCCTAGTTAGGTGTATCTCTTATGGAGCTTAACACCTACACTTCTTACCTAGTGACCCAAGGCTCTGTGCCTTAGCCTTCTGGTCAGGGAACCCCTCATCGGACTATCCGGTGAGCTCTACCGAACTGTCCGGTAGAGGGGGTTTGAACTCCAACGGCTAGTCTGCCTCTACCGGACTATCCGGTATGAGTCACCGGACTATCCGGGGATGGCCTGACACAGGCCAACGGCTAGTTTTGTGGGGGTGGGTATTTATACCCCCCACTCACTTCTGGTTGGGGTTGCTGCTTCCCTACACGTCCATATTCATCCAGAGGCTATTAGAAACACTCCCCAACACTCTCTTTGTGAGATTGAGCTAAATTTGTGAGATTCTTGAGTTGGGAGAGGATTTGTGAGTTTGTGTGAGCTACATTGTGAGCACCTAGCTTGTGAGTACAGTTAGCAAGCATTTTCGGGAAGCGTTTTTGTTACTCTTGGAGGTTTCCTCCTAGAAGGCGAGAGCGACCCGAAGGGCACCCGGCTTGTGGGTGCCACTTCTCTTGTAGGTGATTACCCTCGCTCTTCGGAGCATTTGCAGTGAGCACCTTCATAGCCTTGGTGGTTGTGAAGCGGAGGCCGTGAGTTGAAAAAGACTCAAGCTCTTGGTGGGAGCCTCAACGGGGACGTACGGAGACTTGCGGGTGTGCCTGAACCTCAGGAATAAAATCCTTTGTCGTATGTGCTGTGCCCCTGCTGGGAGACCCAAGCTTTGTGCTTGTGGTTGTTTTACTTTCTTGCATTACTTTATTGCTTCCACTATCTTTAGTATTTGTGTGCAAGTTTTCTTTGTAAGTGCAGGGACAAAGTGTTGCTGAGATCATCATCAATATATAAAACACATCACACAGCTCCACATAGCTCAATAAGTATTTACTCGCATATTTACACTCGGGGGTTTCGGTTTCTGTGTGACACCGGACTGTCCGGTGTAGATCACCGGACTATCCAGTAGAACCCACTGGACTATCCAGTGTGAGGGCTGACAGTGTGTGTTTTTAAGTGGTGTAATTTTTTGGTTACGCCTATTCACCCCCCTCTAGGCGACATCAAGGTCCTTTCAATTGGTATCAGAGCGAGGACTCACTGAAATGCTTCACCACCGTGAGAAAAGATGTCGACACCTAGTGAGGTAACTTGTGAGCCACTCATGCTTGATGGCTCAAACTATTCTCAGTGGTCAGCTCATGTACTTCATTTGCTTAGGACAAATGGTCCACTTGTGAAGCAAATTGTAGATGCAAGCATATTGCCTTCTAGCTATGAATGGGGTAACCTATCTCATGAGGAGACAATATGCCTGCAGCTCAATGCTCGAGTTGCTAATTACATTTTGAGCACTTTGAGTTCAGACACAACTTCATGGCTGTTCAAGGAGTAAAGAGATTTGAGGATGCCCATGAAATTTGGGCTACTCTAAAAAATGTGTAGGCATACAAAGCTCAAGAACAAGCCCACACTCATGTGAAGGACTCAGAAAAAGAAGCAATGAGCCTCTGTGAAAGCATAGGGGATAAGGAAGGAGAAGAAAGGCAGTTGGTGAGGCTGTCACTGCTGAGATCGGACTATCCGGTTGGTGACACCGGATTATTCGGTGCGTTGGACTGTCGGGCACAACTTACCGGACTATCCGGTAATGGCAGTGAAGCTGCATCAACTAGTGAAGAGCAGCGATGGAGACAAAGTGAAGAATCTTGCTCAACTGTGTGCAGCTCCACCATCTCACTCTCACAGTTATGTCTTATGGCTAAGGAAAGTGAGGAAGAAAGCGAAGATGAGATGGGTGAGAGTGATGAAGATGATGAGATGAATGATGAAGACCTAGAGATTGGTCACCTCAGCAAGAAAGATCAAATGAAGATGATCAAGCTGATGCAAATCATCACCAAGCAGAAGCAAAGTCTTGACAATCAAGAAGACTACTTAGTGAAGAAATTAGAAGAGCTCAAGGATGCTCAAGAGGAAAAAGGGGAGCTTGAGCTTAAGATCACAAATCTGAACTTGAAGGTTGACAAGCTATCAAATGAAGCAATCAAGTTGGCAAGTCTTCCTTCATACATTGAAAAGCTTGAGAAGGTCAACAAGGAAAGGAAAGATTTGTTGGAGAAAGTCAACAACAAGTGCTTAGAGCTCCAACAAGAAAAGGATGAGCTCTTGGATGAAAGCATGCAGCTCATTGATCAGCTAGGCGTACAAGAGATGGCACATGAGGTATTTGTCACATTGGTAAAATCCTATGAACCTCTCATGCAAAATAACTCTTGCTATTCAACTGAACCTGTAAGTGCTTGTGCTAACCCTTGCTGCCTTAAAGCAAGTAACCCTTGTGTTGAGCATGATATTGTAGAGCCTTGTGACAATATCATCACTAAGGAAAATGAAGAGCTCAAACAAGAAGTAGAAAAGCTAAGAAGAGATTTGATTGTGCTTAAGGGTAAGTGTTGTGCACAACTTGCTCAAGATAACTGTGATAACATGGTGAACAAGCTTGAGGAAGGTTCAAACCGTGCACAACTCTTCAATCAAACAAAAATCAAGTTTCAAGTTGAAAAGAGCACAAGGTCACAAAAGCAAGAAGCATCCAAGAAGCACAAGAGCAAAGCAAAGAGAAGATACTACTGGTGCAAAGAGAAAGGTCACAATGTACAAGTCTGCCCAAGTCTCAAGTCTATGTTTGTGAGCAGCTCTGGCTCACCGGATTATCCGGCAGAGTCTTCCGGACTATCCGGTGGAGCCGAACTATCCGGTGTACCTGCATCGGACTATCCGGTGAAGCCAGCGGCAGCTCAAGCCACCAATTCCAAGGCAAGAAGACCTACCCAGTCTCACAAAAAGGTTGGAAAGGAGGAAGTCCATGCAAGCAAGGCAGAGAATCAACCAAAGGGCTTTAGGCAAAGAATATGCTACAATTGCCGACAAAAGGGGCATCTTAGTAAGGCTTGCCCATATGGTAACTTTACTCATCCCAACCTTGTCAATAAGAAAACTAAAGTGACTTGTGTACCCAAGGGCTGTAGTGGTGAAGCTAAGGTGATTTGTTCATTCAAGGCTCCCACCAAAGCTATTTGGATACCCAAGGTTTGTTTGACTAACATTGATGGACCCAACAAGGTTTTGGTACCAAAGCATGCTTGAATGAGTTACAAGTACTTGCAGGATGCATTGAGGGTCTTGGCAATCTTGAGAAGCTAAACTTCTAGTATATTATTGTATCAAGATGAACCCTCTCTATTTTTTAAGCCAAGACTTGGATTATCATAACACTCTCAACCTCAATGACATTTTTGGTAACATGTGCTTAATCAGATCCTTGAAAGCTTAGAAATGTTTATTCTTAGTGTCTTAAAAATATCCAAGCTATTCAAGTTCAAATTTCACTCCTATCCTATGCTCATGTTCTTGTGATACATTGACGGCTCTCTTTGTGGAGCATGTGCCTTAAAATGTGCAGGAACATGGGTTGAAACTCATGAGAGGAAAAGGAAATGAAACCTAGAAGAAATCAAAACTCTTAGTGGAAATTTTCAGGGCTCATCGGCTGGACTCACCGGTCCAACCGGTCGGACACAGCTAGCACCGGTCTGCCAGCTCTACTGATCTACCGGTTCAACCGGTTGAATCACCGGTTCAACTGGTCGGTCACGTCTCCAACCAGTCTACCGGTCTCTCTACCGGACTATCTGGTGGACGACACCGGACTGTCCGGTGTCACCGGACTATCCGGAGGAGCCCAACGGACTGTCCGGTAAAGGTCAGCCAAGCCTATATGACTGTGAGTACACCCATATAATTGATTCACCTAGTCTATATTTAGCCTAAGTACAACTTCTAATTCCCGGTTTGTAACAAAACCTGAGCATGTGAAAGTTATTCAAGGACCATAAGCATGCATTTAGGGGGAGTAGAGTTATACTAGGGCTCTATAGTTCTAACAACTCTGTGTGAGTAAGATTGCAGAAATTTTGAAGATGTTGAGTGGACCAAATCACTGGCATAATGCAAAATGAATTGAAAATGCTCCAAAATTGCAAAAATCAGGTCATATACCAAAGGTTGTTGTATTCTTGTATATCTTATAAATACATCAAGGCCAAGGTATGTGTTTATTAGATGCATTGTAAGTGCTTCTAGGCCTTGTAGCTCCTGTGTGGTTGTTGGTAGATTGAGTGATCCAACTCTAGTATGGATATTTGATTGATACCTCTAAATCTTAGAAAGTTGTCAAGTTAGTCTTGAGAGCTTGGTGATTCAAATACGATAGGAGGTATGAGTTAAATATGTCATCACCTATGATGTGATCCTCAATGTATCTAACATTCTTTGTGGTATAATTTCTAAGGTTTGAGCTAGTGAAATATTGTGTCTTGTCATGAGTATGTCTCATGAGGCTTTAATGAGATTAGATGTTTGCTTGATACTCTAGCTAAGAGTGCATTTCATGCCTTGATAAGCTGAGTATGAGTCAAACATGCTAATCATGCAAAGCAAGGCATGGCAGTTCACTAGTATAGCAAAAATGGGATTTTGAAAACATTTGTTGTTGAGATCTTTGTGATCAACCTATCTTTATATGTGGTTATTGTTATCTGTGCTTGTTTGTGCCGAACCACATACATTGAGACTTCTGTGCTGAAATTCAAAATCACTTTCCAAACGAATTTGTTCAAAAGCTCATCTCCTTCAACTAAATCATCATTTGACCAAAAGCTTTGACAAAAATGAATTTACAAAAGGTCCTTATCTTCCCTGAGGGCTATGTTACATAAAGGAGTCAATGGATCAAAGGAATATAGCACAGTTCTCAGACTCTCAGCAAAATCATTTCTTACCGGACAATCCGGCGAGCCCTACCGGACAATCCGGTAACACTGGACTATCCGGCAGGGGATACCGGACTATCCGGTTCACGCGGGTTTCACCCTCCACCCACGGTTCAAAGGGGTAACTTCTCAGGTTTTACTCCTACCTTCATCCAAACCGCTTTTTACCCGTTCCAACCGCCCCCCTTGCTTGAGCAAGGATCTCTTTGGCGATTTGAGGAGTTCTTCTCGTTCCTTCGTGGATTTGAGGAGTTTTTGGTGGGGATTGGCCGCTGCTTCGTCGAAGTATCCGATCCCACCAGCCTCTCCATCAATTTTGGCCTAGGAACTTCTCTCCAAGGTACTTCGAACTCTTTTTGCCCGATCTCTTTGCTCGGTGCAATGCTTGTAGTTTCCCTTGGTAGAAGTACTCCTGCTATGCATATCCATTATGTCCTAGAAGAACAGAACTTTTCCATGCCTAGTATGGGAGATCCACCAACCCTAGATCACTGGGCGCTATCGGACTATCCGGTGCCCTCCACCGGACTATCCGGTGGAATACACCGGACTATCCGGTGGTACCCAGAGGCCCTGGGTCAGTTGATCCTTTCGGCTCTAGATTTGTTCTGTGAGCTCCTAGACTTGTTCCATATATTCCTTTGTGTCTTTATGACATATTCTTGTCAGAAATTCATGACCTTTACCAGTCATCATAATCAAATCATATCCTTTGCAATCCGAGACTAATCCATGGTTCCAAATCCATATCTTTGCTTCTCAGGGTTGTAGATGGCTGGTGAGCAACCCATCAAGCAGTACACCAGGGTTAAGAGGAAGGCCACTAAGCCTCGCCCTCAGTCGAGCAGTGACACTTCTTCTCCCTTGGAGGACACCGGTGCTGGTGCTTCTCAAGGGGGAAGATCTCTCAGGTCGAGGCAAGGACCATTGCAGGACACTCCACGAGGATAGATGCACGTTTCAGATGAAGCAGTGGCAGTGGAGACCTCCTCTGATGATGATATAGAGGATGAGACCTATGTGGTCTAACCTAGACCCCATGGTAAGGGTCCAGCTCCTCCCAGTGATGATGATGAGGAGGAGGAGGAGAGAGATGATGAGGCAGAGGAGGAGAGAGAGGCAGCACCCCCTGAGGCTGAATATGCTAGGAAGATGTCCAAGCCCAGCAGGCCGCCTAACAGAAAGGCGGTAGATTACAAGAAAAAGGGAAAGCTCAGTGAGATCAGAGACAACAAGAGAAGGGATTTCAGAAAAGAGCTCAAGAGCTCTTATGACTGGAGGTTTCACACCAGGTTTCAGGAGGATTTCTATGAGTCAGTGATTCTCTCCAAGGAACACTGTTGACGTGACATTTGAATGAATATTTTATATCATTTTATATGTTTTTTCACTGATTTTATACGTCAACTTTATCTTTTACTATCAATTATCACCGATTATTGTGGATTTTGCAATATTGTCTTGGAAAATTGCTATATGTGATTTTTACAGGTTTTTGACCAATTTTTCGCGAAATTCACCTTAATCTACGTCGAGTAAGAAAAGACCTCTGAGATGTCATTTTATGAAGATGATGATCAAAGAAGGGTTGATTGACTTATGCTCCTCCTCTGAGTTAATCAAGGCTTTCTAACCAGAAACTTTCGGAAGACATCAAGTGCTACAAGTTTATGGAAGAATATGAGGTTAAAATACTTCAATTATATCCAAAACTAGAAGACTTCGTCAACTCTTGGAGAATATCGAAGATTCCATAACCTCAAAAGTCTGAGAACCCTCATACAACAATTTCTTAAGCATCAAGCAACGTCCCGGCAAAAGATGGAAAGAATCGGCCAGAGGAAGAGTCCGGGTCGGCCGACCCTGACCCCCCTAAGTCGGCCGACCGGCTCCCCTCTGACGTCGTTTCATGTTCCACTTTCTACAGTGCCTTTTCTAGAAGAGCCCAAGGAGATATGGATTACTTAGGTATGAAGGAATTGAAGATAAGGAAGGTTTATCACGAGATCTATTCAAGCCCAAATTAAATCTCGAGATATTCTCGGATTCCAGGAAAGCAGCACCTTGCGGGCCCAATTTTGAGACCTTAACGACATCAAATGAAGGAAGTTTGAATACCAAAGTTGTAGATCTCTTCGAGATCTACAATTTAGAGTCTGAGTTTGACTTATTTGGAGTCCGGATGATAGAGATATGGTCGAAATACAAAAGGTGCAGAAAAGAGGAAAGTCCGATTTCGGGGCAAACAAGAATCCTACTCCAACTCCAAGCATGAGGAAGGTGGAGGGCGCCCCAAGGCACCTCCGGAGTATAAGTACAAACCCCCATGAGGCCCCCAAGACCATCCAATTCATCCAATTCATTATCAAGGCGACACGGTGTAGAGGGACCACAACTAAAGGATAGTAGAGGGTCGAGTTTCTAGTCTAGGATTAGAATTCTTCTAATTCGTAGAGGTGATTAGAGGCCTTACATGGTGCTCTAATTACCTAGCTCCAGAGGTCTAATTGTATCATCAAGGGAAGGTATGATCATGGTTGTAAGTATGATACAATTTATTAACGAAGCATTGATCTTGTCTAATTATCATCTTCTTGTTCTAATTATGCTTGTTCTAGCTCTAATTAACTTTAGGTCTGGATGCATGTTAATTAGAGCATGTCATTAATGGGTTATATTCTTCTAGCGTTCTTGATCATTGATCTAGCTTACTAATGATATAGTTGTACATCTAGTTCTTTTGATAATGGTGATTAGATATTCTAGTTGTGCTAATTATGTTATTAGACCTTACAAAGTAATTAGAAGCTAGTTCTCTAATTATGTGCCTGTTGAAAGTTTCTCGTCGATTACCTGGTTACCAGTGACAGTGGAGCCCGGGGAAAGGTTAAACCGATCTAGGGGGTTACGTTGATTGATCTTGATTTAATCATGCTATGAAGTTTATGCTTGATCATGCTTGTTTCGTCCTTGAGCTACTAGTTATCTCGCTACTCTAATCCTGTTGTGGCGCCCAATCATGCATGTCTTGGATCCAATTAGGGCTTGATTAGACTCTAGTTAATTCCCTTTAATTAGTGTTCTAATTCTGTTCTAATTGCTTATCTTATAGTATTAGCATAGTTTAGACGTAGATTAGATATAGTTTAGGGCTAGTTTAGAGGTAGATTAGAACCTTGTTTTATACCGTTAGTTTACTATAAACTCTTGTTAATTATTTCTCAATTAGTTCAGTTTCCTGGATTGACAAAACCCACGATCCTCATCCTGGGGAAAAGCTACACACGATACTGTCGCTTGCAGTATAAGGTTTGCCGTGCTTAAGTGCCGTCAACAAACACCCAGTCACACTTGATCAATGGGTCGATTGGAAATACATGAAGGATAAGAAAGACCCCATATTTGATCGGGTGATTGCAGCATGTGGGAGGCAGAACATCCAGAAGATCATGAGCTTCAAGCATGACTGGAACAAGGAGATCATCGCTCAGTTCTATGCCACAATCCACTTTGATGACACAGATGCAGATCCGAGGAAGTGGGCTATGCCATGGATGACAGAGGGTGAGACTTATTCCATCTCTTATCTTGACTTCGCATTTGTGCTTGATATGGATAATGTGGATCTGAACAGGCCCAAGATTCACCTAGAGCAGTGTCTCCCTGACAGTGAGATGAAGTTCATGTATCCTCCAAATAATCAGGGAAATTTTGGACACTCACAGGGTCTTTACTCTTTCTATGGATATCTGAACAGAATGTTCAGAAAGACCCTAGGTCCTCGTGTTGGTGATGCTACAAACATTTCACATTACGCTAAGAATCTGCTTGCTAGGATGAAGGAGAATGCACTGCCTTTCAGCGTGACCAACTTCATATGGGAGGAGATCAAAGCCATATCCTTTGACCCATATTGGAGTTGTGCATATACTCCTTTCATCATGGAGGTGATTGACAGAGTGACCGGTACAGCTTATATCATTGACACCGAGCACCGGCCATTCCGTGTCAAGAAGGTGAAGCATCCGATTGTTCCAGCACCCTCAGTTGCACCTTTACCTACGAGTCAGCCAGCCCCAGTGCCACAGCAATAGCGGCAGTCACCTCAGAGGAGGAGAGACGGAGGACAACACTCAGGTGAGAGGAGGAGCACCTCTCCAGTTGCTCAGGCTTTCAGAGGTATCATGGGTGCTTTCAAATGCTTCCAGGCCAAGCAGTACAAGGAAAGCAAAGTAAGGAAGCAGCTGGCTAGAGAGACGCGTGAGAACACGAACAGGCTTAAGAGCATTCAGAGAGCTCTTAATGTGCAGCCACCTCCTTCTCCAGACAAGACCAGTCGAGGATGAGCCGGACAGCGAGCCAGAGGAGCTAGAGGATCCATTTGTAGCATATCTCGCAGCTCAGCCTCAGTCTAGAGGTTTCTCAGTACCTCCACTGCCTAAGGTCTTCCAGCAGCCACCTCCTTCTGCACCTGACTCTGTGACAGGTGTTGCTCAGTCCATTGCTCAGACCTTGTTCGGCTTGAGCGATGCCCTAACAGCCAGCTACCCGGGATACTCCACCACCTTGGCCTCCTCGAGCTTCCCAGGATCACTACCTTTCTCCATGGGTCAAGGTGGACAGGGCTTCTCCAGTGGAGCATTCTTTCAGAGTGGCAATCAGTTCCAGTCGGGACCTCAGGGTGGCAGCTCTAGTGGAAGATGGGATCAGGGCACTCAGTGAGCCCTTGAGGTACTCTTCTCCCTTTTTCTTTTGACCTTTTTGGTGCTTAATGACAAAGGGGGGAGGTACATTAAAGCTTTGTGCCCTTTTTTAGTGTTTTCAAGGGGAGCTCAGTGAAAGGGGGAGAATGGAGCAAGCAGGCCCTATGCAGAGTCAGCAGATCTTTGAAGCCGCTTGCAGCATGTTTTATCCTTTCGATTTCCTTTCAGCTTTCCGATCTCAATGCATTTCACCGCTCCACCGGAAATTCCACACAAATCACACAGGAGATAGAAGTGTTTTGAAATGATTACACAAAATGTGTCCCAACACATGACATTAAGAGTTCATGTGTTGAACTCTTAATGTCATGTGTTGGGACACATTTTGTGTAATCATTTCAAAACACTTCTATCTCCTGTGTGATTTGTGTGAACTAGATACATATTTATGTTTAATTTATGCTGGTAGCTTTGTGCTCGTCTTTGTGCCTCTTCGTGGCTTTGTGGTTTAGCTTGGTGGATGTAGACTGCTATCACCGGACTATCCGGTGAAGTCTGCCGGACTATCCGGTGCACCGGACTATTCGGTCAGGTCTGCCAGACTATCCGGTGCACCGGACTATCTGGTCAGGTCTGCCGGACTATCCGGTGAGTGGGCAGTGGCTGCACAACCAAGCATCCCAGTTGGTTTACTTTGTGTTTTCCCTCTTCCTATGTGGTTTTGTAATGCTAAGATATAGGGAGAGCTCTCCTGGCACGAAATATGTGTTTTTGGGCATATGTGGCTCAAATTTCGAGTTTATATAACTCAAGCACATATTTAGGGGGAGCATACCAAATATCTGAGTATTCATGCACTTAATTTATTTATCCCTTGTAAGCTTTAATCGGGGTTGTCATCAATCACCAAAAAGGGGAAGATTGTAAGTGCAGCAAGCCTCCTTAGTGGTTTTGGTTATTGAGTGACAACGCGATTAAAGGTCTAACTACTTTGTGAAGTAACTTGACAGGTTTCACAGGTTTATTCATAATGTCAAAATGTAAAAGAGTAAACTATGACATACATATCTCATGATCAAGCATGAATACTCTCATGTGTTGGAAGTCAAGCATATTGAATGAATATTACACTCATGGCATGATTAACGGATTATTATTGAACATCTATTGCATCGGTGCGGGATTTCACTGGTTTTCTATTATTAATGCACTCTAAGATACTTGGCTCTCATATTGAGAGAAGTGACTTTAAGACGGTGAGTACAGTTAGCAAGCATTATCGGGAAGCGTTTTTGTTACTCTTGGAGGTTTCCTCCTAAACGGTGAGAGCGACCTGAAGGGCATCCGGCTTGTGGGTGCCACTTCTCTTGTAGGTGATTACCCCCGTTCTTCGGAGCATTTACAGTGAGCACCTTCGTAGCCTTGGTGATTGTGAAGCGGAGGCCGTGAGTTGAAAAAGACTCAAGCTCTTGGTGGGCGCCTCAACAGGGACGTACGGACACTTGCGGGTGTGCCCGAACCTCGGGAATAAAATCATTTGTTGTGTGTGCTGTGCCCCTGCTGGGAGACCCAAGCTTTGTGCTTGTAGTTGTTTTACTTTTTGCATTACTTTATTGCTTCCGCTATCTTTAGTATTCGTGTACAAATTTTCTTTGTAAGTGCAGGGATAAAGTGTTGCTGAGATCATCATCAACATATAAACACATCACACAGTTTAACATAGCTCAATAAGTATTTACTCGCATATTTACACTTGGAGGTTTCGGTTTGTATGTGACACCGGACTGTCCGGTGTAGATCATCGGACTATCCGGTTATACCGGACTGTCCGGTTGAACCCACCAGACTATCCGGTGTGAGGACTGACAGTGTGTTTTTAAGTGGTGTAATTTTTCAGTTACGCCTATTCACCCCCCTCTAGGCGACATCAAGGTCCTTTCAAAAAGCACTCTGTTTGGCTGCTAATTTCGGCTTATTTTGACCATAAATAACAAATAAGCTGTACCAAACGGGGCTATAATAAAAGCATCGGTGGCCTGCAGACATCGATGTTTGATGTGCGGATAATTTTGGGGCGCTGATGCGATCTTATTGATCTCCATGTTCATGCATGCATGGTGGAGTCTGCAGGCGAACTTCTACATTAATTATATTTGCCATATACTACACTAGTACTTGTTAGTAGAAAAGTTTGCTGCTTGTTGGTCCATGCATGTAAGGTATCGACGAGGAGATGCTTGCGATGATTGAGCATACCTGTTTGGTTCAACTGTTTGACGCGCTCCCGCTTTCTGTGTGCTCCGATCCTTTTTGACCTCATAATAAGTGGTGCATACTAGGTGGCATGCATTATATATGGTTTATGACACCATATTAGTCCAGCAGTTTCTTCCAAGTATATATTTCTTGAGGGGTTAAACATGATTAGATAACCAATTGACGAAGGTTTTGGCTCCTTGTTCCTACATTTATATTTGGGAACAGGACATTGATCATTCTTTTGTTATTAACTATCTGTAGCACATTTGCGACATCATTTATACTGTCGACAATCAAGTACCCTAGTTATTACCTAGCTACATACATATTGCTATATATATGATCGGACTAATAATCAGTTGTCTTATATGTGTGTCCCATGTCTATCTCGTCCGCCTGAGGAAACATGCCCACCTGAACCGTTGGACGATATTCCCCAACGTCTAGTATGCTATGCTCCGATCGATTGAACTCAACCTAAACCTTGCTCCAAACTAGTGCAAATATCTCGCGGAATGGTTCTCCTGCTATCGACGTCAGGTCTAATGGTGTATTGGCAGCAATTATCTCCGGCAGTTTCCACGCAGAACTGTTGACCAGGGAAGAGCAGGGCAGGGGACACGCGCGCACACATATTTATACGCCAATGGCCAACTGGCCGGACGGGCCGCCATACAAGCTGGAACATTGCCCTAATCCTTTACTTAATATATTGTGCATGGAATGCTCATCGTCTAGTGCTCCACCACGAGAAGGGCCGGCGGCGGCGGCGGCAGCGGACCTGTCCCTGAAGTTGGCACCATCGTCAGCGACCCGCAGCTCCGGCGACGTGGGCGGCGGCCGGACCGTGCGGTTGTACCCATGCCTTTTCTGCGACAAGATGTTCCTCAAGTCGCAGGCGCTTGGTGGCCACCAGAACGCCCACAAGAAGGAGCGAAGCACAAGCTGGAGCCCCCATGTCTACGACGGCCACTACGGCGCCGCCGAGCCCTGTCGTCCCCCGGTCGCCGGCAGCAGCAGCAGAAGCTTCGCCACAACGTCCATTCGCACGCTGTTCCACGGTGGCCGCAGCACCGTGCGCGGCGGGCCTGACGGTGGTGGCCACCACGATGAGTTTGCTGGCGCCGACGATGTCGCGAGCTTTCGAGTGAAGATGCAGCGACGCCGCGCCGCGCTTTTCGCCCCGCCGGTGTTCGTCAGCTGGGACTGGGAGGTGAGCGCGGCACCTGATGATGTGCCGCCCACTGACGGCGATGGCACGACCGACATGCTCAACTGGGCTAGGGCCTCTGTCCCGTCGCCTGCCGCCGGTGCCGACGGTAGTGCGTGGTATACTCTCTCTCTCTCTTCCTCATCTTTCCCAGATCTATGATACACAGTAGAGAATTAATCAGCACACACGTGTTTGATTTTTCAGATGTCAATATAGTTGTGTATATGTACCTTTGATCGGCGGCATAATGTGCGTGCACCATTATCGAATATCATCATGGATGTATCAAGTACAATTTGCAAGGTGGAGATAGGTCTTGTTACGGTACACCTCTTACCTCTTTTTTCAAATATGTAATTATGGTATGTATCATGTCGGGACCTTTGATTATAAAGAGGAAAAAGTCAATTATTAAGAAAAAGGCCGGTAACCAGCTTCTCCTAGTGACGAGGAGCCTCCACAGAAACTGCATTCCTAACAGCATTTTTTTTTCTTGATATAGCACACATTTAGATGCTTACAAACGCATAGGCATACTCCCCCTTATGAACGCATGCATGCATACAAACCATATGAGCACCCCGGCTTTCACACTGATCGTGTACACAATACGCATCGCTATGAGTTCAACGGATCCTGCTATGCTTGGGTGCCAACTGCCAATCCACACCGCATGTACAACCCCTTTTTTTGGCCTCGCTCATTCTCCCAACTGCAGAAAAATTTGCTTAATTCATTTTTCATCAACCCTACTATATATGAAATGTGGATTTCACGTCCAATCTTACTATTATAAATTGGCTCCTTGTGGAACCTCTATGTTAATCTTCACCAGACGCGTTAGGAAAAAAAATAAATCTTAAAAATTCTCACAAAAATTAGAAAACATCTAGCCGCCCATCATATAGGTCTAATAATAATAGCCATGAGATCTATTACATTTTTAAAAAAATTACTTACCAAGCCATTACGAATCATGAGATAAAATAGCTCCCTAAATTTATATAAAAATTACCCACCATGCCATTAGGATAGATGAAATAAAAAAAATCCCTAGATTTATATAAAAATTACCCAACATGACATATAAACTATAAATTAAATTACCCATAAATTTGCATATAAATTAGTCACTAAGGAAGATAAATTAAAATAATTCATAAATTTGCATATAAATTACTCATAATGCCATTACAAATAATGAACTAAAATAATCACCTCTAATATTACTAAGCATTGAATCTATATCTCCTAAAACTCTAACACGTGTGAGAGCACAGGTTGATGGGCTAGTACATCTAGTGTATCATTTTTAACTATGACATCCTCACATTTAGGATTGCTCAGGTACTCCCCTTCCTAAGAAGATTAGAGGGATTCTGACTTGCAAAGCATTTAATCCCCCCTCAATCCCATTCGTCCTGTCTAATCCCCTTGAAACTGAACCAACTTTTACGTGTTCTAATTTCTCTATGAATTTTATGTCCTGTGCCCTGCCATTTCTTGTTCATGATACATAACTTTCTTCTCTCTCTTATCCCCATATGTATATGCATTTATCTTGACTAGTCTAAAGTTGTGTCATCATGATAATCGCTCAATGTTACATTTTTACGACATCCTTTGCCCAACATATACCAGCCTCAAAGACAAGAAATACAAGATATGCATCAAACACAAGGAAACCTATGTTCTGTAAGGTTTCATTAAGATATATATGTTGTATATGTATAACATAACTGACATGCATTTTTTTTGCAAAAAAAAACTTACATGCAATTATGTGTAGGTATATTTTTCCCAATACATGTCAAGTTAGGAGTTTTATCATTAAAATATGTCACATAAACATGTGCATCTCTCACATTACTGAAATTAGATAGCATTCATCTTTTTTTATGTTTCTCATATGTACAAGAGGTGTAAGCCTAGGTGCTTATAATATCATATTAGGGTGGTTAGATTTTGTTACGATTCAAGGTCTGTCCTCAAATACAAGGTATTCTACATATTTATAATATACCACATTTAATTTTGTACTGAGATTTCCCTATTTAGCACTAATATCCTCCATGGCAAGTTTGTGAATGTTCCCATTCTATTGAGCTTGCACTGGTAAATAGTGCCAAAAAAATTAAATTCAAAGTGATTTTTAAAGTGCCGTGTGATTCCCGTTGCTACCCTGTTTGGTACAACTATGAGGAGAAATGCTTCTCGGAGAAGTTGTACAAAATGCGAAAAGCCTGAGCAAAATAAGGTAGTTTTGCCCGGCTTCAGCTTTTAGTGCAAACGGAGGCAGTGGGAGAAAAACATGGCCAAAAAAAGTTGTAAAACAACACACCATTTGGCTGCTAGTTTCAGCTTATTTAGGCCATAAGCTGCTTATAAGCTGCAACAAATAGGGCCCTAGAATTCTAGACAAAGCGTATGATGAGGGGCATATTAACCTTTTTCTAAGCCTACTTAATATATCCTAACATACCTACATTCCTTATATTTCAAGATAGATCGAGTATATGTGTATCACTTGACAGCATGATTCAAATGTAGGCCTTAAAGCCATATCCAACGGCATACACATCATATTTCTTAAATTTCAAATTTTACTCTATTTACGGTGTGTTTTGAGCATCCATTTGAACGCTCCATTGGAGATGGCCTAACAACGTTTTTAATATGCTCAGACATTATCATCATACTGTATCCTTTGTATTCATTATAAAATGTTGCTCTTTATGCACTTATTTTTTGTTTTTGTAGTATCGCAATTAGAAAAAAACTTTTGTTTCAACTGGGCCAGGTGTAGCATAACTAAAGCATCATATTCATTTATTATCTTCCAGGGGTAACATGCCTCCTTTTTCAATTCTATCCATTCATATCTAGCCAAATGGATTGTTTGGTATAGTCATTTCACTATATAGTAAGAACTGCTACTATTAATTTGTACCTTCCCAACCATCGCTCTCATTCTGACGACTCCGGAGCCCATATATATGTGAAACATGGGCTAATTTTTGCATTCTATTTTATCTCTTTTCTTTTCTTTATGTTTCTCAAACATTTAAACCTATGCATTTTCCTTTCCCTTGGTATTTTTGAAGTCACATTTCGTTTTCCTCTTTTCTTCTACCTTTGTATCATGAACAAGTAGCATTTGGTTTTCTTCATTTTCTTTTGTCCTTCTTTCCTTTCTTAATTGTAATTATGTGCGTAAGATGAGAAGCTATGTGCATAAGGATACAAGTTATGCGTAAGTCATACGCACAATGAATTTTATAGTATTTAGTAAGAAATAATACTAGCACATTACATTTACAGGGCAAAATATTATCTTTCGACAATTCCATCCCCACAACTACCACCACAATGAAGATGTATCGCCTTATGTACTTTATCCTGAGTAAGATTTGGTTGATTTTGCTAAACTTTATCTATTCTGGCTAAAGTTAGTGTATTCTAGGAAAACATAGTCCGTTCTAGCTAAACTTAGTGTATTTTAACAAAACTTGGTCAATCTCTAGCTTCAATTAGCCAATTCAAACTAAATTTAGTCAATTGTAGACAAGGTCATCATAAACAATAATGCTAACCAATCGGTCACCCATTGTTTAGCGAGTAGTCGAACTATAGGGCCAACACAGTTGACTGATGAGTAGCGTGTTTACACATTGTGTACACATGGGCTACACGGCCATTTATGGCAACACTGATTCTAGCTAGGTATACTTGGTCAATGTAGCTAAATTTAGGCCATTCTAGCTATAATTGGCCAATCTTACTATGCTATCCAATTGTAGCTAAACTTAATGTATTCTAAATGCTGTCCAATTGTAGCTAAACTTAATGTATTCTAACAAATTAATCTGGCCAATCTAGTAGAATTTAGCTTATTTTGCCATTTAAGCAACCGAGCAATGTAGGAACTGTCTTTGTTAATGTGCTCTTCACTTCCATTAGTACACAAACTCACTGCAGAGGCGGTTCCAGAGGCCTTTATAGTATCGGTTCTAGGAAACGCCGCTACTCATGGGCTCCTACAAATCAACATTTTTAAGAGCGGTCCAATGGCTGGACCGCTCCTGAAAAAAGATCTTTAGCAGCAGCTCTAAACATCAACCGCACCTAAAAAGACTTAGCAGGAGCGGTTCGTAACTTGAGCCCCTCCTGCTAAGTCTTTTACAGGAGCAATTGTTGTGATCCACCGCTTCTGCTAGTGGATTAAAAAAACAAAAAAAAGCCAGTGCCACACCACGCCCGGCCGCCCCACGCGCGCTGCGCCGCTCCACTTGACCGTCGCCGCCGCCGTCGCGCCGCCTTGACGTCGCCCGGCCACGCCACTCTGTCGTGCGCCCGGATGCACTTTAGCGAGGAGGAGGAAGGCATCAAGGAGGCGGTCGTCGGAGGTGGTGCGTACCAAGTCTTGGGTCTCCGGGAGGAGGAGAAGTGCACCATGGAGCGCGGCGATGCGGGCGAGGCCGGAGGAGGGGTTGGTGGAGGAGCACGGCGATGCAGGGCCTGGACACGCGGCCGCCGCCCCGTGCACCTAGCCGCCCCACGGAGCAGTCGTCCAGCCCCACCGTCTTGCCTTGCTGTGCCAACTCCTGCAGCCATATACATGGATCATGCATCGTACTCTCTCCATCCTAGGAGATAGGCGTGCATGTATTCATGAAAGCCAAACTTTTAAATCTTTAACTAAGATTTAGACAAAATATATATACATATACATATACATATTTGGATTCGTCTTTAAAAATACTTTAAGATGATGATAATTTGGTATTTATTGATGCCATATTTAAAAAAAATAAATGATCAAACTTTTGCTTTAAAAACCATGTCGAATGCATGCACACCTTATTTCATGGGACGAAGGGAGTATATGAATTCTGATGCTATCATCACCAGAGAGCTTTTTCAACCGTCTATTTTTCAAACTCATTTCTGTTTACAGGCAAAACTGTGTTTTTTTCTCTCGTAGCGAGCATGGTCCGAACGTGAAATAGCTTCTGTATTGGGCAAGACTAATTCTCGTTGGCCAGAGAGACCGAAGGCTAATTTGGTGATGGACAGAGATTTTATAAACTCCAAAAGTGAGCTCTTGATTAATTAGTGGAGTGATGAACGGGCGGCGAGATGTCCTGTCCCTGTCGCGCGCGGAGTGTGGAAGCAGGCATAAGCTGTGTGCCCACTACTGTGACAGAGAGCAATCAACAGTCGTTCCATGACCCCACCGGTGCGGTGCCCCATCAAATCCACGCCCGGCACGACGTAAACGTACGTATGCGGACAAGCCTGCAGCTGCTGCGCTGCGCCCTCCAGGACGTACGTATCTATACCTGTCGGCATACATACGGTGCACGAGCCCCCCTGGCCGGCCTGTCGAGATCGATCTATGGTATGGACCGGTCGATTATTGGCCGGCGTGTAGCTCTTTTCTGTGCGACAATTGTTGGACGCTTTCCTGCCAGTGCGCTGTCCTGTGGCTGAGATAGATTCCGGACGAATCACATGGCGACAGATACTACTACGCTGCGTGCAGGTGCAGCTAGCACCACCCACACCCATGCATATTATTGGTGGTTCAATTCGTTTTTCTGTTGATCTGCAGGGCCCGGCGATCGACGCGACGCCGCTCGCTGCAGCTCCGCAGGGAAGCTTGCTTGGGGACACAACATAGCACTGTACATGCCACTCCAAGCCTCCAAGGCTAGCTGCAGCCAAAAATGTACGGCGGGTTAGTTACTTGCTTGGCTTTGGCCGGTGCACTTGCGCTCGTCGTCTTCCTCGATCGATCGTCGCTGTTTGCGCAAAGCACGCGCAAGCAGTGCGCCGACGAGCAGCCGCTTCGTCGTCCATCTCTGCGTTTTCTGTGCTCCTCCTTGGACCTTGCCCTTGCTTTTCCTTGTATATAAACGGTAGTACATATATATGTAGGTTGTCTTGCATTGGTCCACACGAGAGCTAGTCATTGCAAGCAAAGCAAGCCCACATCTGCTGTGCCTGTGCGCGGTAAACACCAGCGTATGTAAAAGCTGTAGCCATCACTTATCAAAAAAAAAAAAAAGCCACCACCTACACCTAACAAAGGCCAGGGTGGTGCAGCTAGCTAGTTGCCCCCCTGGTTCACATGAAAAGGCAGCTAGCTACAACCACCCATCAATCCACAGGGCTGCAAAAGTTTTTTTTAGAAAAATAGAACAATATCGGGCAATAAGGCCGTCTCCAACAAGAATTCCTATCCTCGATTCCTCAAATCTTATTTCACTCTGTATGTCACATGATCTACAGTGTAAAATAGTGTAAAACAGTACTGAAACAGTTTCAGATTCCTCATTTTGAGTAGCACCGTTGGAGATAGCCTAAAGGCGTACCACCATTTGCGTATCCATATCCACCGTCGCTCCAACATGATGCACATTATAAGAGAGAGGTAAAAAAATGTGTGAATGGAAAGGCGAATGGTACGTGTCATGACACGCGAATGCATTTTTCTTGACATGATGATGACGCGCTTTGGTGGAGCACGATGCTGGGGTCATAGAACAGAAATGCATTTAAAAATAAAGCTGGCTTCTCATGTCCTAAAACAGACTTTGCTGAAGCGATTATTAACTCCATTCGCTATTCCAATCGTATTTTTCTTATTAAGGATTTTTTTTGAGCAAGACTCCTACAAGTTGTGACATGGAGGACAACCCAATGCAAGATAAGCCACTTGATAGTCTTTGCTTGTAGGTGCTTTATACTCAACCAATGCATGTAATAATTTAGGAAATTTTCTGTAGCTTGGATGGTATATTTCTAGGTTATGCAATTGCATGGTTGTCCTTACACTGGTTCTGGATTTGGAACTGTCTGAATAGTCGAGACATATATATGAGGTTACTTTTGATGACTAATAACATTTGGATTTGAGATGTCATGCGATCATCATAAGCTTGGAGTGAGCATCTTTGATTAGGAGGATGGTGCTGACAAAGAAGATGACCATGGTGCTCATCCACCTGCCGTTATTCGTATACTATCACTTACATTACATTATTAGATGAAGATGATGGCGATATTCCCCACTACTAGAGAAAGGGCCTTCGGTCCTAAGGATTGGTACCGATGAAAATCGCAACCGGTACTGATGTTGTTTTTAGTATCAATTGGAAAGGTCATGGCCCTTGGAAAGGTATTAGTACCGGTTGATAATACCAACCAGTATTAAAAAGTATCTTTTAGTACCAGTTCGTAATTCCAACCGGTACTAATGCCCACTGAGACTTTAGTACCGGTACTAAAAGGCACCCTTTAGTACTAGTTTGTAACACCAACAGGTACTAAAGCCTTATCAACTAGTACTAAAGCCTTCCAATCACTTACAATAAAAGAAAAGCATCCTTTATGTAGTCAGATGTGACAGTGAGTTGTAGTGGCTAGATGGATCTCGCGGGATACTATTGGTCTTGAGTTTGAGCCCCAATGGAAACATACTTTTCCAGTTTTTTATGAACCATTAGTACCGATTCCTATAGCCAGTACTAATACCTGAGAGCTTTAGTCCCAAATTGATAGTACCGGTCCCTATTTGGTAGTACCGGTTGGGAAACCGGCACTACAGGGGTTTCCTAACCGGGACTGATGTGGCTTTCTCTAGTAGTTCCCACTACGACTACTACACACTTGACCGACATATTCTACCACAATCTCTAGTACAAAGCAAAGGAAGCCCATATGTGGATGAGGGGGGTGTGACTTTAGATATGCGAGCACCAAGAGACTTCCTTAGCTTCACCATATCCATGAGAACATGATTGGTGATATGAATGAATGTGTTACTCGATCAAGGTCACAAAACCTCTCCTTTGCATGTTCTACATTTGTTCCTCCGTTGAACTCTAGGATATTGGACATACTTTACCTAATCCAAACTAGGTTAAT
Organism: Paspalum vaginatum; assembly: GCA_030272315.1. Taxonomy (NCBI): domain Eukaryota; kingdom Viridiplantae; phylum Streptophyta; class Magnoliopsida; order Poales; family Poaceae; genus Paspalum; species Paspalum vaginatum. The sequence continues at coordinate 45,088,956 of CM059013.1, forward strand.
GTCATTCATGAGATAAACCCAGTTTTGGTCATATGAAGCGTCCCAGTTTTTATAATGGGACTAAAATGTGCTTTATTACCATCTCAGGGATTGGTAATCACATTCTTACATCAGAGTGATACAGATCTGCCATAAACGGGTCGGACAACAAGGGGCGCAGCCCTGAAAATCTAAGCAGCGGAATATAAAACGTAGGCCCATCTTTCTTACGCCACAGTTGGGAAGCAGGTCATAACCCTTACTCGTTCTCGGACCAACATATGTCCATAGCACTGAAAAAAACAACAACAAAACAAGGGTGAGTACATACGTACTCAGCAGCCCACCTTCCTCCAAAGGAATTTGAGGAAGGTTAACACTGTATGCAAGGATATATCTGAAACTTAAGATAGTTTTGCAGAAAAGTATTTGTATACAGGGTTTGAGATAGTTGTCAAGTTTTAATCTTTCTGAAAATTGAGTTTTTTCCAAAAAAGTTTGCCACTGGACTTTCCAGTCCAAAATGGCCCATGGCTTTCCAGCCAACACATTTTCCATACATCCAGCATCTACTGCTGAACCAAAAAACATTTTTATCCAATCCCAAATCAATTCCATTTTATTTTATGAAAACTTGTGACACCCGGTTTTAGAAACAAAACCAGAGACACCATATGTGTACACAGGATCTATTTTTCACACGTACAGCCGACTTCATTAGTGAATATCAATAGACAATGCATTATATAAGCGTATAAAATTTACATTTGACACAAAGGTTATTAAATCCGAGTATAGCGAAACTTCTATCTCGTAGCAGAACTCTATCTTCACAGAAAGGTTGACTGGAGGTACGTACACCTAAACACCTTGTAGACTTCTGGACTGACTTTATCTTCAAATAGAGCAAAGCCACTCCGTCCAGGGGAGGCCACTCCAGCGCAGCGACGAACGGCACAGCCGGCGGCATGGGATGGACTGCACGACCTGGGGTCACGCAGCGCGTGCAGATGGATGGAAGGCCAGCGGCGACGTGGGCGACGAGAGGTGTGCGGCAGCTAGGGCATAGAGGCCGAGGACGCGGCGACGGCAATCGAGGCGTGCAGCTAGCCCTAGAGTACGGTCCTATTTATAGCAGCCAGGGGTGCTGGGCTAGCGTGGAGACGTGCGCGTGAGAGACAAGAAAGGCCGATCAGGCTCACGAAGGGGCAGGCACGCAAACGTATACGAGTATATTCGTAAGGGCGACGACACGTACACAGCATGGACACATGTTACGCAAGTCCGTCCTTGGCGCCCTGGGCTGGTCGAAGTGGCTCATCTGATTTTAGAGGGAATTAAAGAGGCTACGTTGGTTGATGAATAGTCTTTATGCAATGCCGAGAGAGACCAAAAGAACTACGTGAACTGCTGTAGGCTGGTTTTGTTTAAGAGCAAGGTTAATTATTAGGCTTTGGAAAAACAAATGAGTAGGAAAAGGAGTGTGAGATTGAGGTATGATTGCTGCTCTCATGACACGTGAATTGATGGCAATGAGTCTAGGGAATTCCCGTGTACAAGGTTATGTCCAAAGCGAAATAAAGAGAAATAGAAAAAAGAAAATTGATAGTAGTCAGCTAGGCCTAGTGTGTGACTACATTAGACATGCTAGAGGTTGGGATCGTGCATGAGATTAATACGAATTTAGCCGAACAAGAGGTTGAGAAATTTAATTTTAGAGAATAGATTTGGACAGAAGCGAAGTCTAGCCGGATTTCCTTAAATAATTTAAATTCATTTATTTTCCAAACAAAACACCATGAAAGGCCAGCATGAATGCGACACACAAATTAATATAAGCTAGGACACTTGTTTTGCTTTATAAAATATTTATTCCCGACACTAATTGTCTGAACATTTATATAATAGTTGGTCACATTTTTTAAAAAAAAATCTAGAAATTCATCGTATCAATTCAAGACGAAAGTGTCACATTCCAAATTGAAAAATTTAGGGTGTGACAAAACTGCTAACTGAACAACCAAGCCATAACTCATCCATACCAATGGACACGGACTATTCGAATATGTTTTACTCTGATAAGAGGTTGTACTAATTCCCATAAGTTGGACTCAGCAGCACGTTACCGTCGTAACTGCTCGAATTCCAAATCGAGCCGTTGCCTTTGTTTCATCACCTAGCAGGACTTTAGGGGTTCGGGCATCCGAGCCACTCCAGTACCCCGCGGTATTCTCGTTGGCACACCACCCATCCCGTAGCCCTTTGTGCGCCAGCACAGAAGCTAATAGGCTATCCACTCCGGCTCGGGTCTGGCCAATGACTCGTATGGAGCGAGTGGTTGTACTAAAAGAGTTAGGCAAGATGAAAATCATAACGGTCCTTACGGAGAGCTCAGTTAGAACCATTTCAACTTTTCAATGCTCGACAGCGCGACCAATCCACCTACCCGATATTCTCCACGAATCCCGGGACAGGGGTAACCGTAGGTAGCTAAGTTACCCATTCATACCCTGCCCTTATGGCTTTTTCGGCGCGTAGCCGTATTCCAACGAGGTCGGTTGCCGGGGTTCTTCCACATTTTATTTCAAAACCACACACACATCATCTCTCCCGTACCCATCATATTCCACGTCCATAATATTAAGATTATGATAGATAACTAAATAAGCGATCACCCATATGCACGCTATACCTAAAATAGGCTTAGGTGGCTGTATACTTTGCTATGTTACCTTAGCAAGCAAAACATGCAAGTTTTTATGTGATTAACAGGCCAAGGGTTGTTTTTGCAAAATATAAAAAATTTATGCATCAAGTGGGGATTCCAGTGGGCTTGCCTTTCACTTTGTTGAGGCGGTTGATATAACAGGTGCTAGACGTATTGGGCGCAGACCATTGCGTAGTATAACACGAGGGGCAGACCGAACGGACTCTCCGGTAAGGCCTAGTGCACAAACAATGAAAACACACAATCGAAGCATAATATGAGCTCAACGGGTTTGGTGGCGTAAAGCTTGGATTGCGGAGATGAGAGTCTGCTGGGTTCTTACTGGTGGTATTACTGCAAGTGGTTGGGGTATAGCGTGTTTTCGGGCGAGTTGGCGGGCATCGGTCACGACAGTTTCGGAGATGCCAAGGTAGGGGTGGTGGACGAGAGATGCGGGGTCGACAAAGCCGAAAGGGTGGTAGTTGCATGCTGGTGTTTTAGAGAAGATCTTTTTGGAGTGGTGGAGAGAGCAATGATGTTCATATGATTTTCGGTATCGACATCATCTGAATTCATGGCTTGGACAGACTAAGACATAAACCTTTAGGATTTACGTGGAATAGGAGATCAACGGCATCGATCACCAGGCTCACAATGTTTGTGCGACCGGTGCGAAGCACTGACTGGGCGTAGGACAGCGTCACGATGGCATGACGGCGTCTTCCGGCCAGGAGAAAAGATTACCTGGAGTGTATGGATAGATAGAGGTTGAATTTAGATGAATTTAGAAAGAAGAATCACAGCCATCGGAGTTGGTACGACTAAGATATTGATTCTGTAAGTTTAACAGAATAGTAAGCAGTCTGCGTACAGTATCTGATAAACGAACGATCTGAATAGTATCTGTTTGTGTATGGATGATGAACGAACGGATGAACGGACGAACGAACGACGAACGAAGATGAACGAACGGACGAACGACGAACGAACAACCGACGAACGGACGAACGAACGACGAGCGGATGGACGGATGATATGATCGGTGTGTGTTTGTGCATGAACGATGAACGACGAACGAACAGACAAACGACCGATGAATGGACAAACGAACGACGAACGAACGGCCGATGAACGGATAAACGAACGACGAACGATCGATCAGAACGGTGTCTGTTTGTGCGTGTGTGCAGCAAACAGAAGGAGTGTGTGAGTGTGTGTGCTGTGTGTGCAGCAAAGTGTGCTGCGTGTGTGAGAGTGAGGCAGGGAGCTCTCGGTGGATATGGTGGTGAACATGAAGTAGGAGCAGAGAGCTGCGCGTGCGCAGGAGGGGGAAGGCAGGGAGGAGATGTCCACGGCGGGCAACGCCCGGGTGAGCCGAGGGCTGGTCGCGGCGGTGATGAACTTGGTTTTGTGTGGATGGAGGCATGGGGTGAGGGGCTATTTATAGCCGATGGAGGAGGAGGCCGATGATATGTCACGGAGATGGGATGTCCACGTGGCGCGGAGATGGGGGGTCCAAGTGTCGCGGAGATGGGAGGTCCACATGGGCGGAGATGGGGGGTCCAAGTATCGCGGAAATGGGGGTACAAGTGTCGCGAAGATAGGAGGTCCACATGGCGCGGAGATGAGGGGTCCAAGTGTCGCGGAGATGGAGGGTCCACATGACGCGGGGATATTTTTCTAGAATTACATTTTGGAAAGGAATTTTGAAAAGAATTTTTTTGGTGGAGAGTATTTGTGATATTTGGAATTTTATTGAGCTCATATTAACACACTTAAAACAAATAAACAACAACCAAGATTTTCGAAAATTTGATTTTGAATTAGGAAGGGATTAGAAGAAAATTTTGGGTGCTAAATTTTGAGGCGTTACACCGTAGTGTCGATGCTTCATCATCAAATTGCCTTTCCATATACTAACCGCTTACCAAATTGGTGTTGAAAACCAAGCAAGGCAAATATGGGTTGGTTGTGTGTGATAAGGGGAGACTAGTGGCTCAAGGATATAGTTAGAAATAAGGAATAGACTATGAGAAGACAATTGCAGCAATAGCTCGTTTAGAGGTGATTAGAATCATATTCTCTTTTACATGTTCAAATGGTTTCAAATGGATGTGAAGAGGACTTTCCTACATGGTTACATACAAGAAGGGGTGTATGTGTGTTATCCCCTAGTTCTGAGAACCCAATTTTCCAAATGCTATGTTGAAATTTCAAATGGCTTTGTATACTTTGAAGTAAGCCCCTTTTGAGATGAAGTTAGTAGATAAGACTCTTTTCGTACTCGTGCAAGGTAATGGCACCTTGACCTTATTGGTCCAAAGAAAATTTATAGTAGTTTCCTTTCTTATACCACTTTTATTTAGATTTGCACAACCTTCATGTAAATCTATCAATTGTCTATAGAAAGAATTATCTATAGGAATGCACCGAGATATCCATTTATGGGTGGATCATCATGATCAATGATGATGTGTGGAATGTGGCACGATGATGATGCTCAACCCAAAGTAGAAGGGCAGCCATGGATTAGTAGTTTTACAATGACAAATACAAATACAAATCGATCGCCTCCCTTCTTCTTGTTGTTATTTATTGTCCTTTTCTTTCCTTACATCTTGTTTGTTTTTTTACTTTTATTTTAAGGCATAGGTGTATAATATTAACTTCAATTTTTTGGAAACTTGTTTTTGGATCATATATAATGAATAAATAGATAAACAAAAAATGAATAATCTCTGTAGCTGTAAATCGGGTCCACTATATCAATAATATATATCCTTATATTTTTCACACTTGATTGGAAAAAATAAAAACCGTTCATCAAGCAAAATCTAACAGTTTAGAAATAGGTAGCACCACTGGTACCGGTACCAAATAGGTAGGTCTGGTACCAGAAATGGTGAGACCGGTACCATAACCTTTTCTTGTTTATTTTAATTATTTAATAATTCAGCTAGAAAAATTAAAATGATGTGGTACCGCCCGGTAACGGTGGGTACCTTTCCAACCATTGTAAAATGTTATAATTTTGAAACCTTCTTATGTAACATGCGCTGTATTTTTGTGAGATTTTACAGTGGTTGGAATGGTATCCACCGGAATCAGGCAGTACCACTACTTTTTAAATTTTTATTAGGCCTTTAAGCCCTATGTGGAATTAAAAAGATAAAAAATATGGGTACCGGTCCCACTATTTTTGGTACCGGACTCTCCTATTTGGTACCATGATACAGCCTATTTCTAAACCATTAGATCTACTCTAATGGACGGCTCCTATTTTTTCTAACCACCGTAAAATTTGTATTTTTATAATTAAATGTGTTTTCTTGGCAAAAATTACCATTTTCTACAATTTGTATTTTGGCCATTCATTGAGCGAAATCCAACGGTTTAGAAATATGCAGCACAACGGTATCGATACCAGGCGGTACCAAATAGGTAGGTCCGGTACCCAGAATGGTGAGACCAATGCTAGTACCCTTTCCTTATTTGTTTTAATTGTTCAATAATTCAGCCAGAAAAATTGAAAAGGTGTGGTACCTCCCGGAATCCACGGTTACATTTCCAACCATTGAAAATCTCTCTTGATATAAAACCTTTCTTTTAATATAGAAGGTTAAGTGTTCATAAAATTTGGTGGTATTTTTTTATTTGTATTGCAATTCTAGAGCCTATCGATGAACATGATTTCTTCTTTTAATACTCTTTTTTAGCAAAATTAGGCTCTTTTCTAGTATAAAATATTTAGATTAGGCGCCTATATCATCAGATGACCCTCTCAACTAATAAAGTATATTTTCTCCTTTCTAATTGTTCAGTATATGATTTAGTACATACTATTCAATGTTATTATTATTAAGAAAATCCAACAGTGGTGCATTTTTCTTTTCTAGTTAACTTGATAATTTCTCGGCCTCTTAACGAATATAGTATAGTTTTTCAATATCCATTCTTAAAATTGGTGTGGAGTGTGGAGTCCATGGTTTTATTGATCTTGTGTGTTCTCGATATTCCATACCTAGAAAAGATCAAGGTACAAGGCCAAATCAACAGCGATGCAATGCAAGGTCACCTACTTGATCGCAACACTTCCCTGATCGATGGCTCATTATCGCTACGAGCATCCATCGATGATGAACCACAATGTTGATCGATGGGCGGGCAGCTACCTTTCATCTATCCTAACAGTAGCGAGTGCGGTCCACGTGCATCTTTCATCAGCCCGCTCCTCGCTCTTGTCGCAAAAGCTTCCGATCCATTGCTTCTATCAAGGTTCCCGGCCAGGCGCCCGTACGAGGACATCTGTGCACAATACAAACCCGATACATAGATTATATGTAAATTTTGAGGTTATTTTAATTTATTTTCATAATGGTACAATGGATAATTTTTTACGTTGACTATTGTTATTAGAGGCTACCAGATGGACAATCAAACGTTTCTAATTTTTTTTGTAATTTCTATGATTTATATTTTTTCTAACATGTTTGATAAATAGTGTTTTTTAGTCTTCAGTTAGTAAAGAAGATTAGTTCAATTACTACGGTGGTTGTCTACAGAATAAGCTATCATATTCATACGTATTAATAAGGACTCAGAGGGCACCACCAGTGCCATGGATGCTAGTTACTTACTTAGTACTTGGCCTAATGAAACGAAAAAACACACAGCTAGACAAAAGGGAATAATGATAAGGGTGTCCTTGGCTCTCTATTTATGTACTTGCTTGGTCAGTCTTTTGCTTTTGGGAATTTACTAGTGCATTTTCCTGCTCCATGCTATTGCTAGTACCAAAGAGGACACTACTATACTGGATAGTTTGTCCTAGCTCCTTCCGTTTCTGAACATAGAATCGCCGCCGTCATAACCAAATTTGGAAAAACGTACGTAGCAATTGGTTCAAAACTTTCAATTGGTTGAAAACCGCCGTCAAGGCAGGGTAGTGGCATACTTCTTGGATCACAGAGATCAGCAGTTTTCATGCAGCAGGAGCCCTCGCTGCCCTCATCTCAAACGGCAGAAAAGAACCTGTCGCCCTCGCCGGCAGTACTGGCAGCGACGGCAGGACATCGGGAGGAGCTGCCGCCCGGACGACGACGAGGTGTTGGCGCCGACGTCGATCATCGGCGGGACGAAGGCGAGGCTGTTCCCGTGCCTCTTCTGCCACAAGAAGTTCCTCAAGTCGCAGGCGCTTGGCGGCCACCAGAACGCTGAACGCACGTAAGACGGACCGTGCTGCCGTGTAATCCCTACGTCTACGGCCACCACTACGGCAACACCGGGAGCGGTGTCAGCAGTATCGCCACCGCCGCCTCCATGGCCGTCGTCCCCATCGCCTCGCACGGAGGCCTCGCTGCTGATCCCCCTGCCCACATCAAGATCAAGCTCGAGACACAGGACGGTGGCGTACCACTACAGGAATCCTAGTAATTTTCAGCGGCTAGCGGCAATTGGTTGACCAAGACCACGGAAAATAAGGTATAACTTTCGGCGGCGATTGGTTGGAGGCTAAAGTTGGCCGGACCAAATTTTGGTTAAATTTGACCATGTTTGAATCTAAATAAATATTTAATCAAATAACAAATTTTTTGTCCGTAGGTCTTATTTAGGTGCCAAATAAGACATACGAATAAGAAATTTATTATTGGGCCAAATATTTCTCTAGATTCAAATATGGTCAAATTTTACTAAATTTTGGCCTAGCCAGCTTTGGTCTCAAACCAATCAGGCCTATAATCTTATTTTTAGAGGTCAAGTTTGGCCGCCGAAAATTAGCTTGGACCCGACCCCTATCCTCAGATGACCCCACACCCCTCACCCCACACGCACATACCCACCCACCCACGCCATGCCGCAGCGCTCCCCACGCGCCGCCGCCCTACCCCACCGCTGCAGAGACCGCGTGCGCCGCCGCCGCAGTGCCCCCCCCATGCCATGCCACGTCCCCGGCCCGCCACACCATCTCACCACACTGCATCCCTGCGGCTGCACCTGGTGCCGGCAGCCCCCTCCACCTGGCGGCTCGGTCGCCCCCAGCCCGTCGCTCCTACCGGCCTACTCCGCCCGACGGCTCGGCCACCCCCGGCCCGTCGCCCCTGCCGGCCCCCTCCGCCCAGTGGCTCGGCCGATCCCCGGCCTGGCGCCTCGTCTTGTCTTGGGGCCCTGCCCGTCCCGCTCCGCCGCGGTGCCCGGAGTGCGTCGCCTCTGCCCATCCGGTCGATGTGTGGTTGCCGCCACCGTTGGCCTGACCGTCGCCCACAGCCCCAGCCCCCCGGTGCTTCTACACCCAGCAGCCTCGTCCCGCCCTGATGCAATCCTCCAAACTCCGATTGAAGTGAGAACCTGAGTCTTTTATAGTATTTGCAGTTAATTTTCAGCGGCCTATGCATTTGGCCGACAAAAGTTATTAGAATGAAGTGCAATTAATATTAATAAGTGCTAAATGGTTAGATCAAATAGTTAGTTAGATATTAAGTTATGATTTGTTATGGTTTAACATGCTTTGTTGTTTTGTTTATTTTTCCAAATAATGCTTCTAGTGTCATGAAACATATGGGTCACCGTTTCGGACCGGCCACATTTCACGTGTGTTGCACACATGAGATGTGGCTGGTCCGGAATTGTCCCTTTTTTGGATAGCCTTAGAGTGCTCGATAGAGCGTGGTATTTATGATAAACCATAAAGTTGGAGCGAGATTTCAGCGGCATAACACTGTTGTTCTCCGTTGCACCACATCTGGGCATGCAACCGGAGAACAGCAGGGTTATGCTACCAAAATTTTGTTCGAACCTCCCGGACTCATTATAAATCCATGCTCTATCGGCCACTCTTGGGTGGGTTTAGGACATATCCTTACCTATAGATGTAGAGCCGTAATAGTAGAAAGAAAATAAGCTTACCATCTACCTTGCTTTAATCTATAGCCTCAAGTATAGGTGACGATCGCCGATGGATGCATGATGGTTGGGATAAGAGTGGGGCTAGCTCACACAACTGAGTGGAGGGCCAAGACGTAGGCTTTTATCGACCATGCGTTCTCTTTGACAACTCTCAATGTGGTTCAGGTGCCCATGCCGCATGCACAACAATGGGAAATTTGCTAATAGGGTGAATTTAGCCAGAGACCTGGTTGAAAACGGTTTCATGCTAGACTATAAAATGTGGGTCTTCCACGGTGAGAAAGAAACTATTGTTGAAACTGAAAGGGAAGCGGATCATGATTGGGCGGGCATTGATAGGATGGACGAGATGCTAGAAGATCTACGGCCTGAGTTAGATCTAGACTCTGAGGATCTGCCTTCAAAGGAGGTTGAGGAGTTCTTCAAGCTCCTTGAAGCTGCAGAAGAGCCGCTTCACAAACACACAAAAGTGTCCCTCCTCGCGTTTCTGACTCGGCTCATTGCCGTCAAATCCAAGTATTTCTTCTCGAACAATTGTTACAATGAACTCGCGAAACTGAACAACGATGTCCTTCCATAGCCTCATAAGTTTCCCAAAGACATGTATCACTGCAAGAGGTTAGTCAAAGGCCTTGGTATGGGCCATGAGAAGATTGATGTGTGTCCAGATAATTGGATGCTTTTCTGGAAGGATCATGACAAAGAGAAAAAGTGCTTAAAGTGTGGCAAAGGGAGATATGTTGAGGTAGTAAACGAGGATGGTGAAAAGGTGACGACGGACGTTGGACAAAACTCTGTTACAAGCCTATTACATCTCGACTGAAACGGATGTATCTCTAAAAAAAATGGCTCAACACATGAGGTGGCACAAAGAAGGTGAACGTGACTACAAAGGGATGATGGGGCACCCTTCTGATGGAGATGCATGGAAGGACTTTGGATAGTTTGACCCCGAGTTCGCTAAGGATGCGATAAATGTTCGCATCGGTTTGGCGACCGGTGGCTCACACCTTTTGGTCAAACTGCCACTTCCTACTCTTGCTGGCCCTTGTTTTCTATTCCGTACAACCTTCCACCTGCTCTTTTGCATGAAGTATGAATTCATATTCCTTTGCCTCATCATACCTGGTCTGGAACATCCTGGAATAAAACTCAACGTGATCTCCAACCCTTGATCGAAGAGTTGAAAGAGCTGTGGGGAGGAGTCAAAGCATATGCCTTTTACAAGAAGAAATTCAAGCTTAGGGCTGCGGTTCTATGGTCAGTTCATGATTTTTTTGGCGTATGGTGCCTTTGCTGGATTTAGCGTTCATGGGACTTTGACATGTCCGATATGTGGATCTGAAACAAAATGTTTTCGTCTTGATTTCAGTGGAAAGATCTGCAATTTTAATTGTTGCCACCCAAGCATAAATTTAGAGAAGACAAGGATACTCCCTCCGTCCCAAAATATTTGTCACCTTTTTCCATTTGAGCGCACGGTAAATCGTTCGTCGTATTCAAAAAATATTTATAAATATTATTTATTTTTTATAAGTACGTTTATAATGTGATTACAAACACAATTGTAAAAAATAAATAAAATTTGCAAATATTTTTTGAATAAGACGAACGATTTACTGTGCACTGAAATCAAGGAGGGTGATGAGTATTTTGGGACGGAAGACACCGTCGTCGACAAGGGACCACCGAAAAGCTAAGCAGGAAAGAAATTTTTTAGCTGCTCCAAAGCCTCAAACTAAATAAGGAAAGATTTTGTATGAAGGGTTTGTCAAATAGACCTAAACTATTTTCGGTGGCTGTGGCTAGACCAAGCCACCGAAAATAAGCGCGCCACCGAAAATTAGCTTATTTTCGGCGTTTTACTTTTGGAGGCCAAAAACCACCGAAAATAGGTGGGAAAACCCTTATTTTCAGCAGTTTTTGGCCGCCGAAAATTGTCCTGATTCTTGTAGTGCTAGATCAATCATCAGTAGTTAGTTAATTGTTCTTTGTTCTTGGCTTAACATGTCTTTAGCTGTATCTTCAATTATTTGCCCCCAATTTAGCTTGATAATGTGGATCTTTGTTATATGTGCTTATTATTGGAAATTGTAATTGTTGCTACTATATTATTAGGACCATTAAGTTCCCCCGTTAGGCATCTCAACTCTCATGCAACTAGTCGTCGTGACATCGATCGTCGAAAGGATGCAATGTTGTGTTGATTCCAATAACTAAGACCAAAAGCGAAATACTCACTCCTTCCCAAATTACAAGGAGTTCTATATCTCTAGTGGATTCATTCATTTTTCTATGTATGTGTGTTAATATATATGTATCTAGATTCATTAACATCTATTTAAATATGGACAAATAAAAAGAATACTAAAACCCTTTACAATTTGGGACGAGGAAGTAGTAGAGATAGAGACGAACAAAGTGATCAAAACCAAAATCTTCAGTCGTCCATGGTTCGAACTCATGGTGTAACTAAGCAAAATAAGTCAGTAGATCAATTAACCAAAAAAATCGAAGAAACTAAAGTATGTAAAGAGCCCCAATAACATTTCTAGCCCAAACCCACTTACTAACAAATTAACCTGAGCTATATAACAACTAACCGCCAGCTGCTCGATTCATTCTTCTCTCTCCACCTCCGCGCTAAACCTAAACACAAGTCTGCCCTCTCATTAATTTCCCTCCCTTTTCCACCGCCAGATCGGCTCCAACCAGCCAAAATCGCTCAAAAATCTCCTCTTGCTCCCTTCCTTTTTTAAGTACATCAGGTGTTGCATCCGGTTTAACCGTTTAATGGAGGTCATATTTTATGATGCTTCCCGACAAAGGAAATTAAGAATTTGCACATATACGTTTCAATAGGTAGGAGACGATACCATGCTTCATTATCGAACAATCAGGGCCATCATACTGTGAAAACCAAACAATATACATCCTTGAGGGTAGTTTCAGCAGTGGTTTTCTATAATTTTAGATATTATTTAATCCCTAGAATTCATGATAATAAATTCATTTTATATAAAAAAAAAGAAATAAGTACCAAATAATTTCTAAAAAGTAATATATCCACTAGTGCTCTATTTTGAGTTACGTGAAATTTATAATTTGCGCATATTTCTAATGTTTCATTTTGAGTAATAGAATAATAGGTGTGGGAAGAAATAAGCTTCAAATATTTTTCAAATAGAGCACCAATTGATAGAATGTTTTTAGAAAAAATATGGTATAAGTTTCATATTTACCCGATTTAAAATGATTTAATTACAGATTCTATTTTATAGATTTAAACAATATTTTATTATTTTAAAAAACCAGCCTCATCAGTGTTTATTGTCCGGTTTTGATATATAGTTTGATGGCCTTGGTTGCCCGGTTTCGTAGTTTAAAGTTGTAAATCTTACAATATGCACAGTTTGAGGTTCTAGAATGAACTTTTCCCTTACCATTAATAGTAAAACAAGTCATAACAAAATAAAATGATACTAACTTGAATAGTGTTTTAAATATGGCAAGTAGGTAATATGCATGTCCTTCTGAGAAACCTTTTGGTTCCACATATATGTAGTACAGGGAGGGCAGAAGCAAAAATTATTACAACGCAATATCCACTCAATCTTTTAGCGTTTCTTCGGTGGTGGTGAAAAAAATACAACGTCGTCGTCTGGAAGATAAGTAGTAGCACTACCTGATACTATATATAAGCCCTCTGCCCAAACAAAGGCAAAGAGCCAAACATCACGAAAGGGACAGATGAACAACGTGCTACTGTACGAGATTGGCATGCACACAATGCAACTATGCAGGGATGATTATTAAATTGAGCAGCAGTGTGGTCAGTACTGCCAGGCCTACAAGAGGCTGTAGTGACAGTGACGAAGAAAGAGGTTTCCCGTGCGGCTGAATGCGGCCAAAGAAATACAGCACTAGGCTACGTGTTGCCAAGTAGTAGCTGTAGTAGGGAGTATACTGTAGTCTGTAGAAGAGGGCTCGGATTATTGACACAATAGATGCACTATCTAGATCTAGACCGTGAATGCATGCAGCAACTTGTAGCTTGCCATGGCTGTCAATCTCGCCATATTCCATCGGAAAAACGGAGTCCCAGACCGGCTCGTAGCCTCGCTCGGTGCTAGCTGCTTCAAACGAATAAAATACAACGTTAAATTAGTCCTCTCCCTACTCCTCTCAACGCTAAAACAAATTAGATCAAATACTAAATATCCAAACTCAAATACGGATCAGATCTTAACCGTTCTAAATAGATCTAGACTCGATCACTCGAATACAAACGGATAATGTTTGTATCATTTACACCTCTAATTGCTAGCACCACTAGGCCCTGGTTGAATGCAAGGTTGAGGTTTGGCACAACATGGGAAGGAGGCCGTTCACCCGTGCACCCATGCATGTTATCGGCCATATATCGATGCCGAACGTCCAAGACGAACAACAACGTCTGCATAAGATCAGTTTGAAGAAATAGCTGATCTCGGGGCAAGCAAGATTGTGTCGTATTAGGGTCGGCTCTTTTAAATTAAATTACTTTGTATATAGCAAAGTCGGAAATTTTTAGAAAACAGAATGGATTCAATATTTGGTAATACCACATGTTCCTGATTTTTGTTATAACTTTTATTTTTTCTAAAACACTTCATAAATACTGTACACTTTGGATCCTTCAATTAGTAACTTTTTTTAAGAAAACAGAATATTGGATCCGATCGTAGATGATGCCGAATGGTGTTTCTGATTTTTTTAAACCTTTAGAATTCTTTTTTTAGAATGTCTCGTATGATGTGATATAAGCAACACGTGGACAGGCATATGTGGTTCACCATGTTATAGCCATGACACAAGAACGTCCAATAATTGACCAATAAACTGAAGGTGAAAGGAACTGGGTGACAGAGAAATGTGTATACCGACAAGCCTAACCAAAAGCAAATAAACAAGATCGAACAAGATCGAACGCACATACCGGATCAAAATAGGGCGCAGCGTGCTAGCTCCTGAAAATGTGGCATGTGAAAAGGGATGGAACGGGTGGGAAATTAGGCAAATACAGGATTAAATTAAGAGTAAAAATAATGACAACATTACATATATGCAAGCATGTATATTTCTGTTATGTACAACTAGAAAGGAGAACAACATCACGATTTTAGAAACATGGTTAAGCTAGAGACTGGATCTCAGCAAACTTGCATACACCTACCTCTAATAAACCAACATAGGTATGTCCTCATACTAATTTATCGGTTTGACATACTCATTCTAAGATACTCGAAAAAGACCCATATGAAAAAAATACAAAAGAGCCCATGTTTTTAATAATACCTTCTTATTAGTACCTATAAATAGGTATGTCCACATACTCCATTTATGGTAGGTTACATAAGCCATGAATTAATTACTATGGCAGTGCACATACAGCCACTAAGAGGAGTTTGAGTAGTTGAGCGCTTTCCAAAAGTCTTCACCTTCTTGTGATGTAGGGTCTCAAAGGCGAGAGGTTCAAAAGAAAGGCATTCTCAGATGTTGGTGCATCAAAGCACTCGAGATAGAGGATTCTACAGTGGTAGCGCAGCAATGATAAGACACAAAATTATAATGATTCTGATGACGACCAATATGAGATCAGAGAGAGAGAGAGAGAGAGAGAGAGAGAGAGAGGAAAGATCTATGATCTCATGTCACTATTACGATCTCAAATGGTTAGGATTGCGTATCTCTTGGACTTAAAGGACAAATAACCCAACAAAAAACATCATAAGGAAGTTGCACTCCCACAAGGCCATGAACTAGCTAGATTTCGGCAGGCCATTCATGTCATGTGTTATTCTTCTCCCAACACACATGACATCTTGACATACAGATACCTCTGATTTATGTTGGTCTACCACCTCTTCTACCAGGTTTTTTGCGTGTACCTAAAGGGTATGATCAACAGAAAATTCCTTATTTAACAGTGAGAAAGTCGTCCGTTCCTTTCTTGGCCCTTGAAACTTAAAACTTCCCTATTTGACACTCAACATTTGCTTGATGCTCAAATTGGCGCTCTGCTGTTAAAAGACACCTAACTGTGTTAAGTTGCATGTGAAAGGACTGTTTCGCCCCTAGTGATGTGTAAAACGAAATTTTCCTTGGACCGCATGAATTCTGCCTGGGGAATATTTTAAAATAATCCACATATTTTCATGATTACTTATCTTATATTTGTGTAACCTAAATCGTATGACCTCTCTTGTTTTCGTGATTAATTTTCAGCAATATATTGAGATAATAAATAACAGAATTATAATAAAATGTTGGCATGACTTCTCTTGAATTTGCTACAAAATTGCAACATGTAATTATGATAACACAGCAACATATATACGAACACAAGTTCAAGTCTACACATGAATGATCACAACCACAAATTCATGTCATAAGAACACAGAATGATCACAACCTCAAATTCATGTCATAAGAACACAAGTTCATCTCAAATTTATGCCATGGTGTTGGAGGGGAAGGCGCTGTGCCACTGCCCCTAGCAGCCATTGTGTGGGAGGATCGAGAAGGCACCACCCCTACAGGCCATATTCACTGGCTTGCATGCGAGTAGGGTGCCATCGGCCTATGGAGGAAGCTCTCAGGAGATGATGTTGTCATCCTAGGAGGCCGCCGCGTGGGGCCATCGGCCTATGGAGGAAGCTCTCAGGGGGATGATGTTGTCGTCCTAGGAGGCCACCGCGTGGGGGACGAGGGCACCGCCATCTGGCGTGCTGCCGCCTTGGTTGCTGTGGGGCAACAGCTGGCTTGGGACACTGCGATGTGGAGGGTCGTCGACGCCAATTGGATTACGTGTGCTGGAGGAGGTGCGTCACCAGCCTGCCTTGTTCACCGTGGGGCAGCCGCCTGGGAGGCGCGAGGTGCAAGCGTACAGGCTGCCACCGTGGGGCGTGGGGTAGCCGCTGCCCTGGGAGGCACGACCTAGAGGGCGCCACTAGGGAGGGGCACTGTGCTGGAGGGAGCTGCCACCACCCGCTGGAAGGGGCCGCTGATGAGGACGCCGCAGGGGATGATAGCTAGGGTTGGGCTGGGCAGGCGGCTAGGGTCCGTGAGGGCTATTTGTTTTGAGATCTCATCTATTTCTCACACTCATAGGAAGGGATGATAAGGGTAATTTTGTCCATGCGTGCAAAATATGACGGAAGGAATCCATTTCTAACGGTAGAAGCTGACACAGTGCCAATTTGGGGATCAAGCAAATTCTGAGTGTCAAATAGGAAATTAAGTTATTATAAGTTTTAAGGGACAAGAAAGGAACGAGTAACTTTCTCAATGTCAAATAAGGAATTTTCTCCATGATCAACAATGTCATCCTGTCGGAGCCAACAGAGTGGATGCATGGCTAGAAGGGCGTCACTATTTGGCAAGCGCTCGTTCAACAAGAATCGCGCGAGCGATGGTCTCCTCACCCGCGCGCAGCGCCCACACTCCACCCCGCACTGAAAATCTGCAAAAATAACATTTGGTTGAGGGGCTTACCTTACCTCCCCTGACCAACACAGCTTTTGCTTTTTTGTGGTTAAAGTGTAGCTGCACATTATAATAAAGTTATAATATTAACTTTTGGTATAATTTTAGATACATATAGAATAAAAGTAAATGATCATAACTTTTTGTTATAATTTATGATAAAAATTGTGACATAAAATTTTGAGAACATAATTTATTCTAACATAAATTATCATAATTGTATAACTTAAAATTATGCTAAAATAATTTATGCTTATTATAACAACTTTACGGGTAAGTTTTTTTTATCATAACTTTATGTTAAAAATATGCTAACATAATTTACGGTAGTATAATTTGTCATAACTGTAACATAGCTCGTTAATATAATTTATTAGCATAAATTATAATTTATGCTCATTATAACAATTTTAGGATGTAAGTTTTTTTATCATAACTTTGTGGTAAAAATATACTAACATAATTTATGCTAGCATAATTTACGGTAGCATAATTTATCATAATTGTATGACATAATATATTTCGTTGGTTTAATTTATTAGCATAAAATTATGTTAACATAATTTATTCTCAAGAGAAAATATGAAAAGAATAGAGAAAAGGAAAAAAGGAAAAAAAAAAAGGAAAACACCCCATGCTCAGTGGCCGTCCGAGCATGGGAAAGGGAATTGCTCGCCCCCACCTAGTGTGTGGGGAGACCGGGAGGAAGGGAATCACTCGCTACTTTCGTGCGCAGCGAGCGATAGTCAATCCGGCTTCGCGTGGCTAGAACCCTTCCGAGATATATTAATGACACCACATCGCAAAAGCACCCACTCTATTGACGTAATCCACTATGTAAATGTAAGAGTACTCAATCTAAGAAAACATGGTACGACTACAATATCCACTTAGTCTAGCATCCAACCTAATTTATACAAGATCATAAATGTACATTGGGTTGTAAATTAGTTAGAATACTTGTTATTTACAAATGAGTACTCGAAATATAAGCTTAAATTTATCTTGTCCTATCTATCTATCTATCTATCTATCTATCTATGTTATTGTGTGACCACGGTGTGCATGGTACGTACATATATATATATATATATATATATGCGTGTTAGTATTAGGTTATGGTTTAGGATAGGTCAATTCGGTCGGATGGTCGATAGTTCAGTTTAGCTTATTTATAACTCGGGCGGGTCCTCACAACACACATGATGTTGGCATAGGGAATTGCCTGTGGCAATCTATTTTCATCGATTCATTTTCATAGGAGATTGGTGTAGGGAGAGCTGCCTGTGACAATCTATTTCTACAAAGGTAGATCATTAATTCCTTATAATTATATAATCAGGGGCAACACTCCCTTATACCCTATACCTAGCAACCTAGCAACTAAAGAAATGGCCCGACAAGATGGTGATGCCCAACCCATGCTCTCAAGAGTCTCGTGATGACTCTCTCTCCGATCGGGACTAAAGGGGCGTCCTCCGCTGCAGCAACCCACGTGGCTGCGCACTCCTTTAGTCCCGGTCTACGTTACCAACCGGGACTAAAGGTGATGAGGCACTCAAGTGGCTGCGCTACTTTAGTCCCGGTAGGTATTACCAACCGGTACTAAATGAGCGACGTCCATTTTTTCTTTTATATAAATATATGAATATATGTACGTATGTTTAAATTTATTATTAGAAATATTTAAATGCATTATATATGTATGTAAATGTACATATATTAGGCATAAGTTAAGACAATACATATGTAGAATCTTTCTGACTACACAACTAACTACAAAATATATATACATATCTACCCAACTAACTACAAAATATATAATGTCCAACTACATTCTTTCTGAAGACGAAGAATAATGTCCATGTTTGCCTTATTCAGATGGTACATAACCAAATAGTGGCTGAAGCGGTTCTCCAGTGTCATGAACCTCTCCGCTATCCTGGATGATCTCCTTGTTTATGAACCCAATAAGACCTTCTTGGACTGCCTTGATCTTATCTTCGGGGAGGTGTTCATCCTTCATTTGCAGCATCTATCATGTGATAAAAACATTCAATAACATAATAAATCAGAATGCTAAGACAAAAAATATTAAGATTGTGGCCGATGTTTACATACAGTCATATCACGTTGTGTCATGCAATTATACATGAACTCACAAACATAGTATCCACATACATTAGTGCCTTGACCCTGTCTAAAACACTGCAAGAACAAAAGTTAGTACACATTATTAGCAAAGAAGATACGACATGCATGCGGTCATGCATTCATACCGGAAAGTTTGGTTTAAGCCTAAGTTCTTCTCTAAGGCCTAGCTGGCTTTTGCGCAGTTCTCTCCTTGCACTGCACATAAAAAGGAATGACAGAGTTTTGATGATCAAATGCAATGAATATATTAGATAGTTGAGATGAAATGGCATGATATACTCGGTAAGGACTTCTACGATTTCCCAGTTGTCATTGGTTGGCTTCCTCATGGAGTCAAGAACATTAATGGTTAAACTCTCCATCTCAATGATAAGCGGTATCCAATGGAAGCTGAACAATTAAACATAGAAAGCATAATAGATGAAACAATTATAAATGGAAAAGGTATGAGGTACGAGATAATAGACACTAACCCCCAGTTGTAAGGTAGAAGTATGAATTGCTTGCAATGTTGGTTGATAAATAACTTTACGACCCTCTGCCTTACATCCTCACGATGGTCAGTTATGGTCTTTTGGTTAATCACAACAGGGTCCATGAAGCCCACATCGTAAATCCCCTCTTTACAGCACCTTTGGATCTCCATCCTGCAATCGGTGTGAAGTATGTGTGAGGATGACACGAAAACGATGAATATATAGATGATGGCTAAGGAGAGATGCATGAAAGCACACTTACAGGACCCAGTAGCTAACGAGAGAAATGTTGAGGGTGCCTCGATGGTATATCTCGTAAATATCTTTGAAATCCAGATAGAAGATTTCTGTCCCGGTCTTGCACACGCACAACAATTAAGTGGTCCGGATGTCTTTTTGATATCTTCATGTACCAGCCATGGAATCTACGCATTTGTGTTGGCAGAGCCTTGACAAGATCTGGCTTGATTGGTTCCTTTCCACGCACAAATTTCCAAACCTCTTCCGCCAATTGAACTTCTTCTCGCCCTAGCAGCTGGTCTACTGTAATGCCAAATTCTTTAGCCCTCTTTTCCAGTTCTTCTTGGGGCATGTCATGAAGACTAGCTTGTGGCTGTTGCAGCTCCTCATTCGTCTTATGACACTTTTCTGCACAAGATTTCTTTATTGTGCTATCATAGTTTGATAGTATTTGTCTCTTGGCACCTTTGCTCATGTTAACAAAGAAGGATTTCATAGCCGGATCTATCAGTGTTTTTTTTGGACTTCTCTTCTTGAATATTTGCTGATACATATCCTCTTTCACATGAGCATCCAACTCCTCTTTCGTGTAGTCTGCTGGTAGCTTCTTTTGTGACGTCATCTTAACTGAGGAGCTGCTTGTTTGCAGTGACTTGCTCTGACTCTTTCGTTGTCCTGTCGGTTGAGGTGGTGCACCTGATGGGCCCTTCTTTAGAGCCACATTGTTGCTGCTGCATGGTGGTGAGGGGCACCTGTGTGGAGGTGGTGATGGGTTCCTGTGTGGAGGTGAGGGGATCTTCTTTGGAGGTAGGGGCTTCCATGTGGAGAGCCTGGTGGTGAAGGAGCCCCACCACCTGTAGTCATTGCCTTGGGTTCACCTCTAATTACAATTAACTCTTTTTGCCATAGAATGAACCCATGGAGAGCCTCTGACTGTCGCGTTCCTCCATCACCGCCTGAGATTGGGAGCTCTAGGTCTCCATAGCCTTCGCACACTTCATCTAGGCTAACAACCGAGAAGCCTTCTGGAATCTCTTCACCATGGTATCTCTGATTTGGCAAAGGAGGTGAGGCCATACCATAAGCCATCCTAGTGGTCAGGTTCATCGCCGGTATGAAGCTCACAGCGCGTTCGATGTTGGATCTCATCCATGGGGTATCGTTGATCTAGGACCTCAGTGGAAGCACAGCTACTTCCATATACTCTTGTACGGCCTGGGTCCTCGGGGCTAAGCATGTCAGTAGGAGGAGGAGGCAGTAACCTTTGCATCCTCATGGAGTCCATTGCTATTGTCACTTGACGTTGCGACCTCGCTGGGAATAGATGCTTTGGTTTGAGCTAGCTCACTTTCCAAGTTACGTACCCTCACCTCTTGTATGGCCTTGCTTCTTTGTCGGCTTCTATATGACTCTGCATCTGCAGCAAAGCCATACTTCCATGGCAAATTTCCATATCCTCTTGTATGTCCCGAGTGCTCTGGGTTCCCTAGGACAAGAGTTAGCTCGTCCTTTTCCCTGTCGGGGATGAATTCACCTTTCCTTGTCTTCTCGATGGATTCAACCAGTCTCTCTGTTGCCTCCTTTGACTTCTCGTCCTTATAGATCAGGCTGCTATCTTCTGCGAGGGTTCCATGGTGGCCATAGTACCAGCGCTTTAAGCGGTCTGTCTAGCCGTGAGTCGCCAGAGTGATACCTTTTTGTTCGAGTTCTGCTTCCATCCTGACCCACTGCTCAGCACATTTTCTGTAACCACCCGGGCCAAGCACGTGGTGATATTTGTTTTTTGAAGCACTCTCCTTGGCTTTGGCCAAAATTTCAATTGCCTCTTCCGATTGCTTGTAACTTATAAACTCCTCCCAATGTCCTGTGTACTTTGGGTAGGCGTTAAAGTCGGGCACCTTCCCTTGCTTTTTGAAGGCTTCATATAGTTTCTTCTTCTGGCCCCGAAATAGCTCCGCCATCTTCTTTAGAGTCCAATCTTCAACCTTTTCCAAATGTTCTCGACGGATGTTAAACTTTTGCTTCACGTGGTCCCATAACATTTCCTTTTGAATTTGTGGAATTGCGTGTGGATCATCTTTAAAACAGGGCCTCCATGTCCTTAAGCTGATGGGCACGTGGTCCCTAACGAGATAGCCATAGTAGTTCACAAACTTAGTCGCGGCGTTGGCCAGTCCGATTGGCTGCCCATCTTCTGCAACTTCATCGATAACAAATCTCCCCTCAAAGTTCTTCCAGCCAGTTGGACCTCTGCACGTTGATTTCTTCTTCGAACCAGAGGCGGAAGGCTAACAAACAGAAAAAACCAAAACAAAATTATTACTACACACGAATGTTCAGTTCCCGAATAAAGTGACAGCATCAATAGATTTATTTACGTCGTTAGGAGCACTGGTGTCTTCGTTTGCATTCTCAGGAACACCGATGTCTTCGTCCTCAAAGTTGAGGTATTGATCGGTGTCAACGCTAGCATTTTCTTCGTGGCTAGCATTTTGTTCGTTGCCCGTGCTGTCTCTAATGATCTGTTGAAGTATGGCATATTGTCTTCACGATTGTCGATTTTTCTACTTTCCCTATGCATATACATTTGCATTTCCATATAATTTATTTTCATAAATCACATTTACATATGGATTGCATATAATTACACAAATTACAATCACTAATACATATAATTGCACAAATCATAATCATTAATACATATAATTGCCTACAATTACACAAATTATAATGACTAATAAATATAATTGCACAAATTATAATCATTAATACATATAATTGCATATAATTACACAAATTATCATCAATAATACATATAATTACAAAAATCAATACAAAGAAGATGGGGTGTGCGGCGGCGTTGGGGTCAGGGAAGCCGGGGTGCGGCACTGGGGTTGGCGTTGCGGCTAGGGAGGCTGGGGTGGGGCGGCGTTGGGGCCAAGGAAGCTGGGGTGCGGCGCTGAGGCCAGGGAGGCCGGGGTGGGGCAGCGCTGGGGCCGGCGTGCGGCGGCGGCGCGAGGCCGGGGACGAGGCCAGGGACGCTGAGGTACGGGGATGGGCAATGTACCTGAGGCGGGCATGCGACGGGGATGGGGATGGGGACGGCGTGGAGCATGGGGACGATGACGTGGGTGACGGGGGCAGCGATGGAGACGGCGAGGCTGCGATGACCTCGACGATGGTGCGGCAGGGACATAGACGGCGATGGAGATGGCATGGCGGCGACAACCTCGGAGATGGTGCGACGGGGACGGAGGTGGTGGCAGTTCGGTAGAGGCGACGACGACCGGAGCGCGCACGACGATGAGAGAAGGGGATGGAATCTGAGTGAAAATGTGCGCACGAAACTAAGTCCCCCCAAATCTAACTGGTGGGAGGGGCCGTTTAGTCCCAGTTGTAGCCACCCACCGGGACCCTGAGTGCCCTCGGGGCCCTTTAGTCCCGGTGGGTGGCTACAACTGGGACTAAATAGCATGAGCCCCCGACACCTGAGTGTCCTCGGGGCCCTTTAGTCCCTGATGTTTGGACATTTAGTCCCTGTTGTAGCTACCAACCGGGACTAAATATCCTAGGGTCGGTGCCTCAACGGCTATAAATAGAACCTCTAACTCTTAGCCCGACACACATTCTAAAAACTCACCTACAATGCCTCCCGATATACTTGTTTCTAGCTTATGTGCCCTGATTCACAGGGTTCTTAGTAGTTGTAGATGAATCGTTTCTGAGCTGTGAGGAGAACCTAAACTCTCACTTGGGGAAATCCAGAAGAGCGGCAGGGAAATCCAAAAGAGTGGCGGGGAAATCCAGAAGAACGGCCGGTGTATTACTGTGCTTTTGGCGTTATCTTTGGAAATAGTAGATAAAAGGTGCATGTGCATGTGTTGGAGCTAAAAGGTGCATGTGCATATTTAGTCCCGGATGTTCTATCCAACCGGGACTAATGGTTCATGTGTTGGTGCCTCCTTGGCTATAAATAGCAGCTCAAACTCTCAACCCGTCGCACTGCAATCTCAAAACTCTCTAGCAATGCCTCCCCATATACTCACTTCCTGCTTTGGTGCCCTGGTTCGCATAGCTCTTTGTAGTTGTAGATCAATCATTTCTGAACTGTGAGAAAATCCTAAATTCTACCCATGTTAAACTACACGGGTAGACCTGCTAAGCTGTGAAAAGATCCTAACGATCTTCTCCGTAGCTTGGACAGCGTGAGAACTGCGTGACTCGCAAGGCAGGCATTGCAGGTGCTGCTGGAGTTGAGTCTCGCCCCCCGCCAGATGTCACACTCAAGCGGTGTTAGCATCGTAAACATAGTGGGGTTTGAAATATGTGCGGTTGATATGACAAAGAAAGCTCTTTGGACAACCATATGCTTTAGGCTATTGTAAGAGTATTTATTTTATTTTCATGTTAAGCATGGCTTAATTTAAGTCATAATGTCAAGATGTCATAATAAATGTTTTCTATCTCTTCACGTGTCATCCCCATCAGTCTCCTCTCTATCTCTCTATGATCTCTCCATTCAAGAACATGTATATGATCTATTTCAAATAAGCCACAAAATATACATACTCAAAGAAAGCAAGAAGCTATCAAAACTAAAATAAAATGTGAGAAGAGTAATAAGTATCTAACCTTGCAGAACCCTTGGATAGGTGAAATCTTGTGGCAAAACTTTGGACAGCACCTCCTTAGATGAAGGAAAGTTGGCGCCAATGCAAGAACAGAGGGCTCTGTTCATGGCTCGGGCAGGAGGAGGAAGAAGAGTAACAAATACAGTATGTTGATAGTCCCGTTTGGTGTTACAAACCAGGAATAATTCACCTTTAGTCATAGTTGGTAACACCAACGGGGACTGCATCCCACAGGGTGGGCCCACGTGCAACCCTTTAGAAGCCTGAAGCCCAGGCCCGTGTGTTCACCTACCCGGGGCCCTTTAGTCCCGGTTGTTTGTACCAACTGGGACTATATGTCCTCTGCCCAATGGTCCCTGGGGGCTTTAGTCCCGGTTGTAGTTACCAACCAGGACTAAAGCTCTGGTGCCCGTTTTTATTTTTTTTGCTAAGTGCAATCGTTGAAGAACACAAGACTCAGAGATTAAGAGATTTAGATATTTGAACACAAGATTCAACACAAGATTTGAACACAACGATTACATACTAGTTCTAGATACGATTATATACAAGACCACATAGATACGATTACATATATGCTACTAATTTCTACATAATTTTTTCTCTACTCCTCACCGGATGACTCGGCCATCAACGCCTGCCCAATTGATCTCATCATCTTTATCGTCGGAGATGGTGATGACTGGTGGCACCGGCGCTGGCACCACATGGTGGGCGATGTAGTCGAGAATGGCAACCTCGGCGGTGACAGTCGCGGGTGCAGTCGACGAAAAGGAGCCCGCCTCATGGCAAAGGGACGGCCCAGCTGCGGCGAGGCAGCAACGGCGGCGGAGGGTCGAGAGTAGCTTGCCGACATGCCTGAACGACCGGCCTAAGCCGGTGCGACTGAGCCTATACCGGCACCGGTACTCGAGGTGGCGACGATCCATGCGGCTCGCCTCTCTGAGGCGCTCAGCTAGGGTAAGTGCGTTGAGGCGGTGCATTTGGGCTCTATCCTCCGGGGTTGCGTCCATTGAGGCTGCGGTGGAAGAGGAGAGCAGAGGAAGAGGAAAAGGAGAGGATTGGCAGCGGCAGGCCGGTGGGAGTTAAATGGTGGGAAGGGAGGCTATTAGTCCCGGTTGGTGGCATCCACCGGGACTAATAGTCTCCACACCATTGTTTATTCAAAAAGGAGATTTAGTCCCGGTTGGTGGCACCAATCTGGACTAAATCTCTAGGATTTGGTCCCGGTTGATGACACAAACCGGGACTGGCCCTCCCTCGGGGGCTCCTGGCGTTTCCCAACTGGGACTGATGAGTCTTCGAGCGCCACGCATGGCGCCCCAAGGGGTCATACGCTTTAGAACTGGGACTAATTCTCCTATCAGTCCATGTTCTATTTCCCACCAGGACGGATCTTGGGGACGGATAGCCCGTTCTCCAGTAGTGGCTATGCCTAAAAGGCTTGCCTATCCATTCTAACTAATCTCTCTCTGTCTACATTAGCGTTACAGTGTACATGCAGTCTATATAGGCAGTTCATTCGAGACGGTCTTAGTGTCCCACCATGGTGGCTCGATCCCCCGTGTCTCTCCCTCATCCGGCAGGCGGCAAAAGCATGTCCCATGGCGGTCCGGTCCCAGGTGAGCTGACGCACGAACGCTCAAGTTCCAGAAGCCGTGGCCGACGGTCGACACCCTCATGACTGGTGCCCCGCACCCTTGTCCTGGGAATGGCAAGCGCGCGCCACATTGCCGACGCTCAGCGGTGAGACCGGCATGCGCCTAGGCGGCCAGGCCAGGCTAGGGTGCAACCATGTAGCACCCCGCCGTCCAGCCAGGCAGCCCCCAACGTAGTTTACAATAGGGCAAGTAGTCAGCTAGGTCTAATGGTAACTAGTAATATTTCTAGTCAATTATTATCAACCCAGTTTGATGATCCATTTCTGGATCCACCATCGTATATAATCATCCGCGAACAGACTATAGAGATTGTTCCATTTTTTACATGTGGTTCCTCAAGAAATGTGTGGGTGAAAATGTGTGTGAATGCGACTTCACGGGGACCCATAATTTAATTGGCATATGTACAAAGACATACGGTATGTAGCTATGGGCAGATCTACCGGAGTATGCCATATATGCCACGATATACTCTAAGAAAACAAGATATTGTATACTGGCATAACACGATATACTCTAAGTAAACCTAAGTTCAAATCCTAGTCTAAGCTTTTTTTGTTCTTTTTTGCTATTGTTTCTCCTAGCATACCCCTACGTCGAGCTGGATCCGCCGTCACTGTACTTACTGGTGTCGTCAAAGAGAAAAGGCTTCCCTAGCGTGGTGTGAGATGACACTCCATACCCTTTTAATAAATAACATGATATATACAAGAATTTTTCTTATTTGTTTTCAAAGCATCAACAAATTAGCGTTAATAAGGTGAAGAAACAGCATATATATGCATATGCTAGTGATGGGATATGAGTAGATACTCCATAAACAGGATTGCTTGTGCGGACTAGTGGAGCCCATCATTTATATATATCCTCTTGTTGCTTGTCGTCGATAGTCCGACGTGCAAAAGAGAATCAAAAGGTACAGTGCCAAATCGACCGGGATGCATGCAAGGTCACCCAATATATGATGGCTACTATTCATTCATCGAGATCATGATGAATAGCCAGCAGCTAGTGTAGCTAGCATGCAGTGCGGTCCACTTGCATGTTTCAGACTCTTGTCTCCAATCCAAGGTGCTCTCGGCCGCTCAGAGTCTCTGTGCGTGCGCAAACAGACAGACAGATGCATAGTATTATTCGTATATTGCAGACAATTTAATTAACAGCCTCAGCTGTAACAGTCTGTTTAATTTTCTCGTATACTATACTTGTGTCAATTGATCGAGGCCTCTTCCACTGAAAAAAGAAGGGCTTGTTTGGTTTCTTCCCAGGCAATCCTGTATGGTGCTAGGAGCTTTTTCAGGCGTTACGTTGTCTGGATGAGTTGCTTGGCACCGAGGCAGCAAGCAAACAAGCCCGAATATCCGGTCACCGGATTCTGCTTGGTTACAGACTAATATCAGGGCATTTATCATCATTAGGTACGAGTTGCCCTTACTTATTAGCTGTCTTTACTTTTATTTACATAACATTACTACCGTTTGATTATTTTCAGCAGACTACCCATCTGACTACCTATATTTTAAACTTCACTCTGCACACGGTGCTATCATTTGCACGGAACCGTTGGACATGGCCTAATGAAACAAATTAGTAGCTTATATTGGTGGTGGTCTTTGGCTCTCTCTATATGTATTTGCTGTTAGGTCATTTGCCCTAGGGAATGAACTGGTATTGCAATTCCTGCTCTCCTTCCAATTATATTGCTAGTACCAAAAGGACTGACTGGCTACGGACCTTTTTGGTAGAGCTCTGCTTCCAGATTCTCTAGCTCCGGGAGCTGATTCTCTAATAGAGTGATTCTCTGGTATGAGTGAATCTGTTTGATGAAATATTTGGCTGTTTGTCTGTGAAGTGATTCTGCATGCGCATTTATAACGTGGAGCGGGTTGGGAGCTGGGGGAGCAGGTTTTTTTAGCTCCCGCTCTCTAGTACAAATTGAAGAATAGATTCACTCCGCTCCTACCGTGGAGCAAATTGTTTTTTTGCCGTTTGGCTGTGCGGGAGTGATTCTCGCTGGAAGCGGAGCTGCGGAAGCTCTACCAAACGGCCCCTACGTGCCCACCTCTCACCTCATGTCTTTCTAATACCCATCTCAGTGCTACAAATAGTAGTAGCAACAATCTTGCTATTACTTAGAAACTCCTTTGGAGCCTCCACGTTTATCCTCATTGGATGCGCTAAAAAAAGAAATTTTAGAAATTAAAAAAAATATCTGGCCATCCATCAAGTGACTCTAATAATAATAGCCATGTGATCTATTATATGTTTTTAAAAAAAGTTACCACCATGGCATTATGAAAGATGAATTAAAATAAACCTCTAAATTTCAATAAACATTATCCACCATGCCATTATGAAAGGTGGATTAAAATAACCCCTTAAATTTGCATAGAAATTACACATCATTCTATTATGAAATACTAATTAAAATAAGCACCTAAATTTGCATAGAAAGTATCCGTCAGGCCACTATGAAAGATGAATTAAAATAACTAACCTCCTACATTTGCATAGAAATTATCCATAACCTCTAAATATGCGTATAAATTACCCATGCCATTATGGTAGATGAATTAAAATATCCCATAAATTTGTATGATTTAAAGTAAATCTCTAAATTTGTATGTAAAGTATCCACTATGCCATTATGAAATGAAAGATTAACTAGAGCATGCATGTTATATGTTATATAGATATGGTAAAAAATATGTATATAAATGTTCTATTAAAGTATACGCATATGAGAGATATTGAGTAAAAATAATTTTAATTAATCCTGTGTATTAAAATAATATAGATTCGTAAGACTATCTACAGCAAAATGCCTATCCACCCTTGCCTATCACTATTCCACTACCTCAGTGTCGTTTTGTATTATAGACAGTCCATGTATCCAATCCGCTGGAGATAGTCTAACGTACATTTATGTTTCATATCGAAAGTTTTATTCTCATTAAATGATACGACACATCAGCAGTTTTGATGACATGGCAGTGTATTTATGAAGAAAGTGATAGATAGAGTTTCATGACAAATGAAACTGAGGATGCATGCGGCACTTCTAGTAATTGTGCAATACTGGCACTAATCGCCTCCGCCATCTAAATTTGGAAAAACTTAGCCCCATTGGTTGGAAGGAACTTGGAAAGCGTGGTATCCTTCTTGGGACTGCTTGCTCGCTACCGCGCGGCAGCCGGCCGGTAGCTCCTCCGCCGCTTGCGTTTGCATGGAGCAGGAGCCCTCCCCGTCGTCGCCGCCGACGCCGCAGGTGAACCTCTCACTGGCGCTGGCGCTCGCGGCGGGGCGCCGCTAGGAGATGGACGACGAGGCGTTGATGCCGACGGCGTGCGTCGGCGGGAAGAAGGTACGGCTGTTCCCGTGCCTCTACTGCAGCAAAAAGTTCGTCAAGTCGCAGGTGCTCGGCGGCCACCAGAACGCGCACAAGAAGGACCGTGAGGCCGCCGGCAACAGGAACCCTTACCTCTACGGCCCCGGCTACGCCGCGGCGTCACCGGGCACCCTCGTCGGCAGCGGTACCAGCAAAAGTGCCGCCACCATCGCCATGTCCGCCGTCACCATCGCCTCGCTAGAGCTGGTGTTAGCAATAATCGCGTCACGATCGCGTGGGCGTACCAGGTGCGCGGGGGAGCGCGGGCGTGGCGGGCGTGGCAGCGCGTGTACGCAGGGCGCGAGGATCGCATACAGTGTCCACCGGCTGGGCGTGTGTGCGTTGCGTGAGTCCGTTAGTTCAGTTTAGGCATGTGTGTGCATGGAGCTGTAACCGAGCGGCAGCAGGTGCACGTTAGAGTCCACTCGCCATGCAGTCTGTTGCTGGTGGTGATTAGCTAGTGTCGTTGGTGATTAGCAGTTTGTGGGCGTGAAGACAGGAAGAGGCATGCGACGTGGGATAGATCGATGCACAGGGAGAGGCCAGGTCATCAGGGACGCATGCACGGCATGCGGACGAGGAGGCCAGACCATGCAGATCGTGGGGATCGTCGTCGGGGGCACGGAGGTCGTGACTCCGTAGGCGTGTGTTTCCCTGGGCATAAAAGCCCGTGTACTCTGCTGTAATCGACGCCAAAATCGAGTGAACGAAAAGGCCAACATACAGGGCGTGTTCGTTGCCCGGGGCGGTTGTCCCCGATATCAAGTACCGTTCATCGTCTTCTACCTCCGTCCGCGGACGTTCTTGAGCGTGTGAGCGACAGCCGCCGTTCGTGAGCGCGTGAGGGAGTTAGAGGCGAGGCAGGGGGCCCAACAGCTGGCTTCGCCGCACATGCAGATCTTCCTGCCGGCATCAAGCTCGAGACGCCGGACGGTGGCGCGCCTCTCTTCGCGACGAACTTGATGCTCCCGGCGGCGGCCGAAGCATGCGCCAGGAGCGACGGCGACACTGTTGACATGCTCAACTGGAGAAGGACCTCCTTCGCCTGTGCCGCACCGGAGAGTGCGGACACCAATACCGCAACCTCCATCACCGGCGGCGGCGACGACCGGGTGGACCTCGAGCTGCGACTCTAGCGACGGCGTCCTCCATTATGTTCGTCGGGGCCGGTAGAGATGGAGCTTTTCGGCATGCATCCTGCAGGGTATCATCATCATCAGTTCATCAATATCTTACTTCTTGAGTAGCGCCCATATTACCTCTCTATATACACCTTGCTTCGTCGTCATGCCCTGCAGCTTGACATGGATGACTACTCTAAATTATTTGCTTATTAATTAGGGATAACTAAAAATTAATCTGTTAAATTTCACTCGCCAACGTGTGATGAGGATATATATATTATGCACTCGAGTGGGACGAATGTGCATGCATTAGTTTAAGTACTGATAATGACGACAAATTTAAAGTTGTAGTAGCAGTTCGTTGTTGAAAGCTGTAGTCGTAGCTCGTTGTTCCCGGTTCAGCGGAGCTCATATTATTTTATGCAGTTCATTTCCGTCCTGTGTCCAGAAATGAAACAAACCTTTGTAGGTCTTGCAGTTTAGTTTCACTGAGATGCGCCCGGCCCAAAGAACACTATTTAGTTTTGTCGTCGACATGGCCTGAACAGTCTGTTACAGAGAAAATAAAAGTAATAACTGTGCCTAATTAAATAGTAATATGTTTTTAAGACCAGCGCTAGCTAGCCTTTTTCCCGTGTACTACTTTGAGTCTGAGAAGCCTTGGCTGACAGTATGAAAAGGACAGATGAATAACATCGTACTGTAAGAACGAGGTTGGCATGTAATGCACACAACACAAGATTAAAATATATCAAGTCACAGCGATGATAATGAGTGGCTTGGCCTACAAATATGACCGTGCCTGTGAGGAGAGCAGCAGAGCTTTCCGTACCATCGAATACGACAAAAGTTGTAGCACCAAGGTGTGGCTTAGGACGTCCACAGCTGAGATATGATGGCCGACGGAGACGTCCGCCTAAGACGGTGTCGAGCTCTCACGGCGGACACAATAAAGTTTGAAATAGACGATGGAGATAGACGATCTGTTTGACTCAGTCCATGATCGTATTGAGCAGATCGTGTAAAAAGTTGTTTATGGTATAAAAGATACAATGTAGTGATACTGTAAATAAAGTGAAATTTGAAATATACGACGGCATAGACGATCTGCTAGACTAAGTTGAACATGTCATAAAAATAGGGAAAAAGAAATTGAACCTTTCCCTCTCTGCTTACCATAAAAGATACCCAAAATGTAAATGGAGAGGGGTTTCCATGGGTATCTATTAGACATAAAGGGAGACCCTCAATTTTTTCTAAAATACAAACATATAATCCCATTTGTCTACTACAACATAATTTACATATATTATATTTGATATGAGATGAATATTAGAAAAAGTAACTTTATGGTAGAAAAAGAAACTTTGTTGTGAAGAAAAAAATAACTCTTTTTAATGACAGCAAAAGTCAACTTCAACTCTTAAAAAATCAGTAATTTCATAATCGAGCATCCAAATGAGAAAACAATCATGCCATCTTATTTGTTTCAACAACAAATTCAAAATAACATCTCATTTGACTATGTTTTATTTATTCAAATGAGTATTATAAAGTTACTTTTTACAAAGAAATGCTATTTTTAATTTATCAAATTTTACTTTATACACATCGAATGCTGCTTTTGCAAACATAATGTTACCATTTTAAACAATTTTTTATTGAAAATTACTTTTTCTACGATAATGTTACTTTTCCATTACATTATAAAGTTACGTTTTTATTCATAGCAAAGTTACTTTTTACTAAAAAGATCACCTTTTACATAATGAATATTGCTTTACGTAATGATAAAGATACACTTTTATTCATAGCAAACTTACTTTTCCATACAAAAGTTACTTTTATTTAAAATGTCTACTTTTCACGTATTGAAAATCATCACAAAAATCTATTAATAGTTAATTTATTGTAATGTACATTCAAATAAGTTACTTTCCTTCATATCGAGAGATACTTCTTCTGTCACTACATATTGAGAGGTTACTTTTTGTCATAATATGTTACTCAGAAAAAAATAACATTCAAAGTAAAATTAGGTATATGGAAAATATTTTTTTTAGAAAGTAACTTTTGTTCGTAAAAAGTAACATTCATTGCATAAAAAGTAAAAATTGATATACAAAAATAACTTTTTCGAAAATATTACATTTGATATGCAAAAAGTATATTTTTCTATAAAAAGTACTTTTCACTAGGTTTATTTGAGTCATCAAAACATAATCATGTGAGATCTTATTTCAAAATTCTTGTTTAAACTGACATAATCGTGCAATCGGATTTTGATGGGATGATCTGTTGTAAAACTATGGATTTTTTTTAAAAGATGGAAGTGCTTTTCAGAAAGAAATCTTTCCTTTTAAGGCACAGTCTCTGGATAAGTCTAAATGGAGTGGGGAATCCATTTAGTCGCCTCCTAAAAGATATTTTATATACGGTTACACCTGATTCAGATACAATATTGCATCAAAAAAAGCACAAAAAATCCTCTTGATCCTTCTCTCCCCGATCAACCTTCTATAAACACAAATCGTGAACTAAGAGATCTCTTATTAGCTTGCTTGTTAGAGTGCATGTCCTACTGATTTGAAAACTCAAAACTTGTTGAAACCAAATTATTGTTGAAGCCAGAAAGGAAAAAAAGAGAGGATGGAGGTAATAATAATGGGGAGGTATCAAAATAAGAACAACAACACTCCATCCAACAACGCTAGGGTTCTTGATTGAGTTTTATTACATGTGTGATGTGTAGGGGCTAGAGAGAGCTTTGGGGTAAGGATGTTGGGTGATGGTAGAGGCAGGTGATTGGTGTGATGGTGAGGCGGTTAGGACATTGCTTGCTGTGGTGGTGGAGAGACCACCAGCAGGTAGTTTGGAGATAGTGGGACATTGGTGCCAAGGGGCTTGCTTCGACATTGGTCATATAGGATACAATGACGCAGTCAAAGCCGACCAAAAGCCATAAGTGGCCTTCAGTGGGAGAAAAGAGAGACGTAGGAGGGTAATTGTGGGACATGTTATTCCTATAGAGAGGTGGAAGCAATGGCTAAGAGGAGCATGTTAAAGGCAAGATATAAGAGTTTTGGACACGAGGAACATGAGGCATTTGGAAGTAACTATTGAAATGTTGATTCACTGTTTTAATGTAGCAGGGAACCTAATTTACCACGTGCTTGGCATTCACTTGTTAAATGAGATTGAAGAAACTGTGCTTACCAAACAAGGTTACTTTCAAAAATGCATAAATATTGAAGGGCAAATAACACTTTTTTTTACTAAGGATTGTAGCGTAATTAAAGAAACTATTTATGTGAATAAAGCATAATATGATTAAACATATACTCCCTCCATTCATTTTTATTTGATGTGGTTGACTTTTTTTTCAAAACTTCAATCTTTGTCTTATCCAAAAAATTTATGCAAATATATGAAAACACAAATCATACTCAAACAATCCATAATAATAAAACAAGTGACAACAAAACAAATGATAAATAATAAAAATTTTTGATTAAGACGAAGGATTGAAGTTTTAAGAAAAAGTCAACTGCGTCGAATAAAAAAAAATGGAGGGAGTATCTGGCATCTAAAACAATCCATTATATATGTTGATTTATCAAAACTCCATACTAAATTGTTTTAAGTTTGAATAATCCTATATATAATAGAAAATTCCTAAAAAAGTCATTTACAATTACCATATTTTGGGAATGATGACTAGTGTACAAAATTAGTATATCACTTTAAACAGCTCTAAAGAATACTAAATGTGTATACAAGTACTAAATGTGCACGAATTTTATTAAAAAATGATTACATATACTTTATTTCAAATATACGGATATATATATGTATATATAGAGAGAGAGAGAGGCTTTAAACTCTTTTTGAATATTCTACCAATTTGTAAAATACAACAACTATTTTACACTTGGTCATGTTGACACCTCAACACTATGTAACCGTAAACAACCTTAAATTCAAGTCTTTCGACTGGAAGGAGAAGGGGATGCCATGTGAGGTGGAAGCTCTGCTAAGAGATGAGTGGGATGAAGCCTTGGCTACGGAGAAGTGGCTTGATTTTAGATAGATCTCAAATAGCTAAGATAGAGGCGGTCTGTGGCTCTGTTAGGTGGTGTTTTGCTTATGTAGGTTCGGAGTTTAACATGCTTTGAGGTGTTGCGTTGAGGATTTTGAGCTGTTGGTTTCAGTATTTGGAATTTTTAAGAATGCTGTAAACGGTTGATGGTCTTTTAAATAAAGACTGGGGAGCGGTCCCTATAACTCTAAAAAAATCGATGAGAATGTGGGACTTGCCCTCGCTCGATCGAGAAGCATGCTATCGGCAGCGATAGCATATTCTCTTCTTGCTTCTCACTTCTATGTGAATGGAAGCAATAGCATATTTTCTCTCCTCGCTTATCACTTCTATGTGAATATGGCTTATAGAGAGTCCTGTATTCCAGCTGCCCTAAAGAGGCTACCAGGGGCCATGCCCGCCATGAGGCAGTTTGCGGGTACGTATAATAAAATTTTATACAAACTATGTAATTCAATCAGGACTCTGAATTTGTTGATACATACATTCTCATGATATTGCCCGTCACCGGTTGATTGCCTTTTATTTGGATCACCTGACCTAATTTTGGGCATTAATAGCAATGTTTTGAGCTATTAGTTGATAAATGGAGAGTCAAATTTACCAAAGTTGGGTCAAAGCTATGGATCATACATTGGGCTAAAAGCCTAAAGCTACCAAATATGTTGACAAAGTTTCCTTTCCCCAAACTTGTTGCGATTTTGGGACATCTACGGTGAGGGGGAGGGCGCACGTTGATGATAACAACTCAGACAACAGCCCAATCGAAGTGGTATGGCCACTGAGATAAGGGAACCAACGGATATCTACGTTATAAATGTTTATGCTGACTAAATTTTGTTAACCTTCTTTGTTTGTTGTCTTGATCACCAATCAACAATCTAAAAAAACAGAAAACACAACTACATTTTTGGAAGCATCAGCCACAGAAGGAATTAACTGACAACTGATATGTGGGTTGTACTGGAAATGGGTTTGATGGGAGAGTCCTAGGCCTTCTCCTATACACCTTCCAAATTTCAAAATGCTACAGAGGTAATTGTTAGCATTCTCCGAACCATACACGGAAAGAGCAGCCAAGAGAAATAACTATATGGTTAGTTTGTTGAGAAACAGAAAGCATGCAAGTCCAAGCCTAAAAGGGAGGACAAAGCTTACAGTCGCCTTATGAAACTAGGAGCACCCTTGCTGTGTTCACATTATCTCTTCGAATTAAACTAGGGTAGAAATATGGGTTGCACCAAGACATAGGCATAGGGATGAAACTGAGATGGATATTTTTCGACTATCCATCTGTTTCGAAAGGTTCAAAAGCTAAATGGGACACCCGATATTTGAACCCGAACAATTAATATTTGATCAATATCTGTATCCGTGTCCAGAGATTCAAAGTTGGGTATTAGTATGGCGATGGATGTATATCAATATCCGTAGTATTTTGACACTGTCTGTATCCAAATCCGTTCTAGAAAAAAATTATCTGTATTCGAATCCGCATATATCCATCCGCATCCAATCCGGTTTCATCCCTACATTAGGCATATGTACAATAAGCATGATCGATACAATGAAACCATTAGAGAAGAGGCTAGGGGACTATTCAAGAAATGTTTAATGGAACTCATCAAACGTGGCCCTGCGATCACTACGTACCCAGCCAGGGTTTTCGTAAAGACAGCTTGTTTCAAGGATAACGCAAAAAAAAAAACCATCATGGGTGACATACCAAGATAGCTACGGTGAGGATACACAATCACAGACCGCCTGTTAGGGAAAGTTTGCCTTCCCTGATGGTAAACCGTCACGAAATGATGCTGACGGAAAAAAAAAACAACGTACAGGGACGTTCCAGACCCTGAGGAGAAAGCCTGTCTAGGCTAGTGCATGCAGGCAGCGGCGGAGCTAGCCAGAGTGAACACCCTGGGCACAATAGACACTACGCATGCCAACTGGCCAACGCAAAGCAGGGGAACAGTGTTAGATTAGCAAATTAAAGGCTAAGATCACTGTTCAGTACTGCAGTGTTTGGGCATGCAGCCCGGGCATGCGCCCGGTCTAGCCGGGCCTTAGATCCGCCAGTGCATGCAGGCATCGAACATCCAATAAGCATATTTCATCTCAATGATCAAGACGAAATATGCCATTAATAACATCATCAAACCTACACCTTGCATGCTACTCCCTCCATCCCAAAACTAAAGTCGCGATAGAAGCACGAGGCAGAATTAGCAGAAAGTAGAAAAGACCATCATGCCCTTCCCACCCTGACTGTCGATGACCTTGAGCGCCGCGCCCACCACTCCGCCTTCTATCGC
Organism: Paspalum vaginatum; assembly: GCA_030272315.1. NCBI lineage: Eukaryota > Viridiplantae > Streptophyta > Magnoliopsida > Poales > Poaceae > Paspalum > Paspalum vaginatum. The sequence goes on from CM059013.1 coordinate 45,126,160, forward strand.
TGCTGTACCATGTCCAGAGCCGGTGCCACCCCTACCGCTCCACAGCCTCTCTGCTCGCCGCCGCCGCTCCACCCTCTCCTCACGCCGCCGCAGCTCCGTCGCTCTCGAGCAAAGCAGTGGCCGCCACTCCGCCATTTGCTCGCCGCCTCTGCCCTCTCCGTCCACCACTGCTGCTCCAGCCCTTCTTCGTCCTCTCCGCATGCCGCCGCTCTAGGCCACGCCGCGAAGGACAGGAATAGGCAGCCACCGCCGCCATGGATCTCGAGCAGCCGCCTCTGCAGAGAGGGCCAGCGATGGAGGCCACGGTGAAGGGGGCCGGCGATAGAGGTGTAGGCGGAGGGGCCAGTGAGGGAGGCGGCTGCGGAGGGGACCAGCGAAGGAGGCGGCCGTGGAGGGAGGTGGCTGCGGAGGGGGCCAGCGATGGAAGCGGCTACGGAGGGGGCTGGCGATGGAGGCGGCGGTGGCGGACGGAGGTGGCTGCAGAGGGGGTGGTGATGGAGACCGGGCAGAGGAGGACGGCGATGGAGGAGGGGCGGGGTTGGGGTTTGGGGGCTAAGCGACTTAGGGAAGGCGGATCTAGAGGAGAGAGGCAGGTTTGGGTAGTGGTGGGACCCACTGTGGCTCTAGACAGAGGCAAGAGAGGGGCAGATGACAAGTTTTTTGGGACAAAACTTCAATCCTAGAATGACATAAATTTTGGAACGGAGAGAGTACATGTTTCAATAGGGAAGGTCGAAAAGGCATGCTACTATTACTAATTAAGACTCTTTTTACAGCCTCTACGTTAATCCTCACCAGACGCATTAGAAAAAATATATAATCTAGAAATTCTCACAAAAATAAAAAACATCCGACCGTCTATTATGGAGCTCTTAAAATAATAGTCATTAGATCTATTATATTTTAAAAAAATACCACCAATACCATTATGAAAAATGAAACAAAATAACCCCCTAAATTTATATAAAATTACTCACCATGCCATTATTAAATACAAATTCAAATAACCCCTTAAATTTGAATAAAAATTAGCCATCATGCCATTATAAAATATGAGTTGAATAACCCTATGAATTTGTATATAGTTACCCATCATGCCATTATAAAACATAAAATAAAATAATCTCTAAATCTACATATAAATTACCAAATATACTATCATGAAAGATATATTAAAATAATTCATAAATTTGCATATAATGAATCACCTCTAACGTTACTAAGGATTAAATCTATATCTATTAAAACTCGAACCCGTTAGAAAGCACATGTTGATGGACTAGGAACATTTAATAAGGTTACCATGCATTGCTGTAGCTTTTCCAAGTTAGGAATTTCGCTGCACCTTGATTCCAGACAGCTACGACGGCAAGGTACGAGTGTTCATAATATCATTAATTAGATGAACACTCCTAGTGGCATGGAAGCGAGAATTTTAATTTTGGTACTCGAAGAAGCTATCAACAAGTTCAAACTTTAGCAACAGCTATATACAATCCTGAAGGATGGCATGCCGTCTTCACTCCCATGTCCTGCTGCCTTGGTTCCACACCATCTTTGCCGATCGAGGACACAACAAGAAAAAAACTACCAACATGCTCCGCCGCCGATTCATATATCCCTTCGCTACTACTAATTATTAAAAGATCGTTCCGCACGCTACTAATAAGTAACTTATTAGGCCCTTCTATTAGCCGCCAAAAACTTCCCAAAATCTTAACTCGTGATCCATCGTTTATGACGAAAGATCTACAGTACCGAAAGTGGAGTACGTACAATAAAGAGGATTGTGCTTGCAAGGAGTACAGTCCATACATATCATTTATTTGTGTTCTCTTGTTGGTTCTCGACAGTCCGTACGAGAAAAAAATCAAGGTGCAGCAGGGCCGAATAGATCGACAGGGATGCTAGTTGCAAGGTCATCTTATTGATGGCAACACTACATATTCATTGATCGATGCATGGCTCCGCTCATCCATTGATCAGGAATAGCGCAGGGCGGTCCACATGCATATATATTTGAGGCTTTTCGGCCCCTGCTCGTCTCTTGTCGCCGGTGCTGCTGCAAAGGTGCTCGATCTGTGCCAAAACAGGCGGATCGATCGGAGCAGCCGGAGGCCATATTATTGTGCCCAAAGCGTGAAGGGCCCCAGCCCCAAGGGCGGATCTGCTAGCCCATTTTTGTGGTGTCCCATGACACCAATAGATTTTGCTAATCTCCATTGAAATAGTTGCATATTAGTGCTCACATAGTCACATACTCACATGACATTAAAAAATAGTAGAGATGACACCAATGAGTATTTTGTCTACATCCGCCACTGCCCAGCCCCAGCTTTCAGCCGGCGGTGTTCTGGTGTATAGTATCCGTATGTTATATAAAACTTAGGCCCCTTCCATTCCATTGCAGATTCAGAGAAGAATCCGGATCGTGCATGATTGCAGATTAAAGGATGATGCATCAGCTCTAAGAAAGAGAAGTTTATCCTTTAAGAGGAGATAATGTTGACAGACAATTTTAAGCAAAAATCTTAATTAAATGTTTTCCTTACTTATACTAGTCGATCAACCGTGTTCTCGCACGGGTTAGAGTTTTAAAAGGTATATGTATTAAAAGTGGATAGATAATTTAATAGTAGTGGCAATTAATAATTTAGAAATATATACACGCGCGCAAGCACACACATATATGTGTGTCTATTTTGTTATATAATTTTTTTATAACAACGTATTTTTGTAGTTTAGAGTTTAAGTGTTATTTTTGTTTAGTCTTTAGTAATACTAGAGATGATTATTTGAATTCATCTTTTGTAATGACATGGTGGACAATTTATTTGCAAATTCATGGATTATTTTAATTCATCTGTTATACTGGGTTATTTTAATTCATCTTTCATAATACAAATTCTGGGGTTATTTTAATTAATCTTTTATATGAAATTTTAGTGGGTTACTTAATCCATACTTCATAATGGCATGGTAGGTAATTTATATATATAATTGGGGAGTTGTTATAATTCATCTTTCATAATGGCATGGTGAGTAATTTTTTAGAAAACATAATAGATCTAATTGCTATTATTATTATATGTAGCTGACAGACGGATTTTTGTAAGAATTTCTAGAATTTATTTTTTTTTCTAGTGCATCTAGTTAACGTCTCCAATTAGTAATAGTAAGACAGTACATATATCCTCTTGATACTACTTGTCCATCATCACTAGCTAAGGGCTCACAATATCGGTTGAAAGTCGACGATTTTCGATCGAATTTCATTTCTGCGCTACCAATATGGAAAATGAAAAATCATCCATAAATACTGATAAATCAAACGGTTTTACAACTTGTTGGTGCAAGATAACGACAATATTTATGTTCTATATTGATATCATTTCATGTTTTTTCTAGGATAAATCATATGATGAAGTCATATTTTACTAACCATTAATCCTATATTCGAGTATGCTCGTTCTTTTTATGTTTTGTTGAATATTACCGAAAAATGAGGATGAAATGCAATATTTGAGAAGGCTACTCAAAGAAGGATCAAAGATAGAAGTTCAGAGAGAAGATTGGACCCGTGAAATATGAAGATATTGAAGCCCAGAGAAGCTAATAAAGAGAAGCCCAAGAGAAGGTTCTTGAAGGCCCAAGTGATCAAGGCCCATTAGGAGGTTGATTATACATGGAAGGAGACCAAATGATGATAATATCAAGCCTAGAACCGACCTTAGACTTTCCATGTATAGAGAGGGCACGCCAATTCGAAGCAAACAGAGCTCCAAAGCTAAGGTTAGGGGTCTATGTTCACAAGACTCGCCGAGAAGTCGATCTCGGCGAAAGGAGGAAGCAAGAAGAGGCAGAAAGGTCAGGGGTCAGCTGACCTTGATGGGTCTGGTCAGCCGACCCAGGCTCTTCCCGGCAAGTCTCGAGTTCATCTTTCTATATGAGTTGTGTGTTGTCGATTTCGACGACTTTGCGTTTTATGTTCATGATGTATCTCGAGTAACTCTCTGTTCTTCTTATGTTTACTTTGATAAAGCCTTGAGTTCGATCAAGTTTGTGTTTATACATGATTTATGATCTATGTTTTTGCAATGCTTTATCTCTATATGTTCTTGGCCAAGATAGAATTCTGCATATCTTTTAGTAGATCTTTTTACCTTCATTGGTTGATTGAATCTGTTCATGCTTAGAGATGGTTTAGGCTTGCTATTTCATCGATTAACTCGTTCTATGTGACATATGAGCGGGAGAAAGATTCGAGCAACTCGATGACATTCATGATCATGTTTATCCTGTGTTTCACGTTAGATCATAGCTCAAGGTGGTTCTTAGTATATAAGGAGTTTGTCTCATATCTCTCGTGGATGCATTCGCCGTATTAGCTTCATATTGATCTTGCATAGTAGTTCTTATATGTTTTTGATTCAGATCCAGTTTATGCTATAGATTAGACTTATATCTAATTTGTGGTTAAATAGTTGCTTATCATCATTTAGTTTATCTAGATCTATTAGAGCTAGCTAGTAATTGATTAATCCTAGATTAATAGTACCTTAAGCATAGTTATCCACGGATTGACATAACCCACGATACTCATCTTGGAGAAGAGCTACACCGATACTGTCGCTTGCAGTATAAGGTTTGACATGCTTAAGTGCCGTGAACACAACCCTAAATGCGCCCTAATAATATGAAACAAAAACATCTAGAAGAGAATAATATAATATTGGTGGTCTTAGCTCTATATATAAGGGTACTACTTGCTCAGTGTTTTGCCCTGCTAGTGCAATTATTTCTGCTCCTTGCTAGTACCAAGCAAAGAAGGGGATGCCCATCACTCAATCTCAAGTACCACTCTGCCCATGCATCTCAACGCTAGTAGCAACAATATGATGCTTCTCTCCTCGTCCTAGCTCTCCTTCCATTTCTGAAAATAAAATGGCAGCCGCCATCTCCTGATCTGGAAAAAAAGTAGCCGGCCGGGATTGATCGGAAACGGACAAATATTTTTCCCAGCAAAGGCGCCCGTGCAAGTGCAAGTTGGCACAGGGCTACTTTGATTTGCATGGAGCAGCAGCAGCGGGAGCCCTCGTCGCCACCATCGCAACCGGAACCGGTGGACCTCTCGCTGTCGCTGGCGCCGGCGGGACACCGCGCTCATCAGCTTGACGACGTGCTGTCGACGACTGCCAACATCTACGGCAAGAAGGTGCGCCTGTTCCCGTGCCTCTACTGCGACAAGAAGTTCCTCAAGTCGCAGGCGCTCGGCGGCCACCAGAACGCACACAAGAAGGACCGTGCCGCCGGCTGGAACCCGAACCCCTACGTCTACGGCGCCGACGACTGCGCTGCTACCGGCAGCGGCGGTGCCGCCATGTCGGTCCCGATCGCCTCGCATGGAGGCCTCGCCGCAGATCCACCGCCAGCTGACATCAAGCTCGAGAGGCCGGCCGGTGGCGCGCCGGCGCCGCCGCTCTTGGCGAACCACGTGGTGGTGCTCCCGACAGGAGCCGAACCATGGCGCGACGGCCCTGCGGACATGCTCAACTGGAGAAGGACCTCCCGCACCGCCTCTGCCCCACCGGAGAGCGCCGCCGGTACTGGCGAGGAGCTGGACCTCGAGCTGCGACTCTAGCCAAGAGATCGAGCTTCTTTTCGACATGAACCCGCCTGCTGGCTGCACGTACAGGGCGGTACCCGTACGTCATCATCAGTTAATGAATCACTCTTCTTCTCGGCTGCCTAGCTATATTATCTCTCTGCACCTTGCTTCTCCAGCCATTTCACCCCCAATTGAGCTTGAAATATGCATGGATCATTAACTTACCTGCTCATTAGGGGGTAGCTAATTAACTATTGATTAATCTGTTAAGCAGTGTCGGTTCTGGTACCGCGGTGCCGGCATCAGGTGTTTTTGACGGCGGTGTATATCTCAACTCGTCAACGTCAACGTGAGCATGTATATGTGTGTGCTGTATGTGATCAGTCTGGGTGAATCATATTAATTATAGCTATGTTGCTCATATTTTAAGACCAGCTTTAATTTTCCCATTAAGACTAGTATTACTATGAGCTTATCTAGTACTCCTAAGAAACTACTATTATGACTATCAGATGCCTTCGGCGGTACCGTAGGCCACAAGAAGCAAACATTTTTTTTCCTGGAGAACGAAGCAAGAGCCTAATTAACAGTATATATGAAAAGGACAGATGATCGAATCCTCTTACTGTACAAGATTGGCGTGTATGCATATAACACGGTGGTTAAACTGAGTAGCAGCAACGATGATGAGTGGCATGCATGTCCCGACACGTAACTCTGTGAGGCTTGCATTGAGGAGAACAGAGCTCTATGCGTCATTGAATACGACAAGGAGAAAAAAAGCTGAGGTGCAGTGCTAGTAGCTTCAGATCTGCTTTTCAGTGATGTGATTGTAGCACCAGTGTGGCTCAATTTCAAGGCATCTCTGCAGCTGAGGACAATGAAGATATTTGTTCGAGTAATTTAAATTTTATTAATTACTTTAGATCAAGGCATCAATCATAGATATATCCAAACCACTTATTGTATTTTACAAACTCTTAACCCTGCATGGATCTCTTAGATGTCCTGGCTATAACAAATGGGCCATATGCCTATATATCGTATGAAGTTGAGTAACTGACTCAAGTAATTAACAAATATCCTTACACATTTACACTGTTATACCTGATTTATACATCTTATCTTACAGCTACTAATTAGAGGTAACGGAAGAATCACTACTTTTGAGGCGTGCTCTAACAAATTCCCACAAAAAACAAAGTAATCTCCTAAATTTTCAAATAAATTATCCACCATGCCATTACGAAAAATAAATTAAACTAATCTACTAAAGTTACACATAAATTACCCAACATTTCATTATAAAAGATGAATTAGAGTAAAAAAACCATATATTGCATATAAATTATCATTATGCCATTATAAAATACAAAATGTTAACAGGCTAGAGTATGAACATATGTGAGATATTGAATAATAGAAATTTTGATTAATTGTATGCTTCATGTTTTATATAATTTTTTAATACTAGTTCATCAACCCGTGCTCTCGCATGTGTTAGTGTTTTATTAGGAGATATAGATTTAATTCTTAGTCATATTACACATGATTATTTTAATTCATCTTTCCTAATAGCGTTGTCGAAAAACGTGCAAATTTGGAAGTTATTTTAATTCACCTTTGATGATTACATACTGGTTAATTTATATGCAGATTTAGGGTTTACTTTAATTTATCTTTTATAATGGCATGATGAGTAATTTATATGAAAATTTAGGGGGTTATTTAATCCATATTTTATAATGGCATGGTGGGTAATTTTTATACAAATTTAGGGGTTATTTTAATTCAAGCTTTATAATGGTATTGTGGGTATTTTTATTTTCTTACATGAATTTAAGGGGTTATTTTATTTTTCATACTGGCATGGTGACTAATTTTCATATAAATTTAGGGGTTATTTTATTTCATCTTTCATAATGGCATGGTGGGTAATTTTTTTAAAAAACATAATAGATCTAATGGTTATTATTATTAGAGCTACTACATGATGGACGGCCGGATGTTTCTGATTTTTTTGAGAATTTCTGGGATTTATCTTTTTTCTTAGCGCGTCTGGCGAGAATTAACGTGGAGACTCAAAAAGAACCTCTAATTAGTAATATTAAGATTTGTGTTTCATACCAGCCCGTGCAAACTTTGCATGGGATTGACTACTACTACTATTATTAAATCAAGAACACGGAAAGTCCCCTTGACTCTTCCTCTCTCAAGCATCCTTCTATAAAGAGAAAAGGTAAAGTGAGAGAAATGGCTCATGATCTTTTTTTCTTATACTCCCTTCGGTCTTAAATATTCGGCGCGTTGATTCCATTTCACAACTCTGATCATTCATATTATTCCAAAAGTTTATGCACTCATATAAAACACACAAGTCATTCATGCTACAACCACCTTTAATGATAAAACAAATCATAAGAAAACAAATGATAACTTATGATTTGTATTGAATAAGATGAATGGTTAAAAGTTTTAAAAAAAAAGCAAGTGTGGTGCGTCAAAATATTTGAGAACTGAAGGATTACATGTGCCCATACCACCACCTATGGAAAATCCACGCTACTCTGGGCTGAAGATGTCATGGGATGGGCTGCTCGGCGGTGAGGACGTGGCTCGGTGGGTGCCGCCGGCAACTCCTCTCCCCACCCACCCACCAAAGCTAAGTGTGCATATTGTCCTTGGCGGCAGGGACGAGGATACATCGTATCCTTCTAGCCGTGTACGAGGACAACACTACTGCAAAAACACAAATCAGGTTAGTGTTGTCGCGCTATCGTCATGCTGACTAAATGGTGCATTTTTACATCCCCTTAGGTACAAATGGTTGCTTTAGCCTCCAAAAATAATCTTAGTGTTAGACATCGCTATTCTTTCTTCCTTGGGCCGAAATGACCAGGTAAGCCCAACTCCCTTCCGGGCTGCCTGGCCAAGTCGCTCAGCAGTTGGTCCGATGCCGAATCTCTATTATTTTTGTAGAAAGTCTCCGATTTGTTGTACAGTCGCAACAGCAGAACTTTCTTATGTAATGCCTCTGGTTTTTTTTTTTTTTTTTGACGCGGTTGATTTTTTTTTAAAACTTCAATTATTTGTTTTTTAAAAAAAATTGTGAAAACATGTAAAAGTACAATACAAGCTCAAACAACTCTTAATGATAAAACAAATAACAAAAAATAGATGATAACTTACGAATTTTTTGAATAAGACGAGTGATTGAAGTTTTAAAAAAAAAGTCAACCGCATCAAAATAAAAAAGAATGGAGGGAGTATGCTGTATGCCTGTAACTTTTGTCATTTGATGGTTAAGTTTATAGTTGCATTTTTTTTTATATTGAATAATAAACCCTATCTGATAACTCTAATGAAAAGGTTATTGATATACCAAAAATGAGATAAACTTGGTCGATCTTGTTTTTACTCTTCTTTCCTTTATGTTGGTCTTTGAATAATCTGTCGTGGCAGTTGAATCTACATGAGTGTATTGATTATTCGCTGAGTTTATGTTTAGTCTGCAGTAGGGGTGTAATCGGATCGAATACAAACGGATATCGCTGATACCGTATTTGTTTTCATATTTTTTATTCGGATTCGGATCGGATATTGATCAAATGCATCAGATAAGACTTGAATAGTTATCGACGTCATATTTATCCAACTTTCAATACTCGGATACGGATACGGATCGAATACTAAATGTCCGGATTCGAATACAGATCGGATTTTAAGCCTTCTAAATGGATTGAAACTCGAATATGGACGGATAATATCCGTACCATTTACACCCCTAGTCTGCAGTAAGCCTTGAGTTGCGGAATGCAGATAATGAGTTTATAGGATTTGTTTTATGGCCTCCATCATTGTAGTCATATTCAAAGCACTGTGTTTTCTGCACTAGTTAGACCAATAGCCAGTGGGTCTATTCTTACAAAAATACCACAGTATGTTGCCAGCCACACTAACAGCCCATGCACACACTGAAGGAAAATAGAACACTGGAAGACTGAATGCTATTGCCTGGTAGCACTCCAGCATATTTTTATTAGTTTATTACTCCTTTGCATATTGTCCTTCTCTGTCACTCCATTTCTGGTGACAGCATTCGTATCTCAAGCAGATGCATTGCACCTCGCGGAGCTGATACCTGATAGATCTGGAAGCCTGCCATATAGATGTTTGGACTAGGTTAACTTGAACAGGCCCTGAAATGGAAATCTTCATTTTAGTTACAGGATGTAGCATTTGCTTAAGAACTCTTCAAAAGACCAGGTCCCTGTTCGAGATGAAAAACTGACAGGGTCCAACCGAGCCTTGAGGAACTCAACAACTACCTCCCAAGCGAATTCCTGTTAGTTCATTGTTGAAAACATGTACCGTCTGATATTTATCTACTCAATTCTCCAATCTTTTATTTGAAAATATTATTGCAAAATTGTATCTTTGGCTTCTAACCAGCAACAAACTACAATTTTATTGGCAATTTCAAGCTCTACTCCTGTATCAAACGGTGAGACCCACATGAGAAACATGGCCATGTCATTATCCTTAATCCTGATATTTGCCCATCTGCATACCATCTATTATGCAAGCTATTCACATCAAAGGTAGGTTTAACGAAGGCTTGTAGCTTGGGAGATGACACATCCGCCTCAATAGCATTATTCAATGCTATGAACTGCTAATAGTTCAGAAGACTTCTCTTCTGGGTATTACACTATTAAACATTAAGTAGCTGATATTTTGCATCAGTATAGTAGAAGCAGTTGAAGTCTAATGGATATCCTGTGTTGGTTGACATGTTGTTGTCGGCATCTCAGCTGTACCTACAATTAATTAAGGCAGAACATTTAGTACACGCATGAGCTGCTGCTACATTCATCTAATTTCTGCTCCTTACTTACTGGTGTTCTGCTGCTATTATCCAGGCCCTCAGACTTTGGCTGAAGAACGTTAAATTCCTAGACCATCCACGGTATTTGAACCTGAGCTACAGGGAGATGAAGCACTGAAGCGCGATCTTGAGCTCCGTGCCTCTTGCAGCTTCCTTCAGAGGCAGAAGGTGAACAGCCAAAGAGGCAGTGTCACAGAAAAGACGACTGCCATCTCGAACCATGTGGATAGCACGGATGACGAGAACATTACAAAGAGGTGGTGCGTTTGGAGGGACGCTCAATGGCCAGGGTCATGACAAAACTAAGAGACACCATTTGTGTTCATTGCGATACCCGTCTGATGGCTGATGCTCCCCTGTATAATCAAACTATATAACTCCATTGGATTGATGTGTTTGCATACACCGCAAGTTGCGTGAGCGCTGTAGTTATCAACACCGTTCACTATTAAAGAACTGCAGAAGAGATTACTTGAGACATCATGTTTTCCTAAAAAGATGCATTTTCTTCAGTATGTGTATCTTGTTTTTGACCAATTATTCAGTTTCAGTGTACCCTTTGAACGTGCACGTTGTACGTGTGTGTATGCTATGATTTGATTGTACATGGGCCTGGTCTCCGCTAGAATGCGAGATATATATGAAGCGCAGGATTATTATTCTTAGCATCCAGCCATCCTTGGCGCTCTTGTCTGCTCTGGTGTTGATCAGTCAAACTTCTGTACCTGAAGAGGCTTTGCATCTCCTTTACCTATGTTTATATTCTCGTTTTGAAGATTACATCACCTGATTCCTTTTTTTTTCCATTATATAACTGCCTGTCGACTAGTGCGCTTCCTTCATTCACACGGGCTGCCTAACCTCCGACATGCGCCCATCCATCCATGGAGATAGATGGATACGGCGACGCCCGAGACGGCCGTGCTGTTCATCGTCAAAGGCCGTTTAATTTCTGAATCTTCTGAATATGACAGTCGTGGACTTCGCATTGTGGGCTGTCTCAGCTGTCTGTGGCCGTGATTTCACAACCACAGCAGCGCAAGACTGCTCTGTGTTGCCCACTGGAATCTCTCAAAGGGGTTCACATGGATTTACTTGCGCGTTTTGGGTTCTGCAACTTTATTAATCGCTGGAAAACCATTGGAATTAGCACGTTAACAGGCAGACCTGCGTGCTAACGCACGAGGTGGATGGGGGGCCCACAAAGTTGGCGAGCCGTGACTAACTGATGTTGCTAGCACGTGGCTCCCATGTCCGTGCCTCATTTTGCACGTGCTGCTGGGGGTGAGTGAGGAGGAGAAAGGGTCGCGTGAGAACAGCCAGATGATAGTGGCGTGCAGCCATGCCCATCGATGAGATACGGCCTTGGCCTGCCTGCCTCCATTTTCTTCCAATAAAGTTACATCCAAAGTGCAGGGCAAGCTAGCTCTCCTTTCAGAAATTATATAGTTTTTTTTAGAAAAACAGCATGTTTTTAGTGCACCTTTTTTTTCAGAATTAGTATTTTTTTTTCGCTGTTTGCTGACCCCAAGTACCCAACTAATGACCAACGTGCCAATTCAAAAGCAGACACATGTAGGCCTACCTTTTATTTCTCTCTCTTGATTCACCGTGGTCCATGGACAAGTTGGCAGTTGAAATAACTAAGGATTCCATCTGGAAAACGATTCGAACTTTCTCTGCCATGTATACGAAACTAAATTAAATACTTTTTTTTATTTGACGTGGTTAATTTATTTTTTCTGAAAACTTTAATCTTTCGTCTTATTCGTAAATCTTATACAAATATATGAAAACGCAAATCATATTAAAACTAACCCTAATTATAAAACAAATAACAACAAAATAAATAATAAATAATTAAATTTTTTTGAATAAGACAAAGGATAGAAGTTTTTTTTTTAAATCAACTGCATCAACAAAAAATATAGAACAGAGGGAGTCAGGGAGTACACTAAAGTAGTACACAAAGCAGAAAATAATAATCTTTGGGTCTGCAAGATTCGTACGTACTTAAGCCCAACATTTTTTTCAGGACTTGAGAATTGTTCCTTGATATCACATATATAGTGAAACTAAAGGACGCACGCATGAATCACAAATGTTTCTTCTTAGGCCGACAAAGCATAAAGAAATTCTGGTCAGCATATTGCACGATTGTAGCTGACGTGGATAGAAGAGTTAGGGTTAGCATTAGGCTTTAGGCTAGTTCTAGCAGGGTGCACACATAGATCAGGGTGGCAAAATTCCCCATGGGGCTGGGGATCCGCGGGGACCCGCCTCGAATATCATAGGGACGGTTCAGATTTCCTCCCGCGGGGTTTACAGGGTGGTGCCCCTAAATTTCAGTGGGGCAAGGACGGGGCCAGATTCCCCCGCGGGGCTTTGTTGGGGACCCGGAATTCATAAATTTGGTAGCCCAACAGCAGCCCAACACCAACCCTAGTCCTAGCCGCCCGCCTGCCGCGCAGCCACACCCGCGCCGCACCCCACACGCCCGCAGCGGCGCGCCGCCACACCGGCCCTCCTGGCTCCACTGCTCCCGTGCTTCTCCTCCGCCGCTCCGAGCTCCGCCTCCGTCTCCTGCGCTCTACCTTCAATGCTCTAGCCACCGCCGCTCTGAGCCTCGCCTCCTGCCTCGGCCTCTGCCGCTCTGACCTCCGAGCCCCTCCGTGTTCGACCTCCAAGGTCCGAGCTCTGCCTGACCGCCTCCTGCCTGGGCCTCCGCCTCACCCTCCCGCTCCGGCCTCCAAGCTCCTCCGTGTCCGACCTCCTAGCTCCCCCTCGGCCTCCGCTGGTTCGACCTCCGAGCGTCTCCGCGTTAGGCCTCCGAGTTCCGCCTCCACCTCCGCCTCACCCTCCGCTGCTCCCGCCTCCGAGCTCGTGGGGCCCCGATGGGGATTGGGGATCCAACGGGGACCAAGGATGGGGCGAGGTTTTCCCCCGATAAGTATTTCGGGGCCGGGGCGGGGATGAGAGTTCGGGGATCAGGGCGGGGACGGGGAACGTTCCCTAAGCCCCGCCCCGCCCCGTTGCCATCCTGACACATAGACGTCCATAGTATGAAATATCATTGCAGTTGTAACGCAGACACGGTGAAGTTTGAATAAGGACGGTGGGATGGATGGGCTTCTGGAAACATCCTAAGAAAATTTCAGGATTACACTTAGGAGCAAATTTCATAAATTAAAGTTTTTTCTGATAATATCCAAACATTCCAAGAGTATAAGTAGTTAAGTACACGCACGTGCATATAATAGAGCATTTTGAAGCATAAATGAAAGTAGCCCTCTACCTGAAGTGTTGAGGATTAAAGAAAAAAAGAAAAAGCAGCCCTCTCAAAATATTTACCGCCTTTAGCGAACTGTCAATTTGCTGCATTTGTTTATTACAAGTTTTACGGTAGTTGGAAAAAAAAGAGACGTCTGTCAAAAAAGAAACGGTTTAAAAATAGGCGGTACCACGGTACTAGTATCCGACGGAACCAAATAGTAGGATCCGGTACCAAAAATTTTGGGACCTGTACCCTATATTTTTTATTTTTTTAATTCCACAAAAAGCATAAAAATCCTTTACAAATTAAAAAAAAATAGTGGTACCGGTGGGTTCCTTTCCAACCACTGTAAGTTTATTCCTTTTTGGCTAGTCAACAATCATCCCCTTTGATTTCTACCACCTTTTATAAAAAGAAAACCTTCCGGCTGACTAAATGATATATACTGGATTTACTCCAACTGTTCCAAAATATACAATCTTCTAGAATTCTGAGTGTTCAAACTTCACTAATTTGATTACAATACTATCTAAACTGGTTACATATATGTCTTGAAAAATTATACTGTTATATGTCTTGTAGAAGCGCACTTCAGAAGAAATATGTGCTGGTTATTTGAATCGGTGATAGAAGAGAAGCTAGCACCATCTGTGCCATCTTATACGAGCCGGCACGGTATGGATACCCACCAGACAACAAATTATCAAAAACAATATTTATTTGGGATTTGGAGGCCACCCATAAGAGCTACCCCCATGCTCGCTCTCCGTCCCTCACCCATATCCCCTACTTCAATATCCCCCACATCTATGCATACACTTATTGTCATTGGCTAAAACTTTACATTGGTCAGAAAAAATAGAAATCGTCCGTCAGCAGAGAGCAGAGATCTAACGGTTTAAAAATAGACGGTTACCATAGCATCAATATCAAGAGGTACTAAATAGAAGGGTTTGGTACTAAAAATGTTTGATCGGTACACATATTTTTTTAATCTTTAATTCCTCAAATGACATAAAAGACAATTAAATTAAAAATGAGTGGTACCTTCTGGTTCCGCTCGGTACCTTTCCCATCAACGTAAAATTCAATTGTACTAAAACTTTTGTTTTCTTATTTGGCAAGTAATAAATAAACTTGAAATATAAAATATTTCCACTATAAGTTGCCGATCTCATAAAAAAACATATAGTAGTATTTATTTGAAATTTACTCCATCCATTTTTTTTGGAAAAGTTATGAATTTCAAGAAAAAAAACCAAAATTGAACTAGGAAATTATCCATGACGGCTTTTATGAAGAGGTAACGCAGTCCATACAGGCCCTCAATTAAGGAACGGTACGGGTAATGCTACGTCAATACCATGGTACATATGGTATTTTTTTTCTAGTATCCTTATGATTTTCAACTATAGTACCACATTATATAATTATGCAAAACTAACGGTCACTGTTTCTTAACCTTTTTTATGCTGCAGTTTCCATGAACGAATCAATGCGCAACTTGCGAATTCAGAAAGACGCATTCCTACCGTCCTCTCACCAGTCACCATGGACAATCAGCTTGGCATGTTGTTGAAAGAACTGAAGAGATTCTACCAAGAAAACGATTGAATATAATCTAGCACGTGCTACTAAGTATAGAACTAGTATGTACTACTAGCATATAGAACAAAAAGGAGCAAACAAAAATCTTGAGATCTGCAGAGATTCGAACGTCCAAGAAGTTTGGTATAATCTATACTATTTTAGAACTTTGGAATTATTATTCTATGATTTCCCCAAGCCGAGCGAGATTACATTGCAACACATGCATGCATGTTTCTTCACAGACTTCAGGGAGCCTTTTTGAAAAGCGGCCGGCCGCTCCATTTTTAAACTTGCCCGCTGTACAAAACTTTGCGTGCCACTTTGGAAAAAAAATAATGATCGATCGTCCTTTTCCGTTTCGTAACGGGTGATGCACTGGTAACAGCAGCATATGCACGGCCATGTGTATGCATTTAATTTTTATTGTCCCAGTGCACGTATATATACGGCAATACTGTCTTGTCTATTGACAATTTCGTCTCCAATTTCGTCTTTTCTGCGCCACCATGCACGCATATGTACGGTACGTGCACTGTGCTATATGGCCTATTTGCACGCATGAGGCATAATTATGTACGATTCCAAGTTTAATTAATTTTGGACCACGCATGCATTAGTCATGCACGGTTGATGCATATGGTGCGTAGAGGAAAATTTCCCTAGCTACTAGCAAGCTACTTTGGCCTACGGGGCTACGGGTGTCATTTCGGTTCAATTTGATGTGTTCTTCACGCCTAAATAACAGGTCGTCGTATTTAAATATAAGTCGTGGTTAACTTTTTTCTAAAACTAGTCATGCTCAAACTCTCTACAATGATAAAACAAATCACAACAAAATAAATACAAAATTGTAATTTTTTAAATAAGATGAGCTATTGAAGTTGTAGAAAAAAATCAACCGCGAATTTATATTTAAATGTGAAGGGAGTAAAATAGAGTTTAATCATTATCAGTTGAGTCCGATCTGCGTCGCTCGCTTAATTTCAGCATCATATTATTACCGGCCACTGCTAAATAAGCACAATATAATTTTTTTTCCTATGAGGGTAATAATTATTTTCTTATTACATAATTTTGTGACATACATAGTACAAGATTCATATCCAAATAAAAATAATTTAATAAAATATTGCATCACAAAAATGACATATTAGTTTATTAATTATTCAAAGATTTTTTTTAACAAAACAAGATGCATTATAATTTTTTATGAATGGAGTACATAGGAGAGCCGGTCAAGAACTTTCACAACAATAATTCCGGATTGTGGTAGTAAGGACTAACAATTAGATTGCAAAAATTGTGTAGTACTTATTTAGATTTCCCTAGACAACACTGTAGGAAAATGACAATTTCCTTAGCCTATTTGATTTGTCAGTTTTAGGATAACCAAAGGAATTGGTATTATTTTCCTTGGTGGTCAGAAATATGTTTTTTTGTCAACCACATGGTAGATTATTGATGAAAATATAAGTTACTTTCGTTGACTTTGCCTACGCCTGACAATAATACAAATACTTTTTCATCGGCTAGAGTAATGGCAGGCAAAAATATTTGGTTGTAGTTCTTTCTGTTTTTCAGTGTTTGTATGTTTGAGTTTGTGTTTGTGACCGTAGTTTTGCTGCTGCTTAGTTGTGTCATTTTGGAATAGAGTTTGTGTTCAATTTTATCACACGTTGCTAGCTAGCCGTCTTGTAGTTATCATGTACTACCAGGCACCAGCCCCTTAGCTAGGTCATGATAAGTCGTTCTTCAAACTTAGCTAGGACATTGTATGATGAGCCGCCTTCCTTCAAGCAATCGCTCTGCATCGCTGCCAATCCACTTCTCAGCCACTACACCTTTAAACCAACTCTACTCCGTACGTAGCAAGTTGTGAAAGATTTCTACTCTTGACACGAAATAATTGGAGCATCTTCAATAAAACAACCATAACTTTATTGTTTTACATACAAACTCGGAATCATCAATTTTTTTTATAGATATTGACGTAAAGTTTCATATCCGCCGGTTTCTTCCTGGCTTTATTGGAGTTGCCAATATTAACATTTTTCGAAAAAAATTTCTCAAAGAAATGAGTTACTACCGGCTTGCAAAGGTTTTGAGTAGTGTTGTAAAAGCGAACTTTATGAGTTCAAGGTATTACCACAGTCCATGTACATGTTGAGCCGTAAATTAAAATAATTCGGGGCCTGTTTATTAACAAGCTAATTTCTCATGCCAATTGTATTTAGTTTAGTTTGTATATGACAAATGAGGTTTGATGGTCCCTGGACATATACGGTTGAAAAGAGAGAGGCGAAAGCATCGTGGGGCTGGGGCCGGGCATAGTCTACCCACCCCCAACTGGCTAATAAAATTTTGATTGAACTTGTCGTGCATGAAACTGAAGTGGAGGGATTGTACCAACAGAATTTGGAGCTGATCGATGAGCTTAGGCATGAATTAGATTCCACGTACGGCGACATGGACGCGTGCATCGGCCGGCCGGAAAGAGCAGTTGAAATTGGGTGCGAGGAAGAGACAAATAATCTTAATCACTTGTTAGTACTGCCGGGCCACCGGCCTCCTTTCTTCAACGTACGGATGTCATTTCGATCGGGCAGGAGGTTGGGTTTGTATTAGAAACAGTTTCAGAGATGATGGATTTCTTTTGGAATCCTCTGGCGCGTGCACCTGCTACTTATCTCTATTGATCGATCGATGCAAGCACCCACACTCATCGTTTCTGTTATTTTGACACCGGAGGGATGGAGTAGGCCTTTAATTTTTTTGGGCACCAGTAGGGCTTTATTTTTCGAGCAATGTGCTGTCTACTGTGAAGACCAATATATCGTCAATCGTCCGAAATGGACGTACACGTGCTGAAGTCATGACGTCCATCGCGGTCCGTTAGAAACGGACTGAATTGGCGCATAAACCGGTGGCACGTTGGAACAGGATTATTCGTTCGGACCCGATCGAGGTGGCATCAGATTCCACGGACTCGATCCTGGATGTGGGCACGCCGCGGAATTAAAGATGGAGCACGCAGCAGTTGAAATTGGGGATTTTTTTTATAAGAAATCATGTTTTAAAAAAAATTGAATTCGGGGCATTGGTGGTTACTACCGCCTCCCCAACTAACCGAGAGTGGTTAGGCTGAAACCAACGGATCTCCATCTCCATCACTATTTCAAATACTCCTTTCTTTAGGCTACGGTCTACAGTGCCGAACAGTGTTTAGGGGATCCCATACAGAGGATCCGTTAGCTTCAGCCTTAGGCTGTCTCCTAAGGTCATCCTATCCCCTATCTCATGTCACTATTCCAACTATCTCTCACTCTAGTGTACAGTGCAAAATAGAATAATACAACATTTAATTTTAGGAGCAGGATGGGGGCTTCCGTGGAGATAGCCTTAGGTACCTGGCACACAAAGCAGGAGGCAGCCGTCGTCCATTCAGGCTCCGACATGTGGGCCTTTACGCCGGGCCATCTCACAGGAAACGGGAGCACGACGGGTCTATTTGGTTACGTGCCAAAGCTTTGACATTTTGACAGTGTTTGAGTTTAAACTAAAATTTGAAAAAAAAAACAAATTTCTCAATCGAATTAGTTATCTGGGACTCAAACAACCAATTTAAATAAAAAATTTATTATTTGATTAAATTTTCAACTAGAATTAAACACAGTCAAAATTTTGACACTTCGACCGTCTCTGCGTCCGTCGAATGAAAATGAAAGGACACGACACTCAACTCGTCGTCGTCGCCAGAGGGAGATGACAAAGGGGCCGGGGCGGGCCGGGCCGGGTAATAAAAAAGCACATGCGCGCGTGCATGCCGACGTTGAAAAAAAAAAAGGACAGGCACGCAAGGAAAAAACAATAAGTACGAGCTAGCTGCGCATGTGATTGTGATGGACACGTTTTTTAATTAGCGAGAGACAGGGAAGACGTAGAGCATGAGCTATATACTAGAGGTCAAGAGTCTTTGATTTTGATTAGGCTGTGGGTTCGTGTGGTTTAATCTATCTATGTGTCGTCTAATCTGGACAGCAGGTAATAATAGACTAGTCATCGTATGGAGCATGCATGCATGTGCGGTACTATGCATGGAGCACGTTGGGGTTGGGAATGAACAACGGTGGGAGGTACGGTGTGCAAGCAGGGCAAATAAATCAAGCAACGCGCGCAAAAGCGGCGACGGCACAAAGAAATAAACAAAAAGGACGCTAGGCACCGCCGCGCACTAGCTACTAGCTAGTGGAGTAGTCGGCCGGGGCTAGGCGGCGGCGGCGGCGTCCGTCCGATCCGATCCCATCCCATCCCCCGCCGCCGCCGCCTCTACGATGGCTCGCTCGCATTCTCCACGTGCGCGCCAACGACGACGGGACCAAATAAAGCACACACGCCACGCATTTCAGCCATTTCTTCCCTGCTTCCAAATCTAGAGACCAACCAGCAAAAAAAGTCGATCGACACAGCTAGATAGAGCGAGGCCGCTACGTACGGGCGTGGCCGGGGGATCGATCGGAGGAGAGGAGCACATATACATACATACACGGGGGGCCAGGCCACGCACCCGCACCCTGCGTATCGAGAGGAACAAGACGAAGCAAGTGCGTGCGTGGCTGCGAGAATCCGGCCGGCCGGTACGCGGCGGTGGTCCAGGGAGCTAGCTCGCTAGAGAGGGCCCGGCCGGGGTACCGCGTACGGTGGTCAAGACGATCTCGATCCTCGTTACAGCATATATATATAGATAGATAGATAGATAGATAGCTCCGACTCCGAGGAGGGCTGGAGGTCTCTCTCAGGTAGCGTGATAATGGAGCGCGGGAGGGGCGGCGGCGGCGCTCCAGCTGCGTTGGCGGCGGCGGAGGAGCGACGGGGCCGTGAGGCGGCGGAGGATGAGGAGAGCGACGGGAGCAGCGGCGGCGGCCTCGAGCTCAGCCTGCGCCTGCGGACGGGGCAAGACGATCACGATGATGGCGGTGGTGCTCCGGCGGCCGACGCGGCGGGCTCCAGGAGGAAGCGCAACATGACCATCTTCTACAACGGCCGGGTGTGCGCCGTCGACGTCACCGAGGTCCAGGTAATTAAATTAACTAGTAGCCCTTGATGAATTAGTCCATGCATGATTACTCATCATCTCTTCTTCACGCACCCACCTTCCTTGCATGGAGGATCATCACATGACGAATTCACAAGCAAATTCGTCATTCTCGTACGCACCGCGCGATCGAGCCGGGGGCATGTGTGCCAACGACGTACGGCGGCACCCTTGGCTGCTTGCTCAATTCTATTCATGCATTCACATGGATCACATGCATGGCTTCATTTCTCCCTTGCTGCCTACCTACTCCAATCCTACTAATTAAATTAGGCCCTAATTATTACATAGTATCTGTTTTTTAGTGGAGTACTTCCTCTTAATTAAATATATATACTTGTATTACAAGTTTTACGATGATTGTCATTAATGTGAGACATCCATTCATTAAGATCTAATGGTTTGAAAAATAGAAAGTACTAATAAAAAATATTAATTAGTGGGAAAGTACTAGAAGGAGGTGGGACCAGTACCAAGTGAAGGTGGGACCAATACTAAAAGATACTATCCTTGATGGTTTTTATTTAATAATATAAATTCTAGATCATAATAATCCAAAAGTACTAACAGTACTTTTCGATTGTATAGAAAGTACTAGTGGTACTTTACAATTATCCTAACAAGCCTCATACTGTATATAGCATCATCAGCTCGTAGTAAGTACTCTCTCTTCCCATACCATAAGTACTAGCTACTAATAATAAATAATAAGCCATCCCTACATATACATGCCCGTATACACACAGCGACAATATATGTAGAGAAACTAATCCGCTCCTACACGTTATTATATTCAAAGTAAAAGACCGTACCACGTACTGAAATATGGCAGCCAGCTACAACAAAGCCCACCGTGCACATACAGCAATGAAGTCTCGATCGAGTCTTGATGGCAATAAACGATTACATGAGTAAATGGAGGCTGATATTTACACCATGTTCGTGCTCACTGAATGAAACTGCGCGGTTTTGCTAAGTACTATAATTAAAGAGTTTTCGCCGCACTTATATGTATTTGTTCAGCTATTTGTTGGATCTATCCTTTTTCCAAAAAACAAAAACCAAAGCAGACACACAAAAAACAAGAAATGAATCAATTATATATCCTAATGGAATAATCCATAGTGTGCCTTCTCTCTGAACGAATCTTGTTCTAAACATTCATGCTCCCTGCTAAGCTAACCATGAGCCTACGAGATATATATCCTATTCCTCAAACAAACACCTCAGCATAACTGCTCGCATTTTTATATAAATAAACTTAACTAGAATACATAAGTGTAATTTGATATTTGAACCAGGCCAGTAGGCCACAAGCCCACAACTATAGCTCGGTATATCATTGACTCCGTGTCCTCATCGTCATCGTGGCAACTAATAACATGTCTAGGTCCGAATAATCTATGGTCCAAACTTCGTCTCGCAGAAAACAATTTCAGCACGTGTTGCACCAAACCGAGGGGACAGGACAGGCCAGGCGCACAGCTCGGTCAGCTGGTAGATGCGCAGCTGACCAACACGCAGTTTAATTAAGCACGCCGTCCTCCCTAATAAACTGTCTTCGTCGTCGTCGTCGTCAAAGAACTAACGCAGAAACCATCGAATCCAGGAAAGCAGAGCTTATATATATATATATATATATATATATATATATATATATATGACTTGGACGACTGACGAGTATCCCTACCTTGTTGCTCCTGGGGTTCACGTGACGTCATCAATCAATTCCCGCGGAATTCAGTTCCCACCGCACCGCACCGCACGTCTGCTTAATTCAGTTCCATAGTAAGCTCGTGTTCAAATCACTGACTTGTGTGCACGGTGGTTGCTCTGTTCTGGCGGCGGCGCAGGCGAGGGCGATCATATCCATGGCGAGCGAGGAGGGCCGGGCGGCGGACCACCGGCAGCAGGGCAGCGACAGCGGAAGCGGCGGCGGCGGCGCCGCCGCCATGGCGCGGCGGTGCGCGCGCGACGGCCTCGTCAGGCCAGTGCCAGTACCAGCAGCGGCGTCGCCGGCGGCCGCGTCTCCCCGGCAGGGCTTGGGCACGCCCGTGATGATGGACCAGGCGGTCGCCGGGCTGTCCATGAAGCGGTCGCTGCAGCGGTTCCTGCAGAAGCGCCAGGCCAGGACGGCCGCGGCCGTCGAGCCGCCCTACGCCGGCGGCGGCTGGCAGGCTCAGGTCATGAGACACTAACCAACCCGGTCGGCTTTGGAGTTCGAAGTGGTTTAAGTACTAGCTAGTTAGCTACAAACAGGGCTCTTTTTTTTATATATATAAAAGGAAAAGATTTCTTAGCAGGATCGAGATTTGGCATGCATCATCGATCGCGACATATATATATTTAGGTTGCTTTATTTTCGGTGAGATTGGGGCTCTGTTGAGTTTTGTTAATTGGTTTGTTCTGTATTCATATTTGAAGGCATATTATCGTTATGTTCTTGAAATATAGATAGGGTGCACATAACCACACACACGTAGAGACAGGGAAGGAGACAGCACAACGCCAGTTCTTAAATTTAGCATGATGTGTCATCCCTTTTTCCAATTCTAAAATACATTTTTGGGTACGTAAATTTGATTCAGGTGTAAAAAGGTCTCAACCGGTGCCACCCCAACCCATTATAAGACGTGGCGTATGGAAACTCAAACGTGGATGATAACAATGATGTGACCTAACATCTTCCTAGGCTCTGCATGTCACTCAATCTCTCTCTACCTCTCTCCTGCTGCCTTACATTTTTTTTGAACGCGATACAAGTCATGTCTTTGTATTAAAAATATAACAAATTGCAACTACAGAAAGTAAGTCGCAGCTTAAATCATGGTAAAAAAAACTACAAAAAAAGAAGGAAACCTCTCAATACACCAACACCTACCACAGCTAAGAAACTTAGTACAAGCCGAAAGAAAACAAGGCCTAAGTCTACTCGACAGACAAGTTCAACTACAGGGAGAACGAGAGATGGTGCCTTCAGGAAGCGGAATGACGCTCGAAACGCCGCCACCATGAGGCCAATCGGCCTAAGCTTTCACGAGAAAAGAGGTTAGGGTGGCAACGATAGCGCCCACAATGGGTTACTACAACAAAGACGAAGCCGTTATCAACAGAGCTTTCACTCGCCAAACCCAAAACCTCCAACCCCAGCATCCGAGCAGCACACTGAGCAGCCAAGGCGAACCCTGGAATCACACAATGACTTCTAGTGAAAGCTCCACCTCCGCAGCACGCCCAAGCCATGAGACTCAACGGGAACGACGCATCGGAGAGCAGAGCTCCAACTCGAGCAAAGGAGAGCCAAGCCTCGACCAAGGAACGGGGAGACGAGCTTCAACCCAAAACATACACAATGCGGCAACGAGTGGCAGCAACGCTAGCCCCTGGCCAGCCAAGCGGCGGCGGGCGCGGCCAACCACCCCGAGCGGTGCAACGCGGTAGGCGGCTGACCCCGGCGGCGATGAGCGCGGGCATCCGGCAGGAGGTGGAGGGCCGGCGCGCGGTGGACGGATGGTGCGCGGCCCCCGCGGCGCTAAACGGCAACGAGTGCGGCATGACGCTATAGGCGGCCACCACGGCAGTGGGCGTGCCCGTCCCCGCGGCGATGGGCGCGGCCACATGCCCAGGCGCTGCACCACGACAGTAGGTGCGGCCGACCGGTGAGAGGCGGGGGCCAACTCCCGGCAAGCCGATGTGAGGCGGATCTGCCCGGCACCCAGCGGATCTGGCCAGCGCCCGGTGGATCAGGTTAGTGGGAGGTGGGGATGGCTGGTGCCCGGTGGATCTGACCTATGAGAGACGGTTCCGGTTGGCGCCCAGCCCGACGGGGGCATCGGGGAAAAGGGAGAGGGCCAAGGAGAAAGCGGGGAGGAAGGAGCTACGAGCAGGGGAGGGGCATGGTGGGCGCCGGTACCGCTGGCCACCGCCGCCACCACCGGCTAGTGGCAACAACGGCCGACCAAGGCACCGCAGGGCTAGGGTTTGGGAGGGGCGGGGGTCCCCTCCGTGTCGCCTTGAGGAGATGATGTGGGGAGAGGGGGCGTTTCTGATACTTCTTTCCGCTGCTGCCTCCTATTGCTCCTAGCGCCACGCCACACCTCAACTGCATGGCTCACTCGTCGTAACCACCATATCATGCCTTGTTGCTCACAACGCCGTCGTGACTAATTTTTAACCAGTGGCAACATTCATCGGCATTGAGGATAGGCTAAGGAGGAAGTTCCAAAACATTAGCACATCTAAATGGATGGTCTAGATATGGATATGGCGCCAGCAGCAAGCGACTGAGGGAGAAAGAGGTGCCGAGGGAGGAGTGGCAGTAACGACCTAGGGAGAGAAGGATAGAAAGGAGTTGATGGACTGACTTGCATGGCCACATGTTAGGTTCCATGACATCTCACCATGCCACCTCATCAGCCAAGGGGTTGGATTGGGGTCCATTGAGACCTGTTTGACATCCAAGTCAAGTTCATGTGCCTAAGATGCATTATAGAAGGGGATCTAAATAACGCAACAGGACAATTTTGAGAACCCAAAATGCTTTTTAAAAGTTACGAGACTGAGATGACACAACGTGATAAGTTTAGTGACCGACAATATTTATAACTTTTAAAACTATTTTATGATCATTGATAGGTTTAGTTGAGTTTTGTTAATTTTTTGGTTATGTATTTGTATTTGAACTTTTGAAGGCATATCATGGTTATGTTCTTGAAAGATAGGGTGCGCATTGTTAGGGAAATAGGCCTAGCGGGAGCATATACGTAAGAAACAGAGATATATTTGTAATGTCTGAAAAGACGAATGGAGCATGAGAAAACTGCCACCTCCCTCCACTATATAAGCAGCCTAAGGCTGGGGAAGGGGGATGACAGCTCTAACCATTTCTTCTCCCGAGGGGGGTCTTCTTTCCATTTTCCTGAAGCATTCTCCCAATGGGCTTCTCCCTATTACATTTTGGCAACAACATGCATAGTCACACACAAAGACACGGAAGAAACAGAGTTAAAAGGCAATACACTATCGGTACTTAAATTCGGCACCATATTTTATCATCATAAAAAATGGTGATCAAGTATGCACGTGAGATTAAGAATTAATTAAAATTTTAAGATGCATCATGCATGTAAATCATTTATAAAATTTTATGGTACAGTGCGAGCATACGGTGATCCATCATTTGAAACCAACATATATGGTCCAAAATTATAGTATCATTATCATCGAGTCGAAGTATATATGTTGTATGCATAATCCCGATCGAGCTGATAATCCTTCTTCGCGGCTGGCGTCGGTGGCCGACCGGCGGCGAGAGCGAACGGGCAAGCTTGGTGAAGCCAGCTTAGGTGGATGTTTACAAGCGCGACGGCATGACCCTGAGCCTGTCGGATTCGGTGATGATGTGATTGCGGGTGATGTCGGCGAGGGAGGTGCAGCCACTGAGCGCCATGGTGAGCTCGAACTCGTCCCGCAGCATCCGCAGCACGTTGGACACGCCGGCCTCGCCCGCCGCCGCTAGAGAGAACACCACCGGCCTCCCAAGCTGCCATGCAACTCTGAATCTTTAGCTTCTGATGAAAGTTGTATGAACGAGAGACAGCCATGGGCTATGGAATGAGTTGAGTGCTTACGAAAATGCCGGCGGCGCCGAGGGCGAGCGCCTTGAAGACGTCGGTGCCGCGGCGCACGCCACCGTCGAGGAATACGGGGAGCTGCCCGCGAGCAGCCTTGACGACCTCTTCCAGCGCGCTGATGGTCGCCGGGACATAGTCCAGCTGGCGTGCACCGTGGTTGGACACGATGATCCCCGCCGCGCCGTTCTCCACCGCGAGCCTCGCTGCAATGTCAGCCCACAGCATCGAATCAGTTGTCCACCATGTGGCAATCTCTCTTGGACTTATCAGGTGAGCTGGGAGGTGAGTGAGAGCTTACTGTCTTCGGCAGTGATCACTCCCTTGACGAGTATCGGCAACGAGGTGATGGTCTGCAACCACTTCACGTCCTTCCAGCTGAGGGTGCGGTCGACTTGGCCGGCGACATAGGAAGCCAGCCCTGAATCAGCAGCCTGCTCAACACACACAGAAACTCCATGAGAGAGCGGTCAATCATATGGAGGCTATTTGCAAGGTATAATGACACTGGAACTTGAGCTCGTCGCTTCACCTGGTCCATTTTGCCGAGGTCTAGGCCTTCGAAGTTCTTGAGTGTCAGGTGCGGTGGCAGAACAAATCTGTAACAAATAGCAGCCACAATCAGCTTACTCATCTGATACTGGCATATGAGTACTTTCATTTTGTTTCTGCATCAGTTTATCTTTCTAATGTTTCAGCACATTGTAGAATAATATCGCCCCTTGTCTGCGCTATTGTTTTGAGATAAATAGTTATTATATATAAAGCTAGCTCACCTATTCTTGATATCTGCTTCCCTGCGGCCAAGGCGCGGAGTGTCCACAGTGAGCGCGATGGCCTTGAACCCGGCCCTTTCAGCCCTCCTCACAAGCTGCTCCACGACTTTTCTGTCCTTGTAGACCTACAAATAAGATTCATGGAAGTGGTGCATGGCCATTGATCAATAAAGCTTACTTTGGTGAAAGAAGATGCTTGTGTCAGTAGTACTGTAAGCCAGTATACTTACATATAGCTGGAAGAAACGGATCCCTGGCCCAGTTGAGGCAACCTCCTCAACGCTTGAAGTTGCCCAGGATGACAGTGTCTGAAAAAGGACAGACCGTGAAGGTGTATGTTCAGTTCATCAGCATAACTACACCACTTTTTAAGCTATATTGTCCGGTTGATGGTGAAATTCTGTTGTAAGCCAGTACATACCATTATAGTGCCTGCTTTTGATGCTGCGCGCGCAGTTGCGTACTCCCCTGAAATAAGGATGGAGATGTCAAAATGCACAACCATGTAGCAGCCCAGAGAGAGAGGCAGCCATTTTACACGTTCCATGGAAAGTGATGTTAGATTTCTAGGATCTAGATCGACACCATTAATCCCTAAATCCTTCGATTCTTGCATGGTGTTCTTGACTAGAGAGAGGAATGGAGACAAGGTGTTCATACCGCGACCCAGATCCTTGGACCTGAAGGTATGAACACCTCGTCTCAAGAACCGAAGGACTTAGGGATTAAGGGTGTCGACCTAGATCCTAGAAATCTAACAAGTGAAGTTTGTTATTAGTTGCTAATAATCATGTCATGCTGTTGTGTAGAGTATACAGCTGAACCAACCAAAACAGAACAAAAATCATACAGCGACATACCATCTGGGTGAGCCATCTTCTGCATGGCAGTGGGGGCGACCATGATGGGCATGGAGATCTTGAATCCCAGCACGGTGGTAGTCATGTCGATCCTGGACACATCGATCAGTATGCGTGGACGGAACCTAGCCAAAAACAGAGTTCATAACAGATCAGCAAGTCTGAACACCGGAGGCGCAAGAGACAGTACAATTCACATTACTAGACTTTCAATATATATGTATGAAAATCTCAGATTTCAAAATGACAGACAGCACGAGAACTGAGTCAACTGACTGGAAAACCAAGGCTAGGTTGAGGCTAACGTTTTCCATACATACTAAGTTGTAGCTATAGCCTGTAGGATGAACTGGATGCAGTTGATGAGTGAAACAGGGAACACAAAATTGTTCACTGTAGAACTCCACCCTGAACTGAGAATATTTACAAGTAACCGAATAGTGGTAGTAGAGCCTGATCAATGAACACAGTTGCTTATGCCTTTTCTTCTTCTTCTTAATGGAACTGCCAAACTGGCCTAGTTACCTCATGAACTGGTTGCTGCTACACATATACTGAAGCCAAATACTGGCGCCGAAAAACGCTGCAAAGCCCGTGGATTAAGGAGATGGAGCTTACAGGATCCTGGAGAAGGCCTCCCTGTTCTCCTGGAGCGTCCACTCGTCCTCTGCGCCGGACGCGTAGTAGTCGTAGACCATCTTGGGGAGCTTCTGCTTGGCAATGGCCTGGTACTCCATGACATTGGTGATCTCCCCCATCTTGGCGGCGTCAGGCTCCTCAAACACCCACGCTTCTTCTTCTCCCACTGTACAACAAGGAACCAAGCCATTCACTACCCAGACAGCGGAGAAAGCTTCTGATGAGTGCTTGCATCCCAGACCCAGACAGCAGAGGCTTCTTCTGAAGAGAAGACGAACCTGTTGTTACCTTGCAGCAGGAGGCTGTGGCTGTCCCCTGCAGGAGCAGGGGGGTGAGACCAGTGGGAGGGAGCGAGAGAAATGGAGGGTGTGGTGGGGGTGAGAGCAATATAAGAGATGAGGTGATCAGTCTTGGAGCTTCTGCAGGTACAGACAGAGCAGCCGAAGGAATTGTTGGCTGTCTATGAATGGATGAGCAACTGGAGGTGGGGAGAGAGTGGCTCTCCTACACTGCTTCCTCATCCGCTTCGCGCCACCGCTGCTTGCGTACGTTTCCAACCCCAGGAAAACAACGCACTCGATCGGCCTTATTCTGGAACTGGACTTATCATCAGTGGTTTTATCTCTTCTGCCTGTCACAAAAAATGCTCCCGGTTTTTCAGGATTTCTTCCCCTTTTCTGAATGGCGTTTAGTAGTAGTACGTCTCCTTGGAGATGAGACAATTGCGGTAGTTAGAATTGGCAGGTGCCCGGCCCACTCCTACGTGGCAGCTCGTCAGCGTTTCCTGCCCCGGTGGCAAGGGACGGCCCAGATGAGATGACCAGTTGACCGCGCAGATGCATCTCATCCTGTCCTGGCTACCACAGCAGCACACGCATCACGCATGGATCGGGACCTGTATCTTGTTGTTCAGGAATCTGAATTCTGATGAAGTGATGACCATCTGAGAGCTCAGTGACAGTCAACTTGTATGAACATGCAGAGAAAGAGCTCCCGGTTGACTTCAAGCGTTCACAAGCAACTCCCAGCTCTTTCCGTTTTACAACTTACAAGCATCATGGTAGATTCATAGCATTGGGAATTTTGGATGAAGCGCAGTATCGAAGACAAAGCCAACTTCAGTTAACAACCAATTCAGTTACAACGTTAAAGATACACCATACACTGCGCTGTACTCTTTTTGCAGCAAGTACTAGTACTATTTACCCAGAGAGATACTACAACCGATACCCACAATAAAAACTACAACGCCAGTGCACCGGCAAACCGATCTTCATCAAGCTTACAGTAACGACCGTTGGTGTGATGGCCACAGGTACATCAAGGGCTCAGCGGTTTCTTCACAACTTCCCTCCATTCCCGCAAACATCCATCTGAACAGGTATTATTCTTCCTGATCCATAGGCCACACAAACTCCTGTACTCCTCTTGATATGTATCTTCCAATATGATGAATCTCACTGTGCAAATCTCCAACTTAGTTTCCCCAGACGTTGTCCCAGCTGCCTGCTTTTGGTGCCTCGGGAAACTGGTGGCTAGGCCCCTGGATCGCCGGTGCTTCTGGACCCTGAAGACTGCCCTTCTTTGGCTTTCTCTTGACTCCGAGTAGACGCAACACGAATCGTGCAAGCTCACCATAAAGCATACCAGACCGATCAAAGAGCTGCAAGTACCATGATGACAGTAGTTTTAGTATAACGATGAGCAACATCTTTGAAACAAATACCAGCTGAGCAAAGACCGATATGCAAGACAAAAGTACCTGCAACATTGCTGTCATGAAAAAATAGGATGCTTGAGTGTTCTGTTCCACAAGGAATGAAATTCGCCCAAAGAAGTTGACAACACCGTGCATCTGCAACCTTCGAAAGCCAGTTAAAAGTGTTCAGAGTGTTCATCCTTAATTATGAATGACTCAGACCACAAAAGAAGAGGTGTTTCTTCAACAAATAGTGTAGGAATGATATGTTGACCCTTAACGGTTGCATATCGCAGAGATGACAAAATACTTATATCCCCCAAAGAACAAAATACTGACCATGGTCAAAGAAAATAATATCAACATGATAAAGCACACAGATTACAACAGCGATAAAAAGATAAAGAAGTAGGTCCACCCCACACAGGATTTATTACAGTTAAGATTTTGGTAAATTAAACATTTTGGATTCACAAAATTAAACATTTTGCTCTGATCCTTCTGGAAATAATTAGTGGGGTGAATGCAACTCCTTGGACATTTTGTAACCATAAGTCCCTAACAGCAGTAGCACTGCAAATGATCGCGAACTTGTGATCTATACATCACATGAATGCCGTTTTCAGG
The DNA here is from genome assembly GCA_030272315.1 of Paspalum vaginatum. Taxonomy (NCBI): domain Eukaryota; kingdom Viridiplantae; phylum Streptophyta; class Magnoliopsida; order Poales; family Poaceae; genus Paspalum; species Paspalum vaginatum. Next base: position 45,156,843 of record CM059013.1, read on the forward strand.
AGGTGTGTCATACTTTAACATGCACTGGATCAATTATAACAGTTCAGGATAATGATTAATGGCATGTGGCAGGAAAAGGTATCCTACCATTCCTAAAGCAGTTAAAAATGTTGTCATTAACTGATTAAGCATGACTTAAAGCACAAAATCAGCGGCTGTTTTTGAACAAACGCTGTGTAAGAATGATATGTTATCCTTAACAGCTGCATATTGTAGAAATGGCAAATGATTCCAAGATAACATAATGCTGGGTTACAGACCATGGCAAAAGACAAACAATTTCAACATTATGAAGCACGCAGATTAAAGTCGTGAACTAAATGGTGCACAGAAATGTCAAGCAGTGATGGGAAAGCCATGTAAAACTACTGTTAAAGAAGTAGGTTCACGCCACCCCGAACTTATGACACACAGTGTTTCATGGCAAATGAAAGGGGGTATTTTGGATTCACAAGTAAAATTTCTAAATTGGGTTACTTTAACTAGTGGGGTGAATGCAAATCACTGGACATGTTGTATCCCCAATAGCACTGCAAATGGTTGTGAATGATACATCAGATGGATCGCTGTTTTCAAGAGCTGTGTGATACTTTAACATGAAAAGCAACGCTGTGTAAGAAAGATATGTTGCCCTTGACAGTTGCATATCAGAGTCGACAGAAGATTTCTACTCCAAAATAGCATGATACTTAGATTAGAGCAGCAAACTAAACGGCACACATAAATGTCGAGCAGTGGTGGGGATAACTTGGGGACCCATGTAACTATATAGTTAAAGAAGTAGGTCCGCCCCGCTCAGAAGTCAGAACCTCAGCAGTTATAACACTCAGGGTTCCATGGTAAATGAAAGGGGGTGTTTCGGATTCACAAGTACAAATTCTAAATTTGAGTTGCTTTTAACTACTGGGGTGTATGTGACTCAATGGACATTTTGTAACCCTACAATAGCAGTGCAAACGGCTGTGATCAACGCCTTATGATGGATGGCTATTTTCAAGAGCACTGTCACACTCTAAAACGCATCAATTGTAACAATTTTGAATAACGATGAACGGCATGTGGCAGCGAAAAGAAAAGTATATCTTACCACTCGTAGGAAGGAGACCCAGAAACCTGGCGGTGATGCAGGAGGGCCCATTGAATTTGGATCCTGATTACCATAAGGGCCGCCCATGCCCATCCCGCCGTATCCACCCATCCCGCCCATGCCGTAACCGCCGTATCCTCCCATCCCGCCATACATTCCTCCCCCATACATCCCACCACCGTACATGCCTCCACCGTAGCCTCCTCCGTAACTCGAGTACATGCTGTTTCCATACATCCCGCCGCTACCATAAGTGTTGCCGAACCCGCCATACGAACTGTACATGTTGGACCCATATCCTGCACCTATATATAGAAAGAAAATGCCAGTCTCAGACCGAGATCGTGTGTTCCTACTTGGTAGCTAACACGACCACAAAGCAAGTGGCTATGAAAACAAACGCTGACCACCTCCATAGGTGTTCCCGTAGCCGCCCGTCTGCTGCCACGGCCGTTGCGGCATGGGCCTCGACACGGCGGTATTTGCGTTGGCGGCGGCGCTCCTCTCGGCCGCGGTGACATTTTCCCCGGGTTTAGCCGTGCCGGAAGCTTCGACGACGTCGCTGGTGCTGCCGCCGGATGGGGGCTTGAAGGGTGCTGGGCCCGACGCTCCCTCGGCTCCGGGACGCTCCCATGGCTTGGGCGGTGAACCTGGAAGATAAGCACCAGAATCCATTGCCCTTTAGGGTGGAAAAAAATATCAAGCAACTGTTTTGATAGCTGACTAACTAACTTTTTTTTCTTTTTCTTTTTTTTTGCAAGGGATAACTAACAAACTTAGGAGCACCGTCGCAACAGGCTGTGTACAGGCGATGAGTCGGGTAGCAAAGACAAGCATGTGTGGCAGCTAAAACGTTTCCCCGGCAGCGGTGCAGGACACAGGCGCAAAAGGCTCACGAAACAGGGATCGTAAGCACAGTCCGGCTGCACAGAGAACGAGTTACTAGAACTTGGCAGGAAACAAGAGCGCGCACGGTGGTAGCTAAAACGCTACACAGGAGCGGCGCAGGGCACAAGCGCAAAAGGAGGCTCGCGCAGCGCAGCTCAGCCGGGAGCCTCGCTTGAGGCTAAGAGATCACCTCCGGCGCGGGGCACCGAATCGAGACGCGGCAAGCCTAGTACAGCAGCACTAATCAGCAGCAACGGAGAGCAACGAAATCCGCGGGGGTTCCGCAGGATCCCCACCACCCAAGGCGCGGCGCTCGGGTGACGCAGGGGGAGGAGAGGAAGCCCAGCCATCCCCCTCGGCTCCTCCGCAGGCACTACTAGGTTGTGGGCGGGCGGGCGGAATCAGCCAGCCCGACCGCGCTGAAAATCGACGCGCGCGGCGCCCATCGGCCGAGCCCTTGCCGGCGCGGGATCGGGCGGCCGGACGCCGAGAAATTGCGCGCGAATTGGGGATCTAGGGTTGGTCTGATGCGGAAGGGGAAGCGGCGGACGGGACGAGGACGAACCTGCCATTGGCGTGCGAGACTGCGAGTCCTCTGCTCTCGTCGCGACGCCGCCTCGGCCTCGCTCGCTATCCGTTCCGCCCGACGCGGCGGGTCTGGTCCACGCGCTGGATGGACTAATAATAATTTTTTTATGTTTTGAGGAGGAAGCGGAAGCGGAAGCTGCTCGTGTATTTCGTGCGCGCGCGACGCGTCGAGCGACCTCTTTTTTTTTTTTTTTAATTAGTTCATGGCGGAGGAGAAGATAAATAGACCATGGGCATGCATGGTTAAAGGATACAGTAGATAGGGTTCTGCTACATGGTTGTTTCACCAAATTAATTACCGGTGATTATTGCCACTTCAGCTGCAAACACGTGAGGAAAAAAAAAAACAAGCCTGGGGGCAAATTAAATGCATTCAATTGATCTTCGTGATTACGTTGTAACCCTTAAATTGTTAGCAGCCAACTCTCGGCAACCTCTTCTTCTATTTTAGTTGTTCGGTACAGCGACCTCAGAATTGATGGAGTGGCAATATTGGATAATACACCCTTAATTAAGTAAACCTCCCCTATTTTTCGCCCTTAAATAACTATATACTCCTTCCTTCCGTATTTAAATATAAACCGTTGTTGTCTTTTTGGTTCCAAAACTTCATTCGTTCGCCTTATTTAAAAAATATAATTCGTAATTTATATTGGTCGTGATTTGTTTCATTATTGTAGAGAGTTTGAGCACCGCTTGTTTCTTCTTATAGGTTTACACAAATCTTTTCAATAAGACGAAGGATTAAAGTTTTCAGGACGAAATCAGGATATGTTTATCAGTAAACTAGTAAAATGCTCTGTTTATAGTTTACTAGGAAAATGACCGTGTATTACAACGGGTATAATTCTCAATGTGTTGTTTCAATGTGAATCTAAGCGCCTATTTTCGTGTGCCCTCTATCACAGTACCGCAATAGATTATTGACACTATTTTATTGTGCATTTTCTCGACGACTTCAAAAGAATTTTGAAATGATTTCAGTTGGATTAGAAATATTATCTTTTTAGCTTTCCATTATATATAGATAGGCGAAAATGGTGCAACCTTTGCGTCCATTTTCGCTCAATGATCTTATTGTTTAGATTCCCGCCAACTTTGAAAGAGTTTTGAGATGATTTCAGTTGCAGTAGAAACATTATCCTTTTAGCTTTCTATCGATAATACAGAATATCGAAAATAGATTCCGTGTGTGACTGAGCGTTCGTTTTCGTATCATAATCTTATTCTGTAGATTCCGGCCGAAAGAATTTCGGGATGATTTCGGTTGAACTATAAAGGCATCGAAAACGGAGTCATTATACGATTTCGACGTCCTTTTACGTATGATGTCGTGCTGTGCTGCAATCTGCTCTGCATAAATTCAAATTCAATTCAGACTCATATTAGATTTGTTTGATTAATTTATGGGATAGTGGACAGAATCTTTTGACAGAAAAAACTCCTCTTTTTATTGCTCTCCCTCAGCCTCAATTTATAGATCGTCTGACTTTTTGACACTAAGTTTAACCAACTAATCTTAGTCATAAAACCAACTAAACTTTTAGATGAACGCAGTTATAGCAATAACGCTGCTACTACCCAAGAACCAGCCCGGTATGGTCTTTACCTAGAGCAACTGGGCATATCAATTATTGTTCTCTCTTTTGATCACTGAATAATACTAAAGGTTCCATATAGAGTACAGGCATCATACAGTGTCCAACCGTGTTATCAACCACCTCTGATTAACAAGCATAACCCAAGGCACTGTTATATGACAGGTCAATACCATGTTAATTGACAGATTTAAGGCATTTTTTACCACCTTAACTGCATTTCCAAAACAGTGTTCTATACGGTTATATATCTCTGCACAATTTATGATTTACCCATTGATTAGCATAGGAAAACTGTACATGATTCGTCCACTTATTGAACATTAACATTTGTTATGGATCAAGGGCCATTTCGACTTGTTGCTGACTGCTGAGGGTGAATCCCGATGTTCCTGGGTTAGTCCTGATGACATCACTGCTTGCTTGATAAGAGGTATCACATTCTGCTTTTATTTGTAACTAATTTTCCATGGAAGCACCATTAAACCATAAAAGGGAATGATTCTAATACAGGAATCGCATAACGGATGAACTAATAGACTAGTAACCATTATGTTCTCATTATGCAGGTGATGCTAAAAAATGTCATCATCAGCAACATGTAGCTGAGTTACAACAACTTCGTTCCATTTAATTAGCTGCGACCCACTTCATACCTTGTCTTAGCCTTTCTATTTGCAGCCACTCATTGGATTCATAATTGCTATGATCTCATTCAATCTTGTTGCATGATTCATTATCGAGTAATACTCACGTCAAGGTCCAGAACTCCAGATACGCGTCGACCGACGGACGGGCTCATTCGGGGTGGGGGGTCGGAGTCCGGCTCATGCTGAACGCTGTCTGTCATGGGCCCCCACGAAACGAAACCGGCCCAAACACGCTACGACTCCCCCTCGTCTCCAGAGGAAGGAGGGCGTCGACGTCGACAGGGGGAAACGGAAACAGAGTGCTGGGCAAAATTATTAAGCCCTAGCACCACCAATTAGCGTCCGCGCCGATCGTCCCAAACCTCTCATGAGACCACGGATCCGGCCACCGCCTCTTCTCACCAGGTACGCAACAACCTGCATCGCGCACCGAGGATCCATCGCGTCGTTTCATCCTTCTTTGCTTCTGATGTACATATAGGCGGCCATGCATATCGCCAAACTAAACCTTTTTTTGAAGTTCGTGGCGGAGGGAAGATACGTAGACCATGGCTGCCATGCTTATATAAAAGATAGGGTTCTAAATGGTTACTGGTGATTGTTGCCACTTCAGCGTGTATTTTGCAAACACATGAGGAAAAAGAAAAAAACAAGACAAGCCTCTGTTGATGCACCCTCCCCGCGCGCTAAAGCAAACAGGCCTACTATTTTGCATATATATGCGCCTGCTATTATTAACCGATGATCAAAGTGGCGTGACTATACCGCAGTGCGAACCGTCGACTGTTTTGACACCGGAGGGAGTAGACCCTAAAACAAACGCATATATAGTTGATCTTCATGACGATTCCGTTGTAACCTTTAATTAATTGTTAGCCAAGTATTATTGTCGGCAAGCTCTTCTTCTTAGTTGCTTGGTATGTGCGGCCACCTCAGAAGTTAGAATTGATGGAGTGGCACGTACTATTGACTAATCGACCCTTAAGTAAACCTCCCCTATTATTTTTGGCCCTTAGGTAACCACTAGCTTTACTTGATCATATTACCATCTAACAGATTCTCGCTTCTCTAATTAATCAATCCTACCCTAGCAGGGTGGACACAGGACACGGCGACGGAGGAGCTCAAGTTACTGTTGTTAGGAACATGGAGGAGGCTGCTGATAGTTTCTTGACACATCTGCAAAATGCAGGGATAGTGGCAGAGATAGACCAAGATAGAGCCAGAATTATCATAGATGACGAGCTAGCTAGAGCTAAAGCTGAACTCACCAGGTAAACGAATTAAATTAAGCTTCTAGCTATATAGGACTACTTGATATGTTCATTCAAATGAGATCGATGATCATAATAAAACATTTGTGTATTAATTCTCTATGCAGAATTGGAGGCGAAGAGATAGCTAGAATCAAAGATGAAGCCGTGAGGTAATTAAATCAAGGGCTGCTCTTCAGTAATAATCCTAGTCTGCCCTATATATACTTCGTTTACTACTAGCAGTATAAACATCTATTAATATATGCCATGTATGCAGAGAGGCCATGAGGAAGTCGAAAGGAAACAAGTTGTGGCGATATTTAGTCAAGCCTGCTGTTACTGTTTGTGGCTTCGGACTGCTCGCCTATATATCTTTTAACGCTGGTTTGCGCTGCGGGTTGGAGTCGGGGTTCAGCTTCGGGGTGTCGTTCCCGTTCGTGATTTTAAAGGCGGCGCTCGACTGGGAAGAATAAAAACAAGTCTTTAGTCAAATACCCCTAGGCTCATAGATACTCTGGTCAGGATATGTTTGTCAGTAAAGCTATGGCATGCTCGATTATTTTAATATACAAGGGAATTTAAAGACTTTATATTACATTGACTAATTGCATAATGTCCATGCTTTTTTTGAAAGGGGAAATCAAACCTCCATTACTCTCTGGCTCGACTAACACATTAGCACACATGAACCGGGACTTGCAACACTTGCCCCCTGGGCAACTAGTCTGTATATAGAGTTATAATGGTTTCTTTGGACAAACAGAGACAGTGCATGAAATAAATTACAAACCCATAAGGTCTTATGTCTAAAAAAGGCACTATTTGGACTACGATTATTTTGACTATCATCATACTCATACTCATACTCGAGCAAGTGCCCTCCCCATGGTGGCAGCGTCTGTCTCCGGAATAATTTTAATCATGCCCAAATCCACCACTCGTGTTCAATAGTGTTTAAGATCGCAAACCTACATGGCACTGGCCACCACGTGAAGAAAATTACCAGCACCTCCCTCAAGAAAATTCCCATTTCAGTCACGTGCCACAAAGCGGCCCCATGCCCTCCTTTAGTTTTATAACAGTCGGCAGGAGGTGGCTTCCATTTCAAAGAAACAACCTAGGGCACTAAATAGGCATGGTTGACTAAAATTTCAAAATCCATCAAATAGAAAGCAATAGATTTGCAAACCTCAGTTGAGCTTGCATTTGCCTGGGATTGAATTTTTTCCCATTCACTCATTCATGTTATTTTTAAAATTTATGTAAACAAGTCATATCCAAACTCTCTCCAAGAATTAAACAAATCATAACAAAATAAATTTTTAGATAAAACAATGATCAAATTTGTGGAAAAATTCACTTGCTACATACATTTAAAGGCAATTGCTACGGTACAGAAAAACAACTTTGAACCATCCATTTTGTTAGATATAAGTGGTTAAAATGAGGTATGACTTACCTCAAAAATAATTAAATGGATATTTATTCGATTTCAATATAAATAACGGGATAATTATCAATAACTAACCACCGGGGTGACGTGATCGATCTCTTTTGTAACCGAACATGAGACCTAATAATGGAGACACATTGATTCTTCTTTTCTGACAAACGTGACAATTGCATCTTTTGTACCGAACGTGTGATCCCGATTAGGAATCAATGTGTCACTCATCTTTTGTACTGAACATGTCATTTTGATTGAGCATCAACGTGTCATCTTGTTTTTTCTTTAACAAACAGCGATTTTGGACTAAACGTAACAGCCTGGCAGCACATTAACGTGATATATATTTTTTAAGTAGCCGTCAGCCTTCGTACAGTGTGAACGTAGCCGTGACTTCTAATCTCTTTTTTTTTACCACGTGACTCCTAATCTCGATTGCTTGCATATGAAATGGAGTAGATTCTCGGAGTGCAGTTGTTGCATGCCGCGAGAGTTGAGTGGGGATGTATGTAAAACTGCTACCAGCCGTGGGACGTGCAGACGAGAACGGCGCCGCAAGCAGTGGATCGGAGGATAATGCCTCTGTTTTTCCATCTTTTCATTCCTTATTCTGGACAATTCAAGGGCTTTTAATTGGTATACATTAGTTTATTCTGGATAACTTAGGGAAGTCCTATCTATTTCGGGTCATTGGATCGAAAACAAGTGATAAAATAAACTAGAGTGGTAATCTTCGTAATTAATTTGGATGAGAAAATTAGCTAGAATGGCATGCCACCGTAAACAGTGAGGTGACCCAAAAAACACCATTGGATACCCACTTGCATCCCTACCAGGATAACTCAAGGGTTCAGACTTAATTGGGCTCTTACCTCCTAAGGAGTAATTGGAGTATCGCAGCACAGCCTACGTTTAAAACTGATGGGAGTATTTGGTAGAAGAAAAATATTTTCCCATGATATGTGGAGCAAAAATATAGCTTGTCCCGCCAATGTACCAGGAGGAAAATTGTAGCTCATGGTGCAACGACAGTGATGAGCGACGACGGACGACGCATGGCAAAGCTCTGCCACAAGTGGTGACATGGAATGGAATCGCAGCAAGCAGCAGGGCACGTCGGCTGTGAGTTGAGGTCGGAGAGAAAAAAAGGGACATGCAACAGTGTGGTTACAATAACCCTAACACGTACAGTAACAGTACCATGCAAACCAGTTATACATCAACCAGCCTATTATAAGTTGGCCTTATATATAGGTAATAATACCAACAAGCTGTCATCAAATTAAAGGGCTTGGTTTTACTTTTACATGCCATAAATAAGAAAGCACAGGCAGTGTTTAGTGCTATATCACAGTGCCATAGACCAGCCAATCAATCCCCAGCTAGCTACTCCGTCATCACTGCTTCGTTCTCACGAACATCATCTGTAAAAGCAAGGAGAAGTCCAAGGCCAACACCAGCGGTAGCAGACGCCATCAAACACCGTATATGGATCTTCCGCTGTCTCATGGCCTCACTATATGAAGACAATTAATTAAAGAATCAGTATAATCAATTAAACACGAGCTAGCCGAAAACGTACAAAAGATCTTCTAGGTCATTGGTTATTTGCACACAGCGCATTCTCCAATTATTAAAGGACAATGACAGCGCTTTTACCTCAAAGCTTGAACGCTAGCTTCAATTTTATCTATCCTTTCATTGTACCCGTTTGCCGCTACTATCCTTGAGATCCCTTAGCTCCATAGCTGCACCCACCCTAGAATCAAACTAACCATGGTTAGATGGAAATGTGAGAGTATATATAAATAAGGTATGCAGTGTATGTTTATTAGACTAGCAGTGCATGTATGGGCAGGGCGCTGCTGATAAGGAAACATAGTTTTAAACAGCGGGCTATGGAGTTTAGTTTTGTCTTTCTTAAAAGTGCAAATAGCGGGATATATCAGGCTATAGCGAGCTAAATGAAGTTATAACGCGTAGTGTTTCCCTACTAAAACCGCTAGCCCGCTATTTAGAACCTTGTATGGAAAAACGGTACGTACGTAGATCTGCACCCCACCGTGCGGGTTAATTGATTCGACAAGATGGACGAATATATCGATGGACGACCCTGGCACAAGATGTGAGGAACTTACCTGAGCGGAGCGGCGGGTGAGACGTCCAACAGCAGGGACGCCGACCCTCCTGGCCACGTAGCGCAGCGGCATGGCGATGGCGGCCGGTCGGCTAGGTTTGGCTGGTTTTGGCGAGGGCGGGTGTTTTGCGCCAGCTCCCCACTATTTTTCCGTTTCTTTTCTTTACTTTTCCTTGCCAACGTTGGATTGGATGACTGACTCTACGGCTACGCTAGTACTCCTACTTTCTTTCTTTCTTTTGCCTTTCCGGTTCAGCTGTCTTCATTTCATTGTTCTTTCACACCGTTTCCAAAACCACGTATGGCAAGGCATTTGTAGGTTATCTCTTCTCTCGCAGCCTCTATTATAGTGCGGTCTTCAAGCCTGTGCATATCGTGACGACCGATTGGAATAATAAGACACTCCAGAACAACTTTATTATTTTTCTTTGGTTGTTTGATGTAGCTATGTGTAACCACTGTTCTTCTTATTAATATATAACAATAGATATTTTCTAAAAAAAAAACTACCTCCTCCATTGATATACAACGTTAATTTCTTTAGTTAATGGGAGGAGGGAGTGTTTTCTTTTCATTCTAGTCATTTGTTTTCTTTTTCGTTCTTGCTTTTTTTGCTATACTTGTTTTAATTTTTTTTCACTTCAACCCTTTTTCCTTTTATTAATTGTCATTTGTTTTATTCATCTTTTTTCTCTTTTATTGTATTACACTTATTCTATGGGTTGTACAATTTATTCCACACATGCAATTTTAAGTCATATATTTTTGTTCGGGTGTATAGGTTTTTGTTAATTGAGTTCATATATTATTTTAGTTGTAAAAATACTTTGTTTAACGATTCATTTTATGTATATATTATTTTCTTCATGAGTTCATAAAGAATAATTGAATAGAAGAGTTTTATTCTTTCTAGTTGTTTTTCTGTTTTTGCCTTTAATAATTTTATTTTTTATTTCCTCTTAAATGATATAAACATTATAATAAGAGCTATTTTACGATGGTTGTCAATTAATTTTGATACCACATGGCAATATTCCTTATCAATTGTTCATACCCATTGTTTTGAGAAGGGGGTTTAATAAATTAATTTTAAATGGTATTGATCTCATCTGGTACCTTATCAAGCGCCACACCCACCGATTTGGTACCTTCCAATACCATTCTATTTGTACCACCTAGTATCACCAATTTTTAAACCATTATATTTACGCAAATTTTTTACAACTATTATAAAACTTATATTATAAGAATAAATTTCAAATATATTTTAAGAGTTGAGAATATTCCACGTATGAAAGTTGGATATTTTATTTCCCAAGTTGGAATATTTTTTTATGAAGGTAGAATACTTTATTAGTACAAGTAGAATGTTTTAGTAATTAACTCGGCTTCCAGTAAATTTTTTACTCGTCAACCATCCACTGATCTTTCTTATACGACTGTGCCGGAAATGATAACTAACCAGTTAGTATCAAGAAGTAATGGTAGTAGTATAATTGAAATACTGGAGCATAGTCACAAAGTGTCAGGTACGATGGGAACGGGGAACGCGAGACGTGGATCGATATTTCTAAGCTCCCGGTACGAAGGGGAATATACATCCTCGGGATGATGGATCGAGATTTGGGAACGTGAACCACCTATTTTCGGGACGAAAGCTTGGAACAAGTTGTGTTCTCAGATTACGTGTGATAGGGTAAATTGATAGAAAAGGACATGATATGATAAATAGAGAATGGATATAAAGGAAGAGATATACTATTGGATTGCCCTTAAATGGTTTACAAACCTGCTTAGCCTAAAGTGGTTTTCCCTAACCTCCCATTCCAGCAGCCATGCTCCTGCGTTCTAGGGTCATGTCCCAAGCAGTAAACCAACATGTACCCGGATCTATTCCCATACCACATTTGGAACGAAAGTTTCCGGAACGTGGAACGCTGCATAGTTCCACGTTCCCGGTGACTTAGTCAAGGAGGGTAACCTTCTCAAAAGACTCATCACCATCTTTAGGATGACTACTCATGTTCTTCGTATAGTTTCATATAGTGTGCTTAGCGTGGTCTACAATCTAAATCTATCTATCTATCTATCCATCCATCCATCCATCTACCTACCTATCTATCAATCAGTGGCGGATCTAGGATTTAAAAGCAAGGGTGCTCATTTTCTTCTTCCTCTTCTTTTTTCCCCTTTCTCTTTTAATTCATCACATTTTTCTTCTTCATATTCATTGTTCATGCATACATATTTTAGGAGGGGGCTTCCATTGTCCGCGCGGAGATCTGCTCCTATAAACTATATAAGCACAATCCACTATGTCTCAACATGCGAATTTTTCACATCACCATTTATTAAGGCCCTCTATTAATGTGTTTAGTCGATTTTTTGTGGCTTATAGAACTCATGCATGCAAGCTATTAGATAAACGAGTATGTTCAATCTTTTAAGGGCCGATATTTCTCAACAATGATGAATATGTTGTAAGTTATCAAATACAACGTACTTAAAAATATTATTATGCAATCAAAATATTACTATATTCAAATTTTACTCTACGAATAACTTAGTACAGCAACAACGCGCGGGGTATCATCTAATATAACATATAAGCACAACCCACTATGTCTCATTTAATATATTTTTCTCAGAATGCAAGCTATCCACATAATCTCACATCACCATCCACTAAACCTTCAATGTCTTTAGTCGATTTTCTGTGACTAACAGAGCTCACTATTGTGGTAGAACCGCCCAGATTAACCCGAATTTAGTGCTTAATCACTGGATCCGGACTAATCTCAGTAGTCCTTCAGGATGTAGGTATCCTGACTTGGGCTTCCCATCTGGATTGAGCTCATGTGTCGACTCTCGACGGAGTCTACAGATTACAATATCTTACATCTCATACATAGCTTAAAAGAAATAAATTATTACAACCAAACGGTTGATTTGTACAATCTTTTATTCAAAATGACTACAAGGAGGAAAACTTGCATCCTGCCCAAGGATGCAGCTCACCCCAAAAGTCACCCCAAAAGGAAGACCTGGAGCGATATAAGAAAGCTCTCACTTGCAGCGAGTGTTCAGCACCTGAGAAAAACATAAGCAAAGAAGCCTGAGTACTAGTTACTCAACAAGACTTACCCGACCACTGGGTCTAAACCCGACTTTCTAGCCTATAGCCGGAGTGGTTAGGTCAACTCACACTGCGGCAGGCCTAATAGTAAATCCTTAGCTTTTGGAGTTTAGTTACTTTTTAGTTATTACCTGTCCAGACTAAGTTATACCTATAAACAAAAGCAAACACTTTGCGAACTCATTCTTTATCAACAAGATCAACTTTCTTACTACGATGTTGGTCGCGATCAGGCAGCTTACAACCGGCAAGCCGCAGACGATTCGAATCGATTTTTCCACCTCTCGAGAGGGATACTCAGACACCCGTCATATGTGTACACCGACCTCACATATGATAACCCAACATCCAGTGCCACCTAGCCGGAACCATCTTCACCGAACCCGGGTGTCAGTCCTTCGACACCCGCCCAACCTCCTCCATCCAGTTGGTCTCGTCTAGTTCCGCGCTTAGGTACAACAGGACGAGAGGCTTACCGGAGCCCGTTAAGGACGGCAAGTGAATGAGGCGCGTTTGGCCCAACCAGGCCACACATCGGACGCCCTTATGCGACACAGGCAAGATCAGGATCCATGGCAATAATCACAATATGCAATATACGAAAGCGAAACTGATCCCGCCGCATGTCTGTCAAATTATTAACATCCTTCTCATTCTTAACCAATTAACTTTAATAAAAGAAATTTCCATTCTAGGCCTATGCCACCTAAGCCATTTACTGCGTATAGGATCTTCATGCAGTAGATTGGGGTAATTATGCTCTAGAGTTTCAACCAACTCCTGACTCTAATGCACAAACATAACCCATTCTTATTTAAAGGACTTAAAGAAAAATAGGTAATGCACCGGGGCTTGCCTTAGACAAGGTCTCAGAGTCTTGAAATCGCTTCGGGGATTAGGGTAGTGGACATCTGACGGTCCAGGAGGCTCGGCTTCTGGGTGTCACATCGGGAGGCCTTTGGAAGACTCTTCAACTGGAAAGATAAGAACCAACGTGCCTAACATGAATGACATGCAGGAGTTTGAAAGCATGAGGATGATCAACCTCTTGAAAAAGTACAGTGTACAATTTTCTAAAGAAAAAGGGTGGTTGGGGTTAAACATCTGGGTTTTCGGGGCGTAACTGACTGTCCTAGGGCTCAAATAAATTTTATATTATTTTTAAATATTTTTGAATATTTTTAAGAGCTTAAATGAATTTTCTAGAAAATTTTGAATACTTCAAATGTGTTTTAGAATTAATTCTGTATTTCTAATACATTTTTATGAATTTTTCTTCATTTTTAAACAACATCTAACTTTTAAAATTATATAAACTTTAATTTAATTTTTTTAGAAATATAAAATATTTATATGAATTAATAAATAATTTTATTAATTAATATAAACAGATTAATATTAACTAAAATTAATTAACTAATTTGAATTAAAAAAAAAGAAAACAGAAATAGAAATTGGAATTCGGCCCAACCCATGAAAAAAACAAAACAAAAAGTTCTGATTTCCCCCTCCAAAAATTCAGCCCGGCTCCTTCCTCTCTGGCCCAGCCCACTAAGTGGGCCGGCGGCCTTTTCCTCGGCGCGGCCCAATTCTCTCCCCTTTTCAGCTCGGCCCATCAGCCGAGCGGGCCGGCTGGGCGGCCTGCCGGGCGGGCAGCCCAGCTGGGCTGGTGGCCCAACTGACCGGCCTCGCCCGGCGGGCTCGGCGCTGGGCAGCGCACGCGCGCGACGCGCGCGGCTCGCACGACGCTGCGGCGTGCGCGCTCACCGGCGCGGCCTCGCTGGCGGGGTCCCAGCCGACGGCGACCCACCGCGGCGGCGTCTTCCTCCTTTTTCTCCTCCCCTTTCCCCTTCTCCTCTCCTCCCTCTCATCTCTCTGCCCGCGGCGACCGCGGCGCCCACATCGCGCGCACGCGCTAGAGCGCGGCGGCACTAGGCCTGAACGGGGCCAGGGGACCCCCGCGCGAGGTGCGCAGGGCCGTTCCGCACCCCGTGCGCGCGAGGGAGAGGCCACTAGGGCTTGCACGCGGGGAACCTTGGGGCAGCGCAGCCCTCGCGGCCGCGGCCACCATGGATGGGCGCCGAGCTCGATTGAGCTCGAGCCGACCCCAATCTTTGGCGAGGATAGGGAGGAGGGAAAGGGGTGGCGAGGGACGCGGGTTCTCACCCCTCGACAACGAGCGGAGACGGTGGAGGCAGCGGTCGACGGGGAGACGTCACGGCGGGCGCGGACGAGCGGCGCGGGAGCTGCGTGGGGGCGCAGCGGCGGCGGCCAAGGCAGGGAGGCGGTGACGGCTCGGGACGGCGGCAGGGCGGAGCAGCTACGACGGCGTAGAGCGGAGTGAGGTGGCGGGCTGGGGCGAGCGGAGTGGGGAGGACGGGAGCTCCCTACTCCTTTCCCCCGCGGAGAAGACGACGACGGGCGGTGGGACCCGCCCGTCAGATGCGCAGGGGCGCGGGCGCGCTGGCGCCCATGCGGGCCGCCACGCAGGCCTTCCCCGAGCGGTTGGGCCGCCGCGTGGCCACAGGCCGCCACGCAGGCCTTCCCCGGGCTGCCCTTTTCCTTTTTATTTTATTTTTTTTACTTTTACCATTTTCATTTTTAACCCTGGATTTTGAACTTTTTTGACAGGGGTCCAAATACAAAAGTGAAAGGGTTTAATTTAAACTACCCTTTCATATTTTTGCCCCTGGAAAACTCTAAATTTTTGAAAAGGCCTCAATTTTGAATTTGAATTAAAATTTTAAAGGAGAATTGTGAATGCATGCAATGCACTTAGATGTCCTTTAGATACGGAGTATCACAACTATGTCCTATGTCTCATTTCATATATTTCTCTCAGCATGCAAGCTATCCACATCATCTCTATATCACCATTCACTAAGACCCTCTATTAATGTCTTTAGTTGATTTTCTGTGGCGAACAGAGCTCATCCATGCAAGCTATTAGACAAGCGAATATGTTCAATCATTTAAGGGCCGATATCTCTCAACAATGATGAATATGTTATAAGTTATCGAGTATAACGTATTTAAAAAAATATTATTATGCAATCAATCAAATATTACTATCTCCATACTCTCCAAATTTTACTCTAAAAATAATTTAAAAAGTCCCGCAGCAACATGTGGGGTATCATCTAATTCACAAAAGAAAGTGTTTCCAGCATAGTGTGTTCATAACAATTGGCTGGCGAAAGATGGCTCAGGAAAAATAGCGCAAGTAAAGAGCGGAGCCTATATGGCTATACCTTGGCAGGTCAATCTCATGCTCCTAACCACGTTGACAAGATGATATCCTTCTTCCAGACATCAAAGGAGACAGCTATGCTTTAGCAGCGCAAAATCTAGCACTTCCCTAAAACCAAAAAGAGACGTTGTTCAGAAGTTGCGCTTTGATGCAAACCCTAAACCATTGTATTTTTTGGAGTATTGGATATTGAGCTATGGGCCAAAGTTTTCTTTGCACCGCTCTGGTGATGGCCTATCTCTCGCTCCATGATGCTCCCCCGCTGCTCACCTATGCCGCTCCCCAGACCCGCTCCCGCTCCCGTTGCCGGTCCTAACTCTCGCCGCCTCACCGGTGGCTCCGCTCCTCCACGCCGGTGCCTCCCGCAGCAGGCCTCGCTGCCGGCTGCCCTAGATTCCCACTGAATGGACCTGCCTCCCGCAGCGGCCCCGCTCCCCTCCGTCATCCTTGCTTTCCCCATAGTAGTCAAGACTCAAGAATACCGATCTGTGACTTCAATTCTATATGATAGTATTTGTCGCTCTAATTCTGGTTTGGGACTGTATTTCTTGCATGATAGTAGTCTAGGATACTATGGAATCAAACGGGTGCTGGTTTGAAAAGATACTACAGTTCTACCACAGTATGCGAAACCATGGTGTTGATGTCACAACCAAAAAATACCACAGTATTCTACAACTATAGTTTTGTGAAACTATGTTTCCAAAGAGACCCTTAAGCTGCGATAATAAAATAAATGGTATCCCAATAAGGTAAAGGAAAATGAAATGAGAATAGGGCATGAACAATCTCTAGGAATACAACAGTAAATGGACATGTAAGATTATTTTTTGACCAGAGCAGAAATACAACAATTGTGTGGCATAGTAGGATGAAGAATTGACATTGAAGTATGTCAGAGACCTCTTTGTAAGAAACATAGACCGACTTGTAATATTTGGAAAGGCTAATGAAACACACAAAAATGACCACCTCCCCCCCACTATATAAGTAGCTCTAGGGTTTGGGGGAAGGTGGGATGGATTTTCGGACTATACTTTTTCCCTTACTCTATCTGGTTGAAACCTCAACAACAAACTGACTGCATAAAAATAGAGCAAGAATAAAAAGATGATATTTGCTCCACACGGAGGTGCATAATTTTTTGGAACTAAATTAAACATGTATTGAGCAAACAAGAACAAGAGGTTAACAAAACATCCTAGACACTTCCTGGATCAATTCACAAGGACAGAGACAAAAAAGTTAGGTACTAACATCAGAAGCGCCAAGGTTCGATGGACACACTTAGGTTCATCGTTCACCTAAACCTCTAGCAGAAAAATGGCTCAGTTCCTTTTTGTGTAGAATACTGCAAGGGCTAATATTTACCTGCTCTGAAGAATGCAGGTGACTAGGTCTAGATTTGATGACAGTGATGTGTTCACTTCAACAATAAACTATAATCACCTGCACATTATCCAAACAGTAGTTAAGAACTCTGAAACATCCACCACAACAAAAAGATAAAGCCTGGCAAAGAAAAGAACTAAAGAACAAGAAACACACTGTCTATTAGGACTAGCACAACAAGAATGCACCAAGATGCTTAAATACTGCATGTGAAGATTAAGAACATAAACTGCATAAATGCTCATTTCAAAATGTGCACAAATGTTCATTTGTAGCAAAATGACAAATCTTTAAATCTTCATTTCAAAAAGAGTAGTGCTCAGCCTATAGAGTTGCACACACGCAGACGGCGTATGGTATTAGGCGGCTGGCTCAGCGTCCTCTCCAGTGGCCTCGTGGTTTTCCTCCAAGGATGTCGCCATCTTGGGCACCATCTTGAGCTTGACAGCGTCTTCTTCCTTCGTCAGGACGGTCATCTTACCAACGTCTTGTGGCTCCATGACCACCACCGACAGCGTGTTGGTCGCGTAGCCACCGCCCTTCTCCTTCGGCCAGTGCGGTAGGTGAATCCAGGTCTCTCCCCAGCGCCACGCAAGGTCACCTCCCTCCCTGTTGACGGTGGCGGTGGCGGTCTTTGCCTCGTAGATGCTCAGCACATGGAAGGTGATGGCCAAGATGGAGCACGCCATCTGAAGTAGGATGTTGTTGTTGAAGTCCCGCCTGCAAAAAAGAAGTTTTTTTTATCACCACGCAAGGTCGCCTCCCTCCCTGTTAATGGTGGCAGTGGCGGCCTTGGCCTCATTGGCGGCGGCGGCGGCGGTCTTTGCCTCATAGATGCTCAGCACATGGAAGGTGATGCCCAAGATGGAGCACGCCATCTGAAGTAGGATGCTGTTGTTGAAGTCCCGCCTGCATAAAAGAAGTTTTTTTATCATCACGAAGTCGAGATACGAAAGCTGCACAAGAAGTAAGGAAGGAAAAGGAATACTACTTCATTTCCTGGTAACGGTTGTGGCTGAGTTCGGCGTGCTCAACCTAGGCGATGATGAGGTTCTCCAGCTGTTTCTCCATCAATGCCGTGAGGAGGCGCAGATCCCCCACGCTCGGATTCAGGGGACCCTCGCCGGCGGTGGCGCTCATGATGCGGCAGACTGGTGCAAAGGCGTGGTGGAGGAGGCCAAGGGAAGCAGTGGTGCGCGCGCCGGCACGAAGGTCACCACCGGCGCGGACACGCAACGTGGAAGCAGCGTGGCCGGCAGATCTCTCACCCTCCGGGCACCGGCGACAAGGCGGAGGAAGCTTGACACGATGGAAACGACGGTGGGAGGAGGAGGCTGGCTGGGATTCGGAGGAGGAAGACGGAACATGGTTTTCTTTCTGAATGGGAGGGAGGGAGGGGGAAAGAGGAGGAGTGCTCTCAATCTCGCCCTCAAGACCTTCCCTCCCTTTCTTTTTGTCTCGAACTGCAGGGTTGGTCCGTCCCTCTGGTGTGTGGGTGTGTCCATTTATCCACCACCACCAGGCCCCGCACCCGAGTGGCCAATGACATGTGGGGCTAGCAAGTGCTTGGTCCGAGCGTTAGGGCACGGCATGGGGTTCATTTGGGTAGAACAGGCCTGTGTGCGCGCCGCAACCAGGGCGCGCAGGTGGCCTATCATCGACAGGGTTTAATTTTTTGAACAAAATTTCAGAAAAAAATCATTTTCAGTCTCATACCGGATTCGGTTTTTGGATTTTTTTTTTGGAAAATTCTGTTTGAAATTAAAAAATGTAAAGAATTTATTTTTTTGGATTTTCTAGCAAGATTCGGTGCTTTTTGACCAAAAATATTTTTTGTCTGTAGACATCTAGTTTTAATTTTACACTTTTTTTTTGCGGATTTTAACTTTAATTTATGTATATTTTTGATGAATTTTTAAAAATTGCAACATGTTGAATTGGGTAATGGGGACATTAGGACATCCCAGCCCTGTACGTCACCTGCACTCATTTCAGGGCTCTCGTCTATTATTCTCAAAATAGAAGTATTTGTGGAGTGAACTAAAAAGACAATAATAGATGGTATCTACTTATTGAGCAGCTAATTGGGCAGGGCCAGATTGGCTAGCGCCACCGGATAGTCTCCGGTGGCGTGTACCGGACTATCCGGTATGGTCAAGTCCGAGAGGAATTATGAGATATGAGCGAGATCTCGTGGAATTCGACTTGTACAAGAGTCAAGACCACCCTCCCCCGTAAATATAAAGGGGCCAGGCCGAATGACGCATCCACAATCGAATCAATCTACTATTTTACCTACTTTTATGCATATCTGTATTTCCAAACCCTAATTCTCTTCTCCAACCCTAATTTCCGCCTCTCTTCGACTCTACGCCGACTTGAGGAGCTCTAGATAGCCTGCAGATGCTAGAGCAACCCCTAGCGCTGATCCGGCCTGACGGGGTCCCTCCCAGGTGGATTGGTCTAGGTCATATCGTTGGTGATTGGCGCTAAAATATGTCAACACTACTATTCATGTTTTGCAACTGATGGACGAAAAACTATCACCTATGAAGTGATGAGACAAGTGTTTAATATGGGTCAAATTCTAACCATGATAGTCTTGCATCAACACTGACGAGCCAACTCGGCTAGAAACTAGTATCAACAAACTTTACCAAAAACAGAGCTTGAGTCACAGCTCAAACCAGGTTCGGTGTGTGTCGGTGTTTTGTACCGACAATGCACTACGGGATGTACTATGGGATGTTTTTTTTTGCGTCTGGATCGACATGTAGCTCAATGATCACACAGAACACAGGAAAAAACACGATTTATACAGGCTGGGGCCGCTAAATCGCGTAATACCCTAGGTCCTGTGTGCGGTGGTTTGTATTGTTTTGAGTATATATGAGGGCTAGAGAGATTGGAGGATCTGGCTGAGGTCTAGAGTGTCATTTGAGAGGGGTCTCTAGCCTGTCTTATATAGTCCGGCGTGGCTTTGGTTATAAGTCGGTTTCCTTCTAGTCTCCGAAACGGTTTAGATTACCATAGATCACATAGAATCCGTGTTCCATATCTTTTCCAGAGAGTCATTGTTTTGTACATCAAGTTGCTCTGCACCTCGGATCTAAGTCGATCGGTCGGCTCTTGGGTCAGGCCTTCCGACAGTCCATGTAAAAAATACGCTTTATAAGTGGTGATAGGTTTTTGATATATGAATTGCATAGACATGAATTTAGTACTCCTGTAGATTCGTATCATCACCGTTCACCACTTTAGGTCACTTCAGAACGGAAATAGGTCATTGTTTTTTTCATCAGAACAATGAGGTAAATCCCTAATAAACATTTGTTAGTAAAGTAGAAACTTTACAGACCCAGTTTTTATAAAGGGATGGAGCGTAGAACTTATCTGAAACAAAACTAGCAAAGGAAGAGAGAAGGGTTAAGGGTACAAGTAATATTTACATTGGTATTGACCTCCATTTGCGATATGCATATGATGTGTTACCTCGACATACGTATCCAAATTTTGTTTTGCTAAGTCAGACACCGCACTTCTGTCGGATTCCGACACTTGGACTCCAAGAGCTATTTTGGTGTGTCCCAAAATAACTGCTAAGTCGTACACCTGCACCCATGTCACTGCGGTCATGTTTGATAATGGTTTGTTCTCTAAATTGACAAGATCCTGTTCTAGGTAGGCCCTGTTTTTCATGACTTTTGCATTCTAAGTAAAAATCTGCATCCTGCTCAACAATTACTGCTTTCTAGGTTAGTATTTAATCTTGTGTTGAATGTAGTTATGATTCAGATGGCCAATGCTGACGTGGTCAAATTACTAAAGTCATTCCTAGGATCAGTGAAAGGTAGGATCATTCTCTCATCTATCTTGGATAATAACTTCAGGAGGCTATGTCGAGAAGGCATTTTTGTTCAGAAAAAAAAGGTAGAGTAGATTATTACTTTGGAGATTGCCACAAAACCATGTGTAGTCAAACTACTTCTATGTCGGGTAGAATGCAGGTTTATATATGTACACAAATGGATATGAGATGGCATTCTCAAATCAAAGATATCTTTTTGATGTTGTAGGGTGCTATTGTGCACTGATGCTATTCCTTTGGTACAACTTAACACTTCATTTACATCATTATGTCATCCAGAAGTGAGCCTAGCTCAACTAGTTAGGTGAGAGGAGTGACCATGCACCTAACCACCTAAGTTTGAGTCCTCTCCAACTCAAATTTGGGTGCCTAGTTCCTCCTAGGTTGGTCTTTTTTTTTCTTTATGTCATCCAAACCTATTAGAACCGTGCTCACTGTCTGCTAGCCACTCCGTTTTATGTTAGAAATTTAATTTGGATACTTCATATGTATTCATGAGGGGAACTCATTTACCTCTAGTCAGTGTTATTTGACACGTGCTCTGTCATTTTTATGCATTATTTTGACATGTCCGGACATGTAGGTAGCTTTTCCATTGCTCCCTATTTAATAAGTACGATTTTTTGTCCTACGTGCTCTGTCATTTTTGTGCATTATTGATATGCCCGGGCTCAGAATGTAGGGAACTTTTCAGTTACACACCATTTAGGTACAATTTCTTGTCCTAACACTTCAATCATATATTTTGTCTCCTTTCTTAGAGATCTCGATAATGAAGGTGTATTTGACATTATCTCTGACGTGTTGCAAAGTCAGGACTCGTCTCAGCTGGGTAACCTATAGAGCAATCGATTTTTTTTTTTTTTTTGCTTTTCTTTGTTTCACGCTATTTCTTTCTGTCCCTCTAACTGCACTATTTGTTTGCGAAGCTTTTTTTTTCTCTCTGGGATCATTGACCAAACTGCTGCTGTTGTAGAACTGCTGGCCGGGATCGGTTTCAGTGGCATTCTACAGAAGCTGCATGCGTCATAGAACTGTAGTTTGGTGAATGCTGATGCATGGATCTGGCACGATGCAGATCCAGCCGACGACATAAGTTTAGCTTCTCATCGAACTGTTCTAACGTGGAGCTTCGTGTGCACAGGGCGCTACGGGTTCGACGACCCGGTTATCAAACCGGTGGCCATGCTGCCGAAAGCCTGGAAGATTGGCGGCGGCTGGCGGGTGACGTGCTGGTCACCGGACATGCTCAGGTTGACTTGGTAAAGGTTGGACCGTTTGGAGTAGAAGAACTCGCCATAGACGTGCTTGGTAAAGGTTTTATTTTGAAAGGGTACGTGGTAAATGTTGACTTGCGCAGGGTCAGCAGAAGAGCCAGTGCACGTAGTCCACTGGTCCATCAGCGAGCTGGAGTCGCAGCATGGGCCAAACCTTCTCCGCATACACACATTTGAATCCTCGAGTACCCTCCCTACAGCAGGACGCGCACGCACAGAGCAGCACGCTCGGCATCGCATCGTGGATGTGGAGCGCTGAGACGCCGAGCACCCGGAGGGCGCGAAGCGAAACAAAGCGGTGCAGCAAAACATGACTTAGGCCCCTTTAGTAATATTTGCACAGAAATTTCATAGGAAACAGCTCAAAAACATAAGAAAAATGTAGGAACGGGAAAAATTTCTCGCGTTTCAAAATGGACCTTAGAATAAAATTGGAATGATTTGATTTTGAGATGAAGGTAGTAATTTTCTGGTGCGGAAACTTATCTGGCCCAGAATAATTGCCATGAAATGGCTCGCATATGCGAACGCTCCCATGTTGTTTTGCAGTCAGTTAGCAAAAATAGACGTTTAAGCAGCTTGCAACAGCATGGCGTCCAAATGTTGATGCAGTGCAACGTGCAATAGCGGTCTCAACGGCTGTAGCACTGAAATGGGAATGCAAATGCGAAAAATCAAACCACTTGTACTTGTACAAAGCCTTCGCCGTTCGGCTAGTCCAACTCCATTCGCCACGGCACTTGAAAGGAGTCACGTGTGAGCGTCCCACACCTGCATCTTTGCGTCAGTCCAAATCTGCACGAAAGTAAAAAAAAAAAAAAAAATATGCTTCTCTGCAGAAAATACATGCGCGTAGGCGTAGAACGTATTTGGAATAAAACAACACATTCAATCCACTACAAAAATAAAGAAACAATGCGCGTTAATATTTGTGAGGATGGGTGTGGAAGGAGGAATTGTCCACCTAGGTGGAACCGTGGAACCGAACGGTCCCTATGATTGGCCGAGCCGCCCGAGTGGGTTCGCGGCCATTTTCTGTCAACGCACCTTTCATTGGAGAGATCGAAAGATAGATGAAGTAATGGGTTACATCCTCACAATGACATGGAGAATAGAACTGGACATAGATAGGCTAAAGATCAAAAGAATCAGAGTTATTGATTTTGAGTGGGCTTAACTTATATAGAGAAAATAGATATACATGAGATAAACACAAACGATTAGGTCAATTAGAATTTCTGGATGAAACTTATTCTAGAAAGTTGCATGGATATGTTTCAGTCTCCTCCAAGGTTTTAGGATTCTTAGAGAATATTATTTCATTTTAAATTTTTAAGCTAGAAAGCGAATAGGAAAATTAGACTCTCTCAAGCCCATGAGAATTAATTTCTTTCTTCAAAAATTTTATATAATTTATCTTCCATTGCCAATTTGCCACTCGTCTGTGGAGTGGGTTTCCTGCTATTTTAGCTGCCACCGTGCAATGAGCATTCAACGCCCTAGGAACTCTGCTTGCACGGATCCATTGCTTGCACCACAACCGGACCCATCACACGCAGCTACATAGACACATTAAATCGAAAGATACATCTTATCAAATTTTCAATTCTTGCAGGCGTGAACGTGGTCATGCAAGTCGCAGGAGCTCCAGCTCCCTCCCTCTTTCATCTTGTTTCCGCACTGCTCTCGTCTTTTAACCCAAACCCTAACCACCACCACGGCCATATGCTAAGCCTGCTCTCTCAAGCAAGATCCATATGGCACTTCAGACATTCCGTGCCTGTCGCATCCATGGTTGAATGTACATCATCCAGATTACTTGTGCGATAGCCGTTGGAGCTGTTACAGATATCCATGTAATTATGTTGGTTCATTGTTGTAGTGTGTGGTGTACATAAAAACGTGGCATATTGCTGTTTGGCTGGTGAGCAGACCGGAATATCAAGAAGGTGAGAGTAGAAACCGAAGAGAGTGGAGGCAATCGAACGGAGCTAGCTCAGACCTAACCGTTTGGAATATGACTACTTGTCGTGGATGATTTAATTTGTTGTGAAGCATGCTTAATTTAGATAGATCCCGGTGGTCGCTATTGCACCTACATGCAAGTGAACATGTACCATGGCTTTGCCATGGTGTTTTTTTTAGAGTTCCAAGGGATTTTATTCCCCAGACTTTTGAACCAAGCCAAAGACTGAACCTGTTTACGGTTCAGGGATGGGAAATTGTGTGTTATATATTGTGTATTACTCCCTCTATTCTTTTTTTATTTGACGCGTCAAATAAAAAAGAAGATCAACAACGGTTTAATTGTTAAAAAACAAAGCTCGATCTATAAACCTGGACCCACCATTCAATCACCAGTCACCACTAGCATCTCGCGGACGCCTATCCGTAATTTCTTTCACACATCACTGTATGCCGTACCACTCCTTGTGCAGCTCGTACATCTGCACCTCGTCGGGAAGCACGGCCCTGACGCTGTCCCTCTCCCTGCACCGCCGCACCAGCCTCGGGCACTCGACCTCGAGATCAAAACCACCATGCTGCTCGTACCCGTAGAACATGCTCGAGAACGGGACGAGCACGGCGTCCAGGAACCCGAACCCGCCGCCGAGCACGCCCTCGAGGCTCCTAAGCTGGTCCAAGAGCTCCTCCCTGGCCGCAGCCTTCTCCTCGCCGCCCCTGCTCTTCAGGAACCTCGTCTGCGTGCCGAACACCTTCTGGTCAACGAAGTCGGCCCAGAAGCGGGCGTGCGCCCTCTGCAGCGGGTCCCGCGGGAGCAAGGGGCTCCCATTGTCCGTTCCCCAGACGTCGTCGATGTACTCGAGGATGTTGAGGGAGCCGCAGACGGGGCCCCGGCCGGTGTGGATGAGGATGGGGACGGAGCGGTGGACGGGGTTCATGCGCCGCACCAGCTCGCTCCGCTCGCGCACGCGCAGGTCCTCCTCGACGTAGCGGAAGGGGACGCCCAGCTCGCGCAGCGCGATCCGCGCCCGCATGCCGAACCCGTTCGCCCAGAAGTCCACCACCGTCACCTCGCATGCCTGCTGGTCATCATCTCCAGCGCCGGTGGCCATGGCGGGTGCCGTGTGCGTGAGGTTGTGGTGTGTTGTTACTACTGTGCGTGGTGCTTCTGTGTGTTGGCCTTGGCCTGGTGATGGCTACGGTCGCCGGGATGCAGCGGATTTATAGCTGCGCTACGTGTCTCGGGCGCACTGGCCATGGCATCACTGCTGATGGCTGCGTTCGCTGACCGAGCCGCATGAACGAGCAAGACGTGGAATGTTGGCGTCACGGATGAAGACATATACATGAAGTAGACAGACACGTAGCAGTTCTGTAAACGAAGCCGTCCAAGTGCTCAGGTACGAGTATAATATTATTTAAATATAAATCGTTGTTGATTTTTTAAAAAACATCAATCTCGTTTTATTCAAAAGCATTTATGATTTATTATTTATTTTGTTGTGATTTTGTTGACCAGTTTCTTTATACATTTACCTAAATTTTTTAAATAAGACGAATAATCGAAATTTTAGAAAAAAAACTAACTGCAGCTTACGGAGGGAGTATGTATGTCCCCTTATGAATAGCCACCTCTTATCCTCGAAGAAATTATCCGTAGGCCGGCATAGCTAGCTGTCTAGGGCAGATACACAAACGAACGAACCATCGTAACCTTTTTTATATGAGCTCGTATGGATATAAAAATTACCACCTATATTTTCTTCTCTAATCTCTTGTTTATTTATGCAACCAGTGCATTATGTTGATTGTTTTGTTTATTTTTAGTTTATTTTTGTTGAGCGTGTGCGTCTTTGCACTGAGATATATAGCAGGTAGGAATTAAAACTGCAGACAGTAAATTACGAAGTATTAAAAAACAAAGAGAAAACTTCACATTAAAAAATGTTTTTCCTTAGAAATAAAATATTTTAATTTCGTAAGTAGAGTATTCTTAATTTGGATGATTAAAATTGTGCAAGAATACATAGAAAGAAAAATAAATAAATTGGAATTAAAATGCCACTACTAGCTCATCAATCTGCGCTCTCGCACGGGTTAGAGTTGGAGATTTAGATTTAATCTCTAGTAATATTAGATGTTATAGTTTTTTCATCTTTCGTAATGGTACTATGTGTAATTTATAGGTAAATTTATGAATTATTTTAATTTATATTTCATGATGCTATATTGGAATTTATATGCAGTTTTATGGAGTTAATTAATTCATATTTTATAATGGCACGGTGAGTAATTTTATGCAAATTTAGGGGTTATTTTAATTTCTATTTTATAATAACATGGCGAGTAACTTTTATGCAAATTTAATAGGTTATTTTAATTCATATTTTATAATGGCATAGTGGATAATTTTTTTATAAACCTAAAGGTTTATTTTATTTCATCTTTCAATTTTAAAGAAAATAAAATATATCTAATGGCTACTATTATTATATAGCTGCAGGATTGACGGCCGGATGTTTTTTATTTTTATGAGAATTTTTAGAATTTATCTTTTTTTTCCTTGCGCGTTTGGTGAGGATTAACGTGATTTTATCTTTAGTAATATTAGATGTGATATTTTAATCATCCTTCATAAATAAATTATAGGTAATGTATATGCAAATTTTAATTTATCTTTCATGATGGTGTATTGAATAATTTATATGCAGATTTAAGGGTTATTTTAATTCATTTATTATAATGGCATGATGAGTAATTTATATACAAATAGATAGTTATTTAATTCATATTTACAATGCATGGTGAGCAATTGTTATGCAAATTTAAAGGGTTATTTAATTCATACTTCATAATAGCATGTGGGTAATTTTTTAGAAACAATAATAGATCAATGACTACTTTTATTAGAGTTACATGATGGATGATGGGATGTTTCAGATTTTTGTGACAATTTTAAGATTTAACTTTTTTTCTAAAAAACAAATATATTATTAGAGCTACATCATGAATGACAGGCTGTTAATTTCATAGAAAAAAGATCTAATAGATATTATGATTTCAATCTGCAATCGATGATACAGTGTTTCTGATTCTTGTGACAATTTCTATGATTTTGTCTTTTATTTAGCGTATCTTGTGATGATTAATAAGGAAGCTCTAAAATGAGTCTTCAATTATTAATAGCAAGATTTAGCATAATATAACTGTTTCATAGAAAGGTTTCTAGCATATTTATGAAAAAAGTTACGAGAACATTTAGTAGCGTAAATTTGTAAATAGAAAAAACTTTGACAGAAACTGGGAGTAAATTTGAAAATGGCAAAAATCTGACAAAAAAAATGCTTTCGTTGAGAGTTGAACTCAAAACCTTTCATAATGGCAGAGGTGGGTAATTATCTAGAAAACAGATCTAATGGCTATTAATATTTCAATGTGCCAATTGATGGTTGGATGTTTCTGGTTTTTTGAGAATTTTTAGGATTTATCTTTTTTTTGGGTGCGTTTCGTGAGGATTAACGTGGAGGCAACAAATGAGCCTCTAATTAGTAAAAGCAAGATGGCGTTTTCTTCTACGAATTCATGGACACAGCGGACACAGGAACATGGACATAGAAACATGGCACATGAACACAATAAACACAAGAACATGGACGACGCCAACGGGGTGGGCGCAGTGGGCGAGGCCAGTGGCAGGTGGCGAGGAGCGAAACGAGGCAGTGGGAGAGGCCGGTGGTGAGGTAGGAGGGGCCGGTGCGGAACGACGCAAAGGAAGGGGCAGCGCCGGCATTGAGGAGGACTGCAGGCATCAACGGCGAGGGAGGACGGGGTTGTGCGGAACGGTGAGGGAGAACGGGGCGACTCCGGCGGAGGAGGACTGGGTGGCGCCGGCGGCGAGGGAGGATGGGGCTGCACCCACCGGCGAGGGAGAAAGGGGCGGCACAACAACAGCGGACACCAAGGCCGCGAGGGTGGTGGCACGGACTCCACGGAGCATGGGGCGGGGCAGCTGACAAAGGCCGAGTTTTAGTTGAAAACTTTGGTTCCCAGCTCAGTATACAATACTCCAAGTACCGTGGTTTTGGCTAAACTATAGTTTTTAAATTTGAGTTTTTCAAAGGACTGCCAAACACTTTTTGACTAAGTATAGTATTTCTCGGTATCGTGGTATTACCGAAACTACGAATATACTCCATCAGCTTGGCCTAGGTAATGGGTGGAACGGAAGCCATGCCTTCGGTATATCTGATAGTAATAAGAGTGCTTATCCAGACGTCATGTCTCGAGCGCTCAGCAAATCCAAGAACAGAGGAGCTTCTCCAGCTCGTGCATCTTTCCTGGACATACGTACCGATTTTAAACAAGTCATCATCAGGAGTAAATTAAGCCTCCGTGCACTTCATAACAATCGGTATCCCCAATAATATTTCCTCGGATGGGATCGAATGGCCAAAAAGATCGATTCAGATACCGCGTTTGCCGCCTCAGCTCAGCACTCGACACTCGAGTTTTTTTTATTTTTATATTTATTTAAATTGTTTTTTGCAAAAATAAATGGACGACTCAAAAAATTGCAAATCTATACCAATACCGCCGGACCATCCGGCGGTATTTCAAAAACGCCGCCTTATCCGGCGGTTTTTAAAAACCGCCGGAGCAACCGGCGTTTTTTAAATACCGCCAGAACAGGTTGCCAGTGCGGCGGGCGCTGCGACCAGTGGGCCCGCCGATTAAAAAATGCCGGATGGGGCGGCGGTTTTTAAAAACCGCTGGCGGGGACGGCGGTTATTTAAAAACCGCCGCCCCATCCGGCGGTTTTTAAATACCGCCGGCGGGGACGGCGATTTTTAGCCCATATACCCGCGGCGCCTCCTTTTTTTTCTTTTCTTCTTCTTCTTCCTCGCCGCTCTCCAGTCGCCGCCCGTACGCCCGCGCCGCCGCGCCGCCGCACCGCCCGCGCCGCCGCGCGCCTGAGCAGAGAGGGGAGAGGAGGAGAGGCTCGGGCGCCGCCCGGGAGGGAGAGAGGGAGAGAGAGAGGGAGAGTAGAGGAGCCCAAGGTTGCAGGTAAATTTTCTTTGAAACATCTATTTTTTTTAGCATTTTAAATATCATTAGTAGTATTCTTTGATATTAGTAGTAGTTTAGATACAATATTAATAGATTAGGTAACAGTAGTAGTATTTTATATAATATTAGCACTAGTTTGAATTACCATTAGCGGATGTAGTCTCGTTTTATGTAATACTCATACTATTTTAGTTGACATTAGCACATTTACCAGTTTTAGATTTAGATAGAATATTCAATCATTATAATATAAGAAAAATTTAGTGTTATATAGAAATGTGGTTACATATGTGCTAAGTACTGTCTTGGTTGTCGCATTTGTGGTCAGGCATGTCACAGAAAACATATTTTCAGATATATTTTGGTGAAGGAGAGATACGTTACGGTCAGTTCGGGGTAGATTTGATTGGGTTTCGGTCAGTGACAAAAGGGCTGGACAAAGCAATTGAGAGGCCATTTCGTTCAGTGTATAACTGGTTCATGAAGTGTTTTAAGTTGGATTATAATGAATGTCAACTGAGCGTCTCAGCAGTAACAACTAGGAGTTCATCTCCTGTTTATTATGAATTAGTGCAAATAGAAAGCACTGCCGTATGGAGGAGGTTTGTTGACGTTAGCTTGCGTCATGGGTTACCCCTGGTTCTTTTTGTGCAAGCATACGAGAAGGTGAATGCTGAACAAAAAAGCTCACAGGGCTGTGATTAGGCCACAACAATTGAAGAAGTGGTGGAAAATAATGTGAATCAGGTTAACGAGGTGAGCGTTGATATAGGTGAGCAAGGTGAAGCTAATGAAACAGTACGGGAACCAAGGGGTGAGGTAGATGAGGGTGAAAAAATTGTAGGTTTGGTTAAACAGATACAGCGGGAGGATGCCGAGGCCAATGTCCCTGTTGATGAAGATTCAGACAGTGAAGATGAAATATTGAACCAGGTTCCAAGTCAATGGACCAACTTTGATCACTCAGAACTGCTAGTAAATGAAGGTGAAATGGTTCCATGGGAATATAGTGACAATGAAGTATCTGTGGGAGCTATTTACCATAACAAGATAGAGCTGAAAGAGGCCGTGCAAAGATGGTCGGCTAAGTGCCTGAAGAAAGAGTTCAGAGTTCAAAAGAGCAGTCCACAAGTCTATGATGTAAAGTGCATACGAGATGATTGTCCTTTTAGGGTCCATGGTTTTTTGGGAAAGTATGATATTTTCTGGACCGTTTCAAGAATTGAACATCAGACATGCGTCCTTGAAGAGCTTTAGAGTCATCACCCTAACTTGACAGCTGATTTCGTGGCTCAACATATGTACTCAAAGATAGTAAATAATCCTGCATATGAGCCGAAGGCAATAATCAATAGCATAGAGGATGACTTTCAGTACAAAATAAGTTACAGCAAAGCTTATAGGGCAAAACAGAAGGCGTTGGAAATGAGATGGGGTACGTATGAAGCATCGTACCACAACCTGCCACGTGTGCTGAACACACTATGTGACCGGAATCCGGGTAGTTACTTTGAAATTAAGCACTATAATTTGCCTCAGGACCGGACAAAGCGTGTTCTTCAGCGTGCTTTCTTTGCTTTGGGGGCATGTATCAATGCATTCCAGTATTGTCGCCCAGTGATATGCATCGACGGGACCTTCCTAACAGGGAGGTACAATGGCACAATTCTGACTGCAATTGCGGCAGATAGAAACAATCAGGTGCTCCCACTGCCTTTTGCATTTGTTGAGAGTGAGAATGGGGACAGTTGGTACTGGTTTTTAGAGCGGATCAAAGCATGTATTGTTCAGGATCGGCGAGATGTGTGTGTGATTCATGATCGCCATGGAGGCATTATGCAAGCGGTGCAAGATTTACAGGAAGGATGTGTACAACGTCAAAGAATAGCAAAGTGGGTCGATCTAAAGAGTCGGTGGTGCATGAGACACATGGGAGCTAACTTTCAGAAGCAGTTCAAGAACAAGAACCTAACAAAACTTTTTAAGAGGTTGTGTAGTCAGAATCAAGAAAGGAAATTCAATGTTTTGTGGAAAAAACTTGATGAAGTCACAAAGAAGAACGCTACGGAAGTAAGTACTAGAGGGGCGAATTTAGAAGATGATGAGCCAATTGCAATGGAAAATGTGGGCCTCGATGGTCCTAATGTGCGACGGAGGCCTGGTCGTTCGATTAAGTCATTTTCGGAGTGGATTGAGCATGAGCCAAAGGAGAAGTGGTCTTTGTTGCATGATGAAGGAGGTGCACGTTATGGTATTATGACTACGAACCTTGCCGAGGTGTATAATTTGGTGTTACGTGGAAGCAGAAGCATGCCACTTGTCGGGATTGTGGAATTTTACGTATACCGTACAACACAATACTTTCGGGAACGTCATCCAGCAGCAAAGAATGTGTTTCTAGACCACCGCCTCGTATATGGGCAGAAATTCTTTGAGTATATGGCCAAAGCAAACAAAAAAGCCGCAGGACATCGTGTCAGGAACATGGGTGTCGCTGAGCATCGATTTGAGATCATTTGTCGGGACAAAGGCCGAAGAGGAGGCAATCATGAGAGGCACGTGCAAAAATGTGTCCTGTACAATAACCATTGTGTTTGTACCTGCCACAAGCCGAGGTTATACCACAGGCCGTGTACACATGTCATAGCTGCATGTCAGGAAGTTGGAGGTTTGAACGCTCGTATGTTTGTGTCCCCCTATTACCTGAAGGATGCAATCTACCACACCTGGACTTCTGAGATATATGGTTTCGCTATTGCGGGGACTTTCACTAGTATTGCAGAGGGTGCTCCTGATTTCATACCCAATCCTCACCCTGACATGAAACAACAGATAGGGCGACGCAAGACTCGTCGCATTCGTAACAACATGGATGACGCCGAAGCTAGGCCAAGAATTGTCATATGCTCGAAATGCAATGAGTTCGGGCACAGCTACAAAAAATGCACTAATACACCTCAAGGAACCGTGTCGAACATACCTGAGCCAGGATCATCGAGTCATGGTCGACGCGATCGTGGAGGAACAAATGAAGTCATTTAATGATTTTTGGTTACTGTCATGGATTGTAATAACATAATGTTTGGAACCTTTCTCTGTTACATTACTCTTGCATTACTTGAAATTCTGTGTATGTGGATTTGCTATCATGGATTGTAATAATATTATGTGACTATGCATTTAGTTTGTTAATATTTTGAATTCGATGCTATGAAATGCAATGTTATGTTATTGTTATGTGATGTTATTTTGAATTACATGCAGTCTTATGTTAATGTTTTAGTTAGTTTATACTTGGTTTATAATGTGGACTAACGATATCAATCTTTTTTAGGGATGGATGCCCCACAGGGTTACGTGACCCCCGACCTGCTCGATGCAGCGACGGACAAGAAGCACCGGTCGTACTTCAGTGCGGTATTGGGGAGCTCCCTTGGACAGTTTCGCGCACGTGTTCCGATGGAGACGATGGCGTTGGACCCTCGTTGGCTACCGAGGTTCGCTTTACGTGCTTCGTTCTCTTGTTCAGATATATTCAACCTCGTTCAAATTTATACAATGCTATGCTCATCGTTTTTTTAGACTGCGCGCTTCTGGTCTGCTCCCACTTGCTCGCTTGGTCGAGGGAGACGGACCGCGTTTCAGCTACGACTTCTCTCTCCTTGCTTCAATGGTGGACAGGTGGAGACCGGAGACACACACTTTGCACCTCACCGTGGGCGAGATGGCGCCTACGTTGCAGGACGTGTCGTACCTACTTGGGTTGCCGTTGAGGGGCGATGCCATGGGCCCCACGGACGTCGGCCCCGGCTGGCGTGAGGACTTGCTCGCTCGGTTCGGTGCCGTCGAGCGTACCGGCAACGCACAGCCCTACAGGGAGTTTCCACCGATGTACACGGGCGGGCCCCCAAAGTGGTGGATTCTTCAGTTCAAGGTGAGTAGATTCGACCGCAACCGGCATAGTTAAAATTCATATGGTTCTTACTTATTTGCAACTATTTACAGGCCGGCACCATTCGAATTGGTGCCACAGAGTACGAGGTTGCGCGGCATTTGGAGGCGTACGTGCTGTGGTTGATGGGGTGGGTGATGTTCTGCAGCTCTGGGGGCAACTTTGTGCCCAAGAACCTACTGCCTTTCGCGCGTTACGTCGCCGACAGCCCACTAGAGTCGATCCCGCAGTTCAGCTGGGGGTCCGTTGTCCTAGCTGCGACGTACCGCGGACTGTGCACTAGTTGTTTGAAGAGTTCGTCAGAGGAGCCCATCTTCGGGGGATGCCCGCTACTTCTGCAGGTTTGGGCCCACGAGAGGTTTCAGATTGGTCGGCCCGCGGTCGTGCACAGCCCGTACGACGCATATATACGCGACGACGTAGACGGCCCGACGATGGGCTCTCTGTGGTGCGACCGACGAGTACGTGGATTCTTCTTCGTTTACTTATTTAGGTGTATTTACTTTTCTGTACTAACCATGTAATTGAATGCTTTCGCAGTTCGCGTACGCTCACGTGCAGACTAGGAAGTCTTACCCTGACTTCGTAGGCCAGTTCGACGTCCTCCGTGACGACGACGTTCGTTGGACGCCCTACTCTGACGAGGCAGTGGAGAGTCGTGCACCTGACGGGCTGTCGTCGTTGTGCGTACGCGACGCTGACTACTGGAGAACGCGCAGCCCACTTGTCTTCGACATCTACGTAGAGGAGCACGCAGTCCACCGCGTGCTCCGTCAGCTAGGCTTGCGGCAGGAGGTGGTCGTCCCTCAGAGCTTACTGCCGCCACACGTGCACCGGTTCGTGCCGACCTTGTACATTACCGTAAAGTTATATATTTCACATAATT
The DNA here is from genome assembly GCA_030272315.1 of Paspalum vaginatum. Classification (NCBI taxonomy): domain Eukaryota; kingdom Viridiplantae; phylum Streptophyta; class Magnoliopsida; order Poales; family Poaceae; genus Paspalum; species Paspalum vaginatum. The sequence continues at coordinate 45,191,287 of CM059013.1, forward strand.
CACATGCTGAGTCCACCGACAAAACTATTTTTATTTTCAGGTTTACGAGACAGGGCTAGAACGTTGGTCAGATCTGGGCACCACGTCTTGCCGAGTTCGTGGCGAAATGGTCCATGGCCTTGGATGACCTCGTCATGGAGGGTAGGCCACATGACGATGCAGCCTGGGGTCACTACCTCCGTTGGTACCTCCCACGGACACGACTACGTGTCTTGTCGACGCCACAGGAGTTGCCCCGCCGCACACCGTCCGTCACGGACAGTTACCCTACACAGCGAGACCAGGGGGCGTATATAGCTGTAAGTTTCTTTCCTGATTGTCGATTTCGCATTAGAAGACATCTAAGTTCATACTTCATGGCAAACTAATGCAATCTTTTTGAAACAGCATGACGTGCTCCGGCAGATCCATGCAGACGTCACGACGTACAGCCGTAATGCCCTCACCATGGCCCCACAAGATCACAAGGCGGCGTACGACAAGATAGCGGAGCTGTGCAGAAGAGTGACTAGGTCGTTGTCTTGCCGTGGCGACGATGTTGCCCATCCACCACCGCAGCGGATGTTTGTTCCCCCTAACCCGACCGCGCCACGACCCCCTCCGGTACGACCTCCGGTACCACTCTTTGCGCAGACTCCGCCGATGACCTACCCGCCGCCAGGTATTTCTTGTACAGGTCAATTTTATTAAACACGAGTTCGTCAATTATTTATGGATGTTCCGTGCAACAGGTACACAGTACGGGACCCATGTTGGGTCATCGTCTCGTCACCCTACCTACCACCACGACGTCTTCGCTGCAGGGACATCACGGACTCGTGACGTTGAGTGGGGTAAGTGGCATTCACATACATGCAGCAGACTCGTCATGCCTGTTACAGTGTTACTTTACATTTTTAATCCATTCGATTGATTTGCAGGATATGAAGCTGGCACGACCCCTGACGACAGCTACGGAGCCGGCCACGCTCCTGACAGTCCACCAGGTGCAGCAGAACAGATGGCGCAGTCCTTGTTCGCGTCGTCGCCGCGACATGATGAGATTGGTTACTCACAGCTACAGGAGGCGCCACCCCACGAAACTCAGCAGTCACAGGAGCCGCCAGCGCCCGATGCAGTCCCTGGCCGATGTACTCGACAGGCACCCGACCCCTTTAGTCACGGGTCACGCCACACTTGGGCTGTCCAGAGAGCTGCACGCAGTAGCAAGAGGGGTCGTAGCTAGATCATAGTTCCAGAGTTGACTTGCATTAGTTCAGTGTACATTCGTCATCATGTATTTTATCACTTTCACCTTTGCAGTAGGCCGTGACAACACGTAGGCAATCGTTTCAGATACATATGCCTCCGTAGCCTTTTCTGCTCGACGTGACAGCGCATCACGTAGGCTTTTCAGTTACAGGTACATGCGTAGCTTTTTCAGTTCTATATGACAATACCTATGTAGCATTTTCAGTTTTACGTGACAGCGCAATACGTAGCCTTTTCAGTTACAGGTACATTCATAGCCTTTTCAGTTCGACGTGACAACACATATGTAGCCTTTTCAGTTCGACGTGACAACACATATGTAGCCTTTTCAGTTCGACGTGACAAGACCTATGTAGCCTTTTCCGTTCGACGTGACAACACCTGCGTGGCCTTTTCAGTACCATTTCCAGTTTGACCTAACAACTTTTTTGTTTTCAGAAGACAACTCAACCCCCATCTCGACTACAAAAACACGGCACACATTCAAAGAACACACACAACACACTACCAGAGCGAGGGAGGAATGGCCGAGCCGGGAGGAAGGGGGCGTGGCCGCGACCGAGGCCGAGGAGGGAGGGGTGGAGGACGTCGTAGCCACCACTTCCTCTGGGGAGGTCCTCAAGACCCAGACGTGTTTCCACATCCACTGGAGGACTTCCCGCTAGAGGGACCAGACGCCTTTGTTGGCGAACGCAAGCTTAGGCCTTACGATGATCGCACGGAGGTGTGGCCTACGTGCCGTTGTGGTGAGTATTGTGTCGTGCAGGTGTTCGATGAGTTCATCGATGGAGGTCGTCGCTTCTACAGATGCCATTTTGGCTATGTGTGTCCTCAAACTCGCTCTCTACACTTTGTTCTGACATAACTCAAATTGTTTCTAAAAAGAGATATATATGATTGCAGGATTCCACTGACACGGCATGCCGCTTCACCAAGTGGGTAGATCCTCCACACCATGCCTACGTCGAAGACTATATCAACCACCTGAAGAACAAGATCCACGACCTTGAGTGTCGCGTCAACTCTCTAGAAAACGAGGCTGACGCTAACGCGATAGTGGTTGGACTCGAAGATGATCCCCTGTGTCCTGACCCCTTCTGCAAATGCCCGTACCACCCGCGGCAGCGTATGCCCCCCAAGTCTCCACCATCCGGAGGTTACGGCTACTATGATCTCCGAGGCCCGTCGCAGCACTATCCGAACCAATTCGCTTAGACGAACTTCCTACTATTTTTACGTTTCTAGCATTTCAAATTACCTAAGCCAAGTCAATTGTGTAGCGCGAGTTACGCGCTACAACGACAAGGCATCGCAAATGTGTTCAACTTTATTTATGTCGTTAATCTACGCTGTCAACATTGAGAATTATGTATCCGAGTTCAATCTATGTTGCGTTTTAACTTCTGCATCAATTGTTCATGTCGTACTCAATGTAACGCTGTGATTTCAATTTAATGTAACGTGTACTCTCATAATTTGTTTTTGTCTGTCCTCCATACTAAGAAAAAGAAAACAAATATTTTACGTCATAAAATAAAGAAATACAAATTTACCGGTACTAATTACAATAGTTTCCATGCCCACATTCAAATAGTGTTTTAATTGCCATTTGCTTTTACGTATACTCATATTGGTTATTTAACAAATTACCATGCTCTTGTTTTTTAAAAATGCATATGGAGCAAAAATAGCCGGATGGGCCGGCTTTTTTTAAAAATCGCCGGATGGGCCGGCTTTTTTTAAAAATCGCCGGATAGGCCGGCTTTATTTAAAAAACGACAAAAGGATTAAATACCGCCAGCCATTTTTTAAAAAACGCCAACAGGACCTAAATACCGCCACGGGAAATAAAAATCGCCGGCCCATACGGCTTTATTTTAAATATCGTCGGGTGGGCCGGCTTTATTTAAAAAACGCCGCTCCAGCCGGCGGTTTGATGACAAGGGTTCAAATTCGGTGGCAGTTAGGATGCCACGTCATTAAACCGCCGGATAGGGCGGCGTTTTTTAAATACCGCCGGATGGTCCGGCGGTATTGGTATAGATTTGCAATTTTTTGAATCGTCCATTTATTTTTGCAAAAAACGATTTAAATAAATATAAAAATAAAAAAAACTCCTCGACACTCCGCATGATATTGGGCTATGCTCCGGCCTGGAACATATGGCCTAACTCAGGCCCATGTTTTTAAAGGTGGGCCAAAGTACACCCACGCTGCTCCAATGGCACAAGTTCATAGAGGCGTTGATCACAAGGGACCCCGTTTGGAACAGAACATGCTAGTCATCAGATCACTCGATTCCATAGAACTCCTTGTGGATGGCGTACATGTCGATCCCCGATGGCAGCACGTCGCGCACGCTCTGCCTGCCCGCGCACCGCGCCACCCACCGCGCCAGCGCGGGGCACTCGGCCTCCACGTCCACGCCGCCGTGCTGCCGGTACCCGTAGAACATGGTCGAGAAGGGCAGGATCGCGACGTCCAGGAACCCGAACTCGTCGCCGCCGAAGAAGGCCTGCTCGTCCCCGAGCACCGCCTCCAGGCGCCGGAGGTGGCCCAGGAGCTCCGCCGCGGCCTTCGCCTTCTCCTCGCCGCGGCTCGTGAAGAGCCGCGTCTGCGCCCCGTACAGCTCCCGGTCCACGAAGCTCGCCCAGAACCTCGCGCGCGCGCGCTCCAGCGGGTCGGCGGGGAGCAGGTGGGGGCGGCTCGTCGTCGTCCCCCAGACCTCGTCGACGTACTCGACGATGTTCAGCGAGCCGCAGACCGGCCGGCCGGCGTGGATGAGGATGGGCACGGCGGCGTGCGCCGGGTTCATGCGGCGCACCAGGGCGCTGCGCTCGCGGACGCGGAGGTCCTCCTCGACGTACTCGAAGGGGACGCGCTTCTCCCGTAGCGCGAGACGCGCCCGCATCCCGAACTCGTTGCACCAGAAGTCCACGCATGTCACTGATGCCGCCTCCTCCGCCGAGCCGCTCGCCGTCGTCGACATGGCCGGCACGGTAACTTTGTTGATTATGGGCTGGGGAGTGGGGATTTGATGGTAATGAATGGCGCGGTTAATAACCAGGGAGGGGATGATCAGAGTATGCATGGGTTATATTAATACTATCGAAATAAAGCTAGCGTTGATCGATGCGGTCACTGCTTGCGTGTACGGCTGCTTGACTGGTCTCTCCATGACATGCATGCTGGCTGCAGCCATGTAAAACTTGTGTGGAGCTCGGTCCAACGTTACATTGTCACGGCGTTGCTTTTAATTTGCGAGGAAGAAGACACGACGACGACCGCAATCCATCTTGCTGATTTGCTCCAATAAACTGACTTGTACTACGTGTTAGGCAGGAGAGTCGTTAGAAAGAGACTGCTTGGAATGGAACCAACCAAAGTCTGCAGATAGCACCACCGGTGTGTCGGTAAGTTAGTATTGATTGGAGGCTCCGAACTAACGATCCTCCACGTTAGTAGACATGAGGCGTGTGATCCAAAAATCTAAATAAAGCATACAAATATCATAGCATCATTTCAGTTCTTTGACCATCGTTAAAAATTTCAGTAAAACCCATTCTCCAACCTTCAACTTGTCGTATCATGGTCATCAGAAGATTCTCGACCTAGGACTCAGAAAGGTGGGCCTAAGCAGACCAACGTGTGGCTGTGATTGCCGTGCACAGTTGACACGAGCGCCTGTGCCGTGCACCGGTGCATCCATGTACGTTAGGTGGGTGAAGGGGCCCATATGCATGCATGAGGCTCTCTGCTCCGGGGAAAACTTTTCAAGTCCGGAATTTCGAACTTTATTTTCTGTTTTGTTTCCGGACCTATATGAGATGCACTTTTCCGGTCCAAAAAACGGTCGATTTTAGTTTCAAATTCAAAAATATAAAGTCGAATTTTTTTTGATTAAAACACAGTTTCGGATCGAGTGAAATGGAATGCTGAACCCCGCACTCTCGTCTAGTGTTCTTTGCCAACGGCGTTGCATTTGCATCGGCCTCTCACTTTCCCTATGTACATTGCATCCCATCACTGTTTTTCTCGCATTAACTGTAGTGTCACAAGCATCAACATACACGCATCAAATTCGGCCCTTGATGCTGTTTTGAAGAACATACGTGTACATCGTATGACCACCGGTCAATTGGAGATCGAGATCAAGCGATGAGCGCGGTGTGTAACAAATAGTACACAGATGAACAAACTAAAGCTGCTAAACGAGCCGAGGTGCTAATAATAAGTGTCTATATATCAACATCGACTATATATACTGTTGGAAACGGGATGGCCCTAGACACCCACCTAATGAGGACCTATACGCAACACCAACTCACACTTGAGTCGGTTAGTCATTTCTAGTTTCTAGTTACTTAGTGCACTTGAGTCTTTGGCGGCAGAGTCGGCCTTCTCGCTTCCGGGTGGCAGAGCCAACCTACAGATGAAGCTGGCTTCCGGGTGGCAGTGCCAACCTTCAGATGAGGCCCAGACTCTTGTGATCCCGGGAGGCAAAGCCTACATTCAGATAGATCACAATCTATGCACTAAGTAATTAGAAACTATGCGGTCTAACCGGGAGACTAACACTTACAACAAGAACTTCTTTATTGCAACACAAAGTGGTTATACAAGGACTCACACTTATACTCTTGAGGTGGCTAGCCTAGCACACTCTACCATACCCTTAGAGTAGTGGTGGAATGATGTGGTGGTATGGCATGGCAAGGGGTGACACCCCCTTATATAGGCACACTCGGGCCACGGATGAGTGCCACGTGTCCCTACTCTAGAAGGTTCTTATAAAATATCTAAGTGTAGAAAACTCTAAACTTTGCCATGGCAACACAATTCTAGAATGCCATGGATGTCATGACTAGTGTAGAAGATTCCGGAAGTTTGAACTCTATAAACCATGGTGATTCTCCATTCTTGTAGAAGCTTCTAGAATCTTTACTTGTTTCATGGCTTGCCATTATTGTAGAAGCTTCTAGAAGTTTGCATTGTATCTTTCAACATATACATTACATCAACAACAGTAGTCATTCATCTAATGAAACTGGCCGTCAGCGATGTAATTGGAACGTGAAAGTTTTCAATGGAGATGAAGCGACGATGATTACTGATCGATGTCAACATGAGCGTACGTACGTGCACTGATGGAGGTGATGAAGAATGGACCTGTGTGGCTCTGCCGTGTCGACTTTCTTGGCGGAAAGCCCAAAATCTTGGTCTGAAACGTCGTCTTCAGTCTGTAGCGATGGTGAGTGAGGCTAGAGACATAGCATCGCTTTTCATTTTGCTGCTCAGAATTTTCAGCCTCTATAGTTAGGTGGCGTTCGATCACGCACAGTCCTGTGATCCTAGCTTGACTACAACGTTTCAGTTGCTGCATGTATGTATGGCTTGTAGGATTTATGCCTGCCTTAGTTCTGACCTGGAAAAAGTTATACTAGCTACTTAGCTAAGTCCTAAAACGTATCTGTGGTTATGGCCATCTTATCTGGCGGTTGTTTCAAATGGATGCTCAAAATAATATTATGGTACCGTAGATAGAGTGGAGTTTGAAATTTTGAGTAATGGGATGAGTATCCTGCTAGAGATGGCTTTAGCAAGTTAAATGTAAAGGCTCGATCTTTATCTAACATCAAATTACTTGAGAGAAAAAAAAATAAAACTACCGCTCATCGTTTGCATGCATTGGAAAACAATGATTGGGTCGTCGATCCCTTTGTCTCTCCCTCCATGAGAAACTTAAGGGCAAGCCCCCTAATGATGATATATTTGAAGATATGAGAAAAAACAAGAAAAGAAAAGAAAAGGAGAAATAAAAACTAAAATGCAATCATCACAGTAAAGAATCTAGCCATCGGTAGCTTAATGTTTGTGGAGTAGTAACTCTCTTTTTCGCGCGCACGACACACAAAAGTAGTGCAAATGTTTGGGCCGATCTCTCATTGACATGTGGGACCATGCAGGATTGAACCCACACAACTAGTACATATGTCTTATGGACGACAGTGGCATTTTGCCTTTAGACAATCCAATTCAATCGTTGAAATGCATAGGCACGAAATGAAGCGGAGACTAGAAACGGTGACTGAATACAGAGCCCCGTGCCTCATCATTTCAGGTGCGATGGAACATGCATGATATATGCTCGAGGCATGCATGGTGGAGCTCATAATTCTTGGCAATTGAGAAGGATAGATCATAGCTAGCCTGGAGGTGACTAGTAGTGCTGGGGAGCACTTGGGGGCCGGGGCGCCCGGCCTGTGAGTGGACAGCCCCAATGAGAGGCCGGGTCTCAGTGGTTACAATCAACAGGCAAAGGATGAGGTCTCCCTTACTTGCCGCCCCTCTTGCATTGCATTGTACATTCGTTGGTGCGTCAGTAACACAACAATAGTGCCACATCGAGATCTTGCGCAACTAGCTGTATCGATCTAGGATATGATACTGCCAAGACACACACATGCCCATCCAGTTGCATGCACTAGCAGATCACCATTATTTCCATTCCATCTACCGTTGGGTTAGGCATGCATGGACTCCACATATGTACAAACCCCGACCTAATTCTTTCGTTGATCTCATCTATATAGCGTGTTTGTTTCTCTGTGTGTATGTGCATCATCAGGCATGATCAAACTTTTCGTTCGTCTGCATTATATTTTTGAGAGAGGGAGGGAGGCCAGCTACGACATGCATGATGTATCTCTTCAGGCACAGCATAGATGGATAGGATATATGCACTTTAATTTAGCTAGCTTTGTTGCAGAGGACCTAACTTTCTGTGTCACAACATCCAAAGTATCCCGGCCAAACCCATGGACGACTATTGCTTCGTTCTACGGATTCTTTCTTTACAAACTAATAAAACAAGTGTCTCATATACGTGTGTAATTAAGAGGGATCAATGGATTGACCTCATCACTAATAATTAAACAAATCAGTCCTTGTTGATACTCCTGCTGATCAGATCAAGCCCACACCTGGACAAACGGCCTGCCTGCCAGCCTTCCTGCACTGACTCTCATGGGTGTACTACAGTCAGTCAACAGTTGAATCATATGCCGCATGATCCAAAGTTCATTGGCCTACCGTGTGCATGCATCTGCAGTGACATGTGATCATATGTCATCACGATTTCTATATGCTTATATTCCCAGCGGATCAAGTCAGTGTTACCAGTGTTTTATATTGCTAGCTAGTGTACAAGTACCGGTACTTACAAATTAAAACATATAACTTGGAGTATAATATACAACTAGTTTATTTCCTAATCAGCGTTGGGAAAGATCATTATATATGCATGGTATACTGTACTTATGTAACATGAAGAACAGAGTAATAGAAATTGCGCACAGAGAAAAAAAAAGGTTGAAACAAGATCAAGTGGGGTGTACAGAAACCATGTGATGAGGTGACTAGCCTTGGAAGCATATCTTGACCTGTGCATGTGAATTAGACGACGGTGGTTGTGTCCACCGCCACCAACTATATAGGAGTATTAAAGTATTCCCTAGCTCTCTGCCATGTATTTCCAAACTTTGCCTTGAAGATTTCAAGACGATCGAGCTTATAGCTTCTAGAGTGGTGTGTGTGCTACGGTGGCACATCATGGATGGATATATCTTAATCTGTAACTGTTCTTGTTTAATCATTGGATGATTTGATCGATCGGATGAGCTGAGTTGATCACGGCCGTCGGTTACAGATGCTACATGTACACACACATGTGAGTTTGGACTGGACGGTGGACGCAAGGATTGGCTGCGTTTAATTTGCATGCGTGTATCTGTAGCCTAGGGGAAGGATCGGAGGTAACTCAACCCGACACGACATGAAACAGATATATAGATAGATTGATTGATAGATAGAGAGAGAGAGAGCGCTGTGAATTGTGATGGGTTTGAAATGACAGGATATACCGGCCTACTGATTAATTAACTAATCAGCCAAAGTTGTTAATTGACGGCAAGCTGCACTCTAAATTATGATAATTTATGGTCAATGACGTACTACAATGACCGATGTCTGTGGCCAACTTTTGTTATCTACTCCTCAGTACCAGTAGTCTTCCACGGTGTACAAGTGAACAATAATAAGCAGAGAGAGATGTACCTAGATCGTCGGTTCCAAGACTTAGTTTAATTAAACTTGATTATGTGGCACGTATATTCTTCTGACGCCACCCCCCCCCCTGCAATCATAACTGTTGCTCCGTGTTTTTTTTTTGGCCAAATGATACTTTTAGACCTCTTAATTTTTTTAAAAGTAAGTCACTATTCTGCATCTTTTACCGATCCAACTAAATCAGGACCGAGGGAGTGGTTAATTAATTTTAAACCGGAGGAGGGACTAGCTAGGGAGAGGACGTAGTTTCCAGTGCTCACTATGGTCGTGCGCACGTGGCATGTGTTTGTTCTTATTTCTAACCAATACGATGCCCTGTTTGGAGCTTTGGACACATCCAACTGATTAGCTGCTAAGAATTAGCTATAAAGTGGCCAAACAGTCTAACTAATTTTTTTAGTTCACACTCTAACTAAAATCAGTTTTTAGTTGAGAGAATCTAGCTGCAGCTAATTGAAAAATAACTTATCCATTGTCAATCCAATTATGTATTAGATAGAGTATCCAAACATGTCAAGCTATTTTTTGTTAGACTAAAATTAGTTTGGGTGCTCCAAACATGGCCTAAGATAGACTTTGTTTTTTTAGGAAAGAGATGAATTTTATAAGGAGTCTCAACTAACCGTTTCCCGTACGTGCAGCAGCCAAATTCATGTCCAACCAATCCCGCGCAGCTACACTGATGAGTAAAATCAAATCACTAGCATTGGATTGCGACCTTGACTCCAAAACTAAACACCCAACAAAGTAGTCCTAGTAACCATTTTATAAAACTGTTTGTGAAAATGATCGATCAAGGAAAAAGATGGCTTTCGGCCAACGAGTCGTAACCCACACGAACACATACATACGCCAACTCGTATCCGTATGCTCTCGTACCCGTGCGTCCGGCCAAAGCCCACCACCACCTGTGCCTCTGGCCGTGGGCCTGTCCAGTCCAACCCCTTCCACCACCACCTGCTCGACGAAATGCCAGCGCCAGCAGGTCAATGCCGGCACGGGCGCCTCTCCTCCACAGTGCTACTGCTCGCCCACCTTAAAATCTGCTCGACCCCTTCTCTCCACAGTCCCACTCACTCGCGGCCACCCCCACCACCGCCCTGTTGCGCGACCAGTGTCGCCCACCTCGTCGCCCCGCCCGCGCATGGCGCGCTGTCCGTCCTACTAGTGCCTACTGCCTATTGGGTGGGGGTGAGGTGAGGGTGGGGGCACGGACGGTCTTCCTTCCTCGCTTGCGTCGCCCCATGGCACTCTGTTCCTTCCTCGCCGCCTCCCTGTCCTAGCTCTCCCTGCGCCGCGCGATCGAGGCTGCAGCCCACCTGTCCTTCCTGCCTGGTTTCGGCTACGGAAATGGTGGCCGCAATGGCGCCGGGCGTGCCGGTGCCGCGGCTCTTGCTCCAGGCGGCGCTCCTCTTCTTGGCTGCTCTCAGCTCGGCGGCGCCAGCGGAGGAGGCGGTGGGCGCCGCGGCGGCGCTGCTGGAGTTCAAGACCGCGCTGGAGGACGTGGACGGCCGCCTCGCGACCTGGGGCGGCGCGGGTCCCTCGGGCGCGGGCCCGTGCGGGTGGGCCGGCATTGCCTGCTCCCCCGCCGGCGAGGTGACCGGCGTCACGCTGCACGGCCTCAACCTCCACGGCGGGCTCTCGGCCGCCGTCTGCGCGCTCCCGCGCCTCGCCGTCCTCAACGTGTCCAAGAACGCGCTCACGGGCCCCGTCCCGCCGGGCCTCGCCGCCTGCGCCGCGCTCCAGGTCCTCGACCTCAGCACCAACGCGCTCCACGGCGCCGTCCCGCCGGGCCTCTGCGCCCTGCGCGCGCTCCGCCGCCTCTTCCTCAGCGAGAACCTGCTCACCGGCGGCATCCCGCCCGCCATCGGCGACCTCACCGCGCTCGAGGAGCTCGAAATCTACAGCAACAACCTCACGGGGGAGATCCCGGCCTCCATCCGCGCGCTGCGGCGGCTGCGCGTCATCCGCGCCGGCCTCAACGACCTCTCCGGGCCCATCCCCGTCGAGCTCACCGAGTGCGCCAGCCTCGAGGTGCTCGGCCTCGCGCAGAACAACCTCGCGGGGGAGCTGCCCAGGGAGCTCTCCCGCCTCAGGAACCTCACCACATTGATCCTCTGGCAGAACGGGCTCTCCGGCGAGGTCCCGCCGGAGCTCGGCAACTGCACCAGCCTCCAGATGCTCGCGCTCAACGACAACGCCTTCACCGGCGGCGTGCCCAGGGAGCTCGCCGCGCTGCCGTCGCTCTTGAAGCTCTACATTTACCGCAACCAGCTCGACGGCACCATCCCGCCGGAGCTGGGGAACCTGCAGAGCGTCCTGGAGATTGACCTCTCGGAGAACAAGCTCACCGGCATCATACCCGGCGAGCTCGGGCGGATACCCACGCTCCGGCTGCTCTACCTCTTCGAGAACCGCCTGCAAGGTACCATCCCGCCGGAGCTCGGCCAGCTGAGCAGCATAAGAAAGATTGATCTCTCCATAAACAACCTCACCGGCACAATTCCGACCGCGTTCCAGAACCTGAGCGGCCTGGAGTACTTGGAACTCTTTGACAACCAGCTCCATGGCGACATCCCTCCATTGTTGGGAGCCAACAGCAACCTCTCGGTGCTCGACCTGTCGGACAACCAGCTGACGGGTACCATCCCTCCATACCTCTGCAAGTACCAGAAGCTCATGTTCTTGAGCCTCGGCTCAAACCGCCTCGTCGGAAATATCCCTCCAGGAGTGAAGGCCTGCAGGACTCTGACGCAGCTTCGGTTGGGGGGCAATATGCTCACTGGGAGCCTCCCCGTCGAGCTGTCCATGTTGCAGAACTTGTCCTCGCTTGAGATGCACCTGAACGGCTTCTCTGGGCCGATACCGCCTGAGATCGGCAAGTTCAGGAGCATAGAGAGGCTCATTTTGTCCAACAACTACTTTGTAGGACAGATCCCTGCTTCCATCGGCAACCTGACGGAGCTTGTTGCCTTCAACATTTCATCGAACCAGCTCACTGGGCCAATTCCCCGGGAGCTAGCGCAGTGTAAAAAGCTTCAAAGGCTTGACCTCAGCAGGAATTCCCTCACTGGAGTGATTCCTCAGGAGATTGGTGGGCTGGTGAACCTGGAGCTGCTCAAGCTGTCTGACAACAGTCTGAATGGAACCATTCCAAGCAGTTTTGGGGGCCTTTCACGGCTCATAGAGCTGCAGATGGGAGGCAACCGTCTGTCTGGCCAGGTCCCGATCGAGCTCGGTGAGCTCACCGCCCTTCAGATTGCCCTAAATGTCAGTCACAACATGCTGTCCGGTGAGATCCCGACGCAGCTAGGGAACTTGCACATGCTGCAGTACCTGTACTTGGACAACAATGAGCTTGAAGGTCATGTGCCTTCCTCATTCAGTGAGCTTTCAAGCCTGTTGGAGTGCAACCTGTCTTACAACAATCTCGTCGGGCCACTCCCCAGCACCCCGCTGTTCGAGCATTTGGACAGCAGCAACTTCCTTGGGAACAATGGCCTCTGTGGCATCCAAGGGAAGGCGTGTCCAGGTTCATCAGCATCATCTTATTCAAGCAAGGAAGCAGCAGCACAGAAGAAACGCTACCTTAGGGAGAAGATCATCAGCATTGCCTCCATTGTCATCGCTTTGGTTTCATTGGTGCTGATCGGAGTTGTTTGCTGGGCCTTAAGAGCCAAGATACCGGAGCTTGTATCAAGTGAAGAGCGCAAAACTGGGTTTTCCGGTCCTCACTACTGCATGAAGGAACGGGTGACCTATCAGGAGCTAATGAAAGCAACCGAGGACTTTTCGGAGAGTGCTGTGATTGGAAGAGGTGCTTGTGGTACAGTCTACAAGGCTGTGATGCCTGATGGCCGGAAAATTGCAGTCAAGAAGCTAAAGTCTCAAGGAGAAGGTTCCAACATCGACAGAAGCTTCAGAGCTGAGATAACTACACTTGGAAATGTCAGGCACCGCAACATCGTCAAGCTGTATGGTTTCTGCTCCCATCAGGACTCAAATCTTATCCTGTATGAGTACATGGCAAATGGCAGCCTTGGAGAGTTGCTTCATGGCAGCAAGGATGCCTATCTACTGGACTGGGACACACGTTACCGGATTGCTCTGGGCGCTGCTGAAGGCTTGCGGTATCTCCACAGCGATTGCAAACCGCAGGTCATTCACCGTGATATCAAATCGAACAACATACTCATCGATGAGATGATGGAGGCTCATGTGGGGGACTTTGGTCTGGCCAAACTTATTGACATTTCCAACTCCAGAACAATGTCTGCTGTTGCTGGTTCGTATGGCTACATTGCTCCAGGTTAGATCAGTTACTGCATCACTGTGTGAGTTCTGTTTAGATTTGCTAAGCTGTTCTTCCCAGCAATAAACAATTAAGCTCAGTTTATTAAGCAATCTTTACGGCTTCTGATTATGTGCCTTTTATCCTTTGCAGAGTATGCCTTCACCATGAAGGTCACTGAGAAGTGTGATGTTTATAGTTTCGGGGTAGTTTTGTTGGAACTACTGACCGGGCAGTCTCCAATTCAGCCTCTTGAGAAAGGAGGAGATCTTGTGAATTTGGTGAGGCGGACGATGAACAAAATGATGCCAAATACAGAAGTGTTTGACAGCAGACTGGACCTGAGCTCAAGGAGAGTCATGGAAGAAATGTCTCTGGTGCTAAAAATCGCATTATTCTGCACTAATGAGTCACCATTTGACAGGCCTAGCATGAGAGAAGTCATTTCCATGCTAATTGACGCTAGAGCGTCCTCCTATGACTCTTTTTCATCGCCAGCATCGGAAGCACCTATAGAAAGTGATTCTTCCCCAAAAGTTTAGAGGTGAGATCAAGTGAACATTTTCTTTTGTTAAGGAGCTCCGGGATGAAAGACATTTGAAATTAGACTATATCTGATACCTTCTGCATTGCTCAAGAAATCAATGCACTATCAATTTATAACTATTGCCAAGTTTCAAGACAGTAAATCAGAAAAAAACTGTTGTTTTGATTGCCTGCTAGCCCATTCTCACCAGTTTTTTTTTCCTCCTTTGTCAGGCAAGTATCATCAGTCTATTTTATCAGTCATGCATCAAGGGAATATCCATAGGTTAACCGAGTTCATAGCTGAAGACCCATCTGGTCTGTGAACTGTTGATCTCCAAGAAGTTGTGGCTATAACCTGACTTCTAAAGGAAAAGAGATACGTCTTTCTATCCAAGACTAACCACCAGTTGAAGGCTAAAAGCACTTGAAGTGAAGTTGTTCACTCCTAAGTCCTACCTCAGCTAGTGCTCTTTCAATGGAGGCAGACACCTTCTGAGTGTTCCTTTTCTGAAGCACTCAAATATGCAGATAGGTTCACTTCAGCAGAACATGCAGATTCTATCATCACTAGCTTAACATTGTACATACTTCATAGTAGACCATAGTGCGGCTACTATAAATAATGACAGCTGTATTATTTTTTGTTTCTTTTCAACTTGCTGTTTACTGTGACATGATAAAAGTGAATTCTCATGTGTGGACAACCCTGCAGCTGCCAAAAAGTGGATGCCTTGACCATCCTCTTCATCTCCTGTTGGGTTTGACTTGGTGTCCTGCAAGCATGTCATCAAAGGCACACAGAATTAGGTACTCGTGCAAGCTCTTGATAAAAAGTGTGCTGATCCAGTGACCCGTGCTGCCACGGTTCAAAAGCTGGCTAGAATGCACCAGCTGCTTTGTCTGACTGGTACAGCAAACCACACCTACCAAAATACTACCAGTACTATTCACTGAATTCCATGGCTTTCAAAATAGTTTTGGGGCTGAGCTGTCGAAGACATGGCTAAACTTCATTAGACAAATTCTGGCCTGAAATAACTGATCAATTCAGAAGTTTCATCAGTTTTTCACAAGCTGCTCAAACTGAATTACACGGCAGACTGTACTCTGTAATACTGGGTCTGCTGGTACATCACGATGTTCAGAATCAGTCAGTTGAGCAAATGGGATACCTGCAGTATGTATCGACCAGACACACATTACTACTAGCTCTTCACAAATCAGAGAGCAATACGAAATGATTACACCTCAGGACACATTAGAGCAGTGTATTCAGCACAGAGCATGGGAACAGGCTTGCCAACAGGGATTCCATTTGATGAATTGGAGTCCTCTCACTTCTCGCGCAATACACAACCGAGAACCATAAAAATGGCAGGGATAACTGATCCCTAAAACTCAAACGAGCCCAACAAGAGCTGAATCCATCCATTAGTAAAGTTTAGAATGGAAAGGATTACAATGGCTCTCCGATAGGGCACTATGGCAAGACAGCTCCGGAAATCTCACCTCCTCGAAAGGAATACAACAGCATACGGAAAAAGAAAAGCAGAAGGCTGTCAGAGTAACGGCGTTGAGGTCCTTCAATGGTGGCCAGAGCCCATAGTAGATGCCTGAAGGATGATCCACTTCCAAGAATGCAGGGAATCATCCACAATGCACTTATAGCAGCTTCAAGCATGGATGGATCTTGCAGAGATAGGTTGCAATTATTCGATGTCTTTACATCCTGTAATATGTCAATAATTATGGGTTCAGTCAGTAAAAGAGAAAAACATGTATTGTGTGCATTATTTTGGTTCATGTATTGAAATGGCCAAGGCTGAACACTTATCATCACCTAAAATGTCTCCCTAATGAATCAGTTAACAATGTCACTGACAATTCATTCTAAATTATATTAATCCTTCACAACAATAAATTATGCAATTTAGATAAATTTTATACATTGTGGCCAAAATATTATAACATGTCAACATTGATGATTTAATTGTAAGGAATAATTTATTAAAAAAGTATTACATATATAATTCTTTGATATTGTTAATTAAACATCTTGAGCATCACGGGGAAGACTAACATTGTAGTAAATAAAAGTAGAGTCTAGGACCTAGAATCCATATTTTTAATAAAAAAACAAAAGGCAGGTTCGAATAAAAGGTACAATAAGCACTAGAGTTTTTCAAATGAATGCGTGGATTATAAAAATGATTACAGCTAATAAGGTCAGGTTTTGAAAGCTAAAATCTAGCTAATAATTACTACAAGAGCCGACATAACTTAAAGCTAATGTTTCAGTTAAACACATGTTAAAAGACACATTGAGGTGTGATCAGAAGTGGACAATTATGAATATAGATGGAAAATGTATAAGTAATTGACAGGTGAAGTAAGTTATAGCTAAGACAAAAAAAAAGGAGAAAGGCAAAAAAGGATTAGTAGGTTGACCAGTAGGCCTTCTTTTGGCGATAAGCCAAAACTAGTAATAAACAAGCCAATATGTAGGGCAACTTTATATTATTTAAAGTGCTTAGCTCTGCATCATAAAGAGTCTCCACTCTGAGAGCTTTCGAGAATAAAATGGAGCATTTAATTTCAATACCTAGGGGTTAGCATCCTTTAGAATCTATGCAGTATCATTAAAAAAAAGCATAAGATATAAAGCCTCCGCTACTATCAAGATTAATTCAACCTATTCATGATAGCATAACTAATAAGAGTGTCCTTTATTTAATTTTTTTACTAAACATTCTATTAACAGGTGCAGTAAATAGTCAGTACAGAACAAGAACAACTACAAATTGATCTTATTATATGACTATTGACTAGATTTTATCAGCACAAACCCCATAGATAACAAGACTCAATAACTGCACTTTAAAGTATTCAGTTCCTATAATTTACTTCCCAAAATAGAACATAGGAAGTACTGCAACTATAATACCAACCAGTAACTATTAGGTGCACTGCAAGTAACACTGTTCAACAACCCTATTTTGAATAAATAACAATTTGTTCTTTTCTTGTCACTTGTCAGATCAAAGAACATAACATAAAGCAAGCAATTGTCCATGTTCGTTTATTTTGGACATGACCTTGTTCCTTACTTTTGAATATAACGAAGAGGCGCTCTGGTCAAGCAAAACAAGTGCCATTTCGGAACTACAATTATTATTATTATATTCTTTATGCACATGCTAGCTAAAAAATAATGTAAATGAGTGCCTGTGTAACGGACGCTACAGGTTGTCGTGTAAAAGATCTTCCAATATGCAACAGAATGGGATGGTTCATTCCTGGTTTGTGTAAGTTTCATAACTAAAGATTACCTCTTGTAGTTCATCCTAAAAGTACTCTATGGCAATAAAATCTTGATAATAGTGCAACAGGATTATGGTGAACAGTTCATCCATCAAGGGATACAGATGTGTTGTTTCATTATCACAATATTACAAAAAGCCACATGCCTAGGCTTAAGATGCCACCCTGCAGCCTAGTATCTAATCACACCTAGCCGACTTAATTGGTGATTAGGTGCTAGAGCTAGATGCCATGGAATGAGCCCACAGCCTACTTAGCACCTAGTTCTTTTTAAACAATGATTACAATCAGATTTAATAATTATTTTGATTTGTTGACATCTCTTGAGCAAATGCCTCATCTAAGAATAGTTTCCCTGAGACAAGCCTTACACAACAATACCTTGTTTTTTAGGACATCAGTAAACATATAAGGACTTATTTGTGCAGTCATATATAACTCCTGATTTTTTTTCATTGGAAAGAACTTGACATCCTAATTTCTACCAGTATCACTGTTGCTCCAACAATCAATCAGAAATTCATCTGCTGTTTCAAGAAACCAGAAACTCAGATCATAAACTGTGCATGGCTGCATGCCTTGTGTTCCATATCTGGGACTCAGTCAGCAACTTCTAAGCTCAAGACTCTTGGATCAAGCTCCAATAACCATGTAACAAGAGCAATCAAATGAGAAACAAAACACTTCGCTTGGGGTACCAAATGTATTCTTTAGCAAGTACTGAGTCTATGCGCATTTGTCTCTGTAATTTTAGGATGGTCACATTATGTCTTTCAAGCTTCAACCAGGAAAAAGAATGTAGCTATGTTCTCAGTTGAAGTTTGAAAGCGCTTAGTAAATAAGGAAGATTCATGATGGAACAGAAGATGATGGTTGGCATTTTACAGATGTTAATGGGGGGTAACAGAGAAATATAGTATAAACTCTCAAATGATAACATACCTTTTGGAAACAAACATGGTATAATCAAATTCAAATGCATTTTTCCACGAGAAAATTTGAACTACATTGATGTTTTATCTTCTAAAAGAAGCCATGTTATACAATTAAAGAGAACAAGATGACGGAACCAAACTTTAAATCCTTCCAAAAACCTTAAAATGTATTGACATGACTCAGTGGATAAGGCAATAATTGCATTCGACATGCTAAGCATAGAATGACAGCATGCACAAGTAGAGATCTCAGGTATACGTGATGACATCAATAGCTAAGATGTAACGCATCAAGCAGTAACCCAAAAAAAAAAACAAGCAGCTTAATTGATCGGAATGCTCAACCGTTTTTGTTCTAAGAAGTACAGCCCAAACACCAAACACACTATGAAATCTTGGCATCTTGCACAAATCATCTAGCCTTCCTGAAGAAGAAAAGCATGGGAAAGGACCAGATCAACAATGACAGCACCTCTGTCTGAACCTTGCGAAAGTTTTTTTTATCAAAAGGATTAGCATAAATGACAATCATAACTGGGTGTTCATATTGTTTCGAAGACATTGCAGCATCGAGTTACACAATTGAACGACTTGAGATTTTGAAATGTGGAGTTATGTTATGAGAAGTACACGCCGTACAGCCAGAGTACCATGCACAGTATGAGGATTACTTTCTGAATGTTGCAGATTTTGAATAACAGAGATTGCTTTGGCTAAGAAAACATGCACATTTATAGTATGGACTGTCAAGACAGAGAAAAAAACAAGGGAAGGAAACGCTCAACTATGTCACCAACTGTATTTGAACCGAGCAAAAGCCCACAGGAGAGGTGTTTAGACCATACGACAGTGCTAGGTGGGAATTTTTGCTTATGCAGTGCCGGAGTTCATGCATTTGATGGCAGTCTAACAGATCCTTTTCATGCAATACTAGAGCTACAACGTAGTCTGGCCTTACTACAAATTAAGGCATTAAAAATCCAGTGCCGGGCGAGCAGAAACCATGTGATTGGCCTGTCTCCTATGAAATAGCTGATGGGTGGAACAGAACACCAAACCAGATCCCTCTCTGGTGAGTAGTGCATTGACACCTGTTGTAATTTGTAAAGTTGAGCGGAACGCTGCCCCTAAAGCCTTGACACTCGTCAATTGCCAAGAACCAGCCGAGGTTTTTATGGGATTTGGGGACACAAGGCCACCTCGAGAGGCACCAAAAGGGAGAGATAATCATATCAAATTGGCGAAGGACTGGCAAATGGCGAGCACCGTAGCCTTAAATTAAGGCCCCCAAAACACAAGGATCCAAAAAGCAAAGGAAGGAAGATCGGAGGGAGGAGGGTCCATGGGCTAGCTTACCTTCCGGCGGAAAGAGAGCAGCGGCACCGCATTGGGCAGCTGTGGATCAGTTCTTGCCCTTCTCCTTCATGTCTGCGTGGTGGTGGAACCCCCCGTTCCAGAGCTGGAACGCGGCGGCGAACTGGGTCTCGGCCGTGGTGGGCGTGGCGGCCGCCGGGCCGAAGAGGAATGGTATGTTGGGAGCCTCGAGCGCCGTAGACAGCCTCTGGAGCTGATGGTGGTGGTGGCCGGAGATGTGCGGCTGCGAATTGGACTGAAGGGTCCCCCTAGTGTTGACACCCACAAGGCCCGAGGACATGGAGAAGTTGAGGTTGTACTGTCCGGCGGGCGCGGACGCGGGCGCCGGCGCCGCGTGCACGGGCATGAAGTGGTCCTGCAAGAACGAGAAGTGCGTCATCTCCGCGTGCGGGTGCGGCGGGTCGCCGCCGGAGGCGACGGTGACGGCGCCGCTCGCCAGACCGAAGTGCTGCGGCGAGGGCGAGGCCATGGCGATGGACGCGGCGGCAATGTTGGCGAGGTGGGGCGCCGGGGAGGCGAAGGCGTGCGGCGCCGCGTGGCCGCCCTTCCGGGGCTGCGCGAACCCGATGTAGTCGGCGGTGGCCGCGGAGACGGCCACCGGCTGCTGCTGCTGCTGCTGCCACGAGGGCGGCGGCGGCTGCTGCTGCTGCTTGTGCTCGGCGACGGCCATCCCCGTGAGCAGCTCGGTGAAGGACGCCGCCTGCGCGGAGGAGGCGTTCGCCGTGGCGGCTGCGGCGCCGGGATCCTTGTCCTTGTCCCTACTGGCGGTGGCGGCGGCGGCGCAGGCGCTCCGCTCCCGCGCGCGCTCCCTGGCCTTGACCCTGCTGTCGGAGCGGGAGAGCGAGAGGACGGAGCCCTTGCTGGTCTCGGACGTGCTGCTGCACCCCGATCCCGTGCGCTGCTGCTGCTGGCGGGTGTCGTCGTCGTCCCGGTCGTCCTCCTCCAGCAGGGCCGCCCGCTCCTTGCCCGCGGCGGACGCCGGGTGCGCGGGGAAGCCGGCGGCGGCGTCGAGCGAGGGCAGCTTGTCGATGGCGTCGGCGGCGGCCTTGATGAGCCACTCGATGGCCTTGCTGGGCTGGTCGTACCCGAGGCGGTCCTGCAGGTCGTAGAACTGGATGGCGGTGGCCACGGAGAGGCGCACGCGGCGGTCCCGGATGCCCTTGGCCGTGTACACCTTGCTGTGGCGGTCCTTGCCGCCCGACGCCCGCGACACGCGGTAGATCCGCGAGGCCGGGTGCTGCTGCTGCGGCTGCGGCGGCCACGGCGCCGGCGAGAGCGCCAGCGCCCGCCGCTTCGCCTCCGGCTCCGCGGCGCCCCCGGGCCTGGCGGCGGCGCGGCCGCGCTTGCCCGGCCGCGCCTCCACGGCCTCCATCGCCGCGGGCCCCCCCTACCACGCCCCGGCCGGCGCGCCCCGCATTGCGATGGCCGGCCCCGCGGCAGAATTCGAATTAGCCCGCGCAGGCGGTGGCGCGGGAGCAATGGGTGGCGGGACGAGCGATCGGGCCGGCGGCGGGGGACCCGGCGCTGGGGCGTCAGATCTGGCGCGGGGTCGGGAAGTCCTCGCAGCGGCGGCGGCGGGCGGGCGGGGGCGAGCGCGTGGGGAGTGAGGAGTCTCGGGAAGCGAGGTTTTTGGGGGGCGCGGGCAGACGCAGCTCGCAGGTAGCGAGTGGGCAGTCCGCAGTCGAGGGAAGCAGGGAGGGAGGTGGGTGATGACTGACGGGGGCGGCAGGAGGAGCGAGATTTTATGAGGAGGAGAGAGTGAGTACTATACTATAGTAGGGAAAAGGGGAGGGGCGGCCGCGGCAATGGCCAGCCGCTTGCGGTTCTCCTCCTCTACCGCGTGTCAGTCAGGGTGCCGCGGAGGGGTCTCCTCCAGACATGATGCTCGGTCGCCGCCGTGGCCGTGGCCGTGGCCGTGTGCCGGCGACCGATCTGACCTGACCGACGGGTGAGTGATGGGCGCGGGGCGTTGGTCGCTGTCAACTCTCTGTCGGCCGCCGACGGCCGTGGCGGCGCCGGAGTGACGTGACGTGATGTCGGCTCGGCTCGGCTCCGCACGGGGGATTCCTCCATCCGTTCTCCCCTGCGTGACCGCGACGACGAGAGAGACCGTCCGTCACCGCCCACAACACACAACAGATTCCACACCGTACCGGGCACTGCCGTGCACGCTTATGGTACGCTACGGGATGCAGATGTGGGGTCGTAATACTACAGTACAGCAGGGCATCGTCGTGCCATTTGCTGCTTAGGCTAAGGCTTAATCTCACTTATGTCTTCAACATTGTTTCGGTACCGTTCTGCATCGTAGATAGAGACAATATGAATAGCGATAGGACAAAGGACGGGGGATCCTCTTTGTTTCAGCCTAAGGCCAACATTTTCTCGAAAACCCATCATCTGACACTGTGCGGCACTGTTCTGATGCCGTGGACAAAGAGAGACAATTGGAACAGTGATAGAGTATGAAGAATGGAGGAACTACTGGACTCAGCAGAGCAGTTTTAACCAATAAAGTTGTACCAGTTGCACTAACCCAGTTAAAGGCCCTTACCTCCTTTGGATTGCTAGATTTTTTTCCCCCAAATTCTAATTTTTCCCCCTATGAATTCTCTGTGCAATTCATGCCTTCTAAAGCGGCATCAAAATATGAGCGACAAAAAAATCATCTCACGGTTCGACACTCGGTGGCTGATCACCCTCCCCCACGTGAAACCCTCGGTGACATGCACTCGCCGTGCCAGGCCACCGCATGGACCAAAGGAATGGTTGACCATCGAAATGGAGCACATAACCAGCCTACGTAGATTTCTTTGTGCATGCCTTCTAAGACCCTCTTGCCTCTTGGAGCGCAGAAAATTTCCGTATTTCTCATTTTACCTATAAATTTGAACTAGTTTTCTATAAAATTCATATAAGTCTTCACGAAATCATGTCTCCCAAAGAAGCCCCCTGCACTACTCTGATCCAAAACTGATGCAATTCTACCTTTGTACCTCCAAAGACACAGTCAGAATTGCGTGTCTTCAATTCCAGCTGCATGTTCTTCCTTTCGAGTATGTCCTTTGTGCTAATTATATCTTTGATTAGTAGCCAAAAGAAAATTTTGCGTAGAGCGAAGTCAAAAATACTTCCCTAGCATTGTAATATGGCTTGATAACATTTTTCAAATTTTATTTTAATATAAATCAGTAGGGAGACAAGTCCCTCTTGTTACTTTATAGCTTGTCTCATACAACTCCTACTCTACAAAATTTTTCGATGTAGTCATTTGTAGCTCAAGACACTCATGGAGTTAGAGCTATCTTAATATTATTAATTACGTTAATCCTCGCCAGATGCGCTAGGAAAAAAGATAAATCCTAAAAATTCTCACAAAAATCAGAAACATTTTGCCATCCATCATGTGGCTCTAATAATAGTAGCCATTATATCTATTATATTTTCAAAAAAAATTACCCACCATGCCATTATGAAATATAAAATAAAATAACCCCCTAAAATTACATAAAAAGTACCGACCATGCCATTATGAAAGAAGAAATAAAATAACCCCTCTAAATTTATATAAAAATTACCCACCATACCATTATAAAATATGAATTAAAATGACCCCCTAAATTTGCATAAAAATTACCCACCATGCCACTATAAAATATGGATTAAATAACTCATAAATTCGTATATAAATTACTCACCATGCCATTATAAAAGACAAACTAAAATCAGCCCTAAATCTGCATATAAATTACCCAATATGCTATCACAAAGATAAATTAAAATAATTACTAAATTTGCACGTAAATCACGCACAACGTCATTACGAAAGATGAATTAAAATATTTACCTGTAATATTACTAAGTATTAAATTTATATTTACTAATAAAACTCTAACCCATGCGAGATCACGGGTTGATGGATTAGTGCAACTAAATTTATTAGAGAGATTTCATTAGCGTTTCTAGTGAAACTATATGTTTAAACCACGTCATTTTATCCAACTAAACTAAAAAAATCTACATGGATTTACCGTTAGAGATGCCTAAAACTGCCTTCTTATAGTACTCACAAAAATTATAAGCAATTTGTACATCGAGATAGTCAATTGGCAACCTACATTGTAAAATGTTGCATTATGCCAACAGATTACAAGATTTTGTTTGGATTGCAGAGCAAACACTAACATAGAAAATGCAAAATTCATAATATTTTGTGCAATTCCATAATCTAATTCTATACAAAATCCCCATCCCACTGTGCATCCTCTTCCCTCTCGCCCCTCCCTTCTTTATCGAGCTCCTCCTCTTAATTTTATGCATGGGGAGTGGAGAAGGGAAGAGCAAGAAAGAGCCCCACTGCAATATAGTATTGGGATTTACTCCACTATATGTATCGGCTTCCCTTTTGCTAATGTTCTCAGAATGATTTGCGAAACTTCTTAGATTTTCTTGTAAATATGGAGAGAAGAAAAATCCCGCTCTTCTATCATCCCTCTCAGTATGTTCTGCTCTCGGGACACTGACATGTAGGCTCTATGTTGTGCCTCAATTCAAGGTGCTGGCCCCCCGCCCAGTGGAAGGGAAGATAAGAGGACGTGGACTCTCTCGGACAATAGACATATTCCTAGATAACCTGCTGCGGTTGTCCTTTTCTTTATGCATGAAGAAGTTTTATAAGGCTCTCTTGTAGCTATTGTATGAGATATATTTTATTTTAGGATGCCTATCGAAATGGTCTAAGTCTAATTAACATGCTTCTCCTTCCAAGCGCGATCAAAATTATCACGACATCTATGCCAGCAATCAAAATATATGTTGTTGGAGGTGCTCACTCACGTGCGCTCCTTTATAGTAGATCTTTTTTCCGCTACCACATTGAATAATTCATAGTATGCGCAATATAATGCAAAATCAGAAATTTATCGTTGGATGTCCGATCGATCCAGAACGAACGACACGAGACTAGGATCTATCATATTATGCGGGTTGCGGGCCATGAGGCACACCTAATTTATACCGGATCGAGACCTTGGATCTATCTGAGAGAGCACTGCCTGCGCATGCATGAGCATACCAAACCTAGCTATTCGATCCATCGATCAGACATCGTCCCCACTTGTTTTCACTGCCGGTAGGGTTCGTTCGTGCTCCTCCGACCACCATTTATGACCTCCTTTCGCGGCACCAGACCGCCTGGCCTGCCTGGTATGCACGGTGGCACCGGGCCGGACGTCAATGTTGGAGATCGAGTACAGCTAGTGGCAGCCCCCGTTGCCACTCGATCTTGTGTCGATCTGCTGGACGCTGGAGCAACAGAGAACAGCTAGCCGCGCCCAATCCACAGACAGGGAACCTCGCGGCGAGCCGCGGCGGCGTCAATGGCCGTGGTGGACTTTATAGTGTCTGTCTTCTTGCTTGCTCCGGCGGGTCCGGTAGTCCTTCCAACTTGCATCAGCTCGA
The DNA here is from genome assembly GCA_030272315.1 of Paspalum vaginatum. Lineage (NCBI taxonomy): Eukaryota > Viridiplantae > Streptophyta > Magnoliopsida > Poales > Poaceae > Paspalum > Paspalum vaginatum. The sequence continues at coordinate 45,216,574 of CM059013.1, forward strand.
TCAGCATGCAGCTGGGAATAATGGGAATGGGAATGCGACGATCCATCGTTCAGTCACCCGTCCACGCCATGCCTGCAGTTGTGCTTCACGCGCAGATATCCTGATCTCGACAGAACAGAGAGCTAGCTAGCTATACAGGTCTCTTAGTTGATCTTATTTTCATTTTCTAAAAAAAATAGTACATTGCACACGGGCTAGCATGAAACATAATTATTAAAGTCAACATTTATATATAAATTTGAAATCCACAGTTAATCAAAACTACAAATATATTCAATATCTCTCATATATTCATACTTTAATCTAAGACAATTAACATTTGTATCTATAATGACACAGTGGCATTTTATATGTAAATTTAGAAGATTATTTTAAATTATCTTTCGTAATAACACAATAAGTAATTTATATATAAATTAGGGATATTTTTAATTCATTGTTATAATATAAATTAATGTGCAAATTTAGATGTTATTTTAATTCATCTTTCACAATGCCACGTTGGGTAATTTATATTCAAGTTTTGGAGGTTTTTACTTTAATTCATTTTTCATAATGGCATGATAGTTAATTTATATGTAAATTTAGGGGATTATTTTAATTGACCTTTTACAATGGCATTGTGGGTAATTTATTGGGTAATTTTTTAGAAAATGTTAGTATTATCGGAGAATACTTGATAGATAACCAGAGGTTTCTCATTTTTTTTAGATTTTAGATTTTTTTTCTAGCACATAATTCGTGTTTTTTTACCTCTAATTAGTAATAGTAAAAAGTAAGGTGCTATACAGGTCCTGATCTATCGTACCTACGCCTACTATGCAAGAATAGTTAAGGAAACTACTGGTAGGGGGTCGTACGAGGACGGATATAAAGCTACTCTGCTTTTCTCATCCTCTTTTTTTTCCTATACCCTCTAAAAAAACGAAGATAATGCTAGAGCATACAGTAGTAGGAAGAAAACTTTCTCATCGATCAATGCATGGCAAAGATAAAGCTAGAGCCTAGAGGAAGGGAAGGGATAATGTTGATGCATACGCGCATGCAGCTAACCTACTAGGCACTAGTACTATAGTAACTGAATTCATGCATTTCACGGTCGATGAGCTATCTGTAGGCTCACAAGCATAGTAGCGTACTACTGTCATGGATTTAATGGTTCGATATTGGTTCTGCAAAATCAAACGTTGTATTGTTACTGTACTATAATACTATAGACAGAGAAAAATAATTGAAATAGTGATAAAAAATGGAAGATGGAAGAGCCGCTGGAGAGAGCCTTAGCTCTATAGTGGACTAGTGGTGTTGGTGTGTACTCTGTCTCTCTGACACATATATAATCCATGGAGGTACCAATGCTTACTAGCAAAGAAAAGCCGTGAACATTTTCTGGCAACGCAAATTATTGGCCATGGCCTACTCCCCTGAATCCCTCTGATCTCCCTGATGCAAGAGACCAAGTCCTAGCAGATCATCTATAGCCGTCTATATATAGTACGAAAATGGTACTAATAGATTTTGAATATAAACAATGTGGTAGACGATCTGCTGGACTCAGTCAAAGGATGGCAAAAAAAGAAAAGCGCAATCACAGAGTGCTTGCTTATTACTTGATGCATCATTTGGCACCCCCTTTTGCTCTCTCCTTTTTTTATTCTTTGGTTCAGCTTATCAGTAAAAAGAAGGGGGCTTTAATTTCCCTGGAAACAAGTTGCATGCAACCTTGCTTTTCCCTCCCTGTACTGTGATGGCATATATAGTAATGCGCAGCTAGCAGGAAATAAACCTGGTGCTGCCTACCATTTCCTTGCTTGTGCTCATTAATTATTCCTCCCTTCCTTCCTTGTTTTGTAATGAGACTTTATAATTATATAATGCTCCTCTCCTATATGGCATGCTAGAGCCATGCATCATTCAGATAGCAAATCATTGTGATTTTAAAAAAAAGTATAACCTTTCAACTCAAACAAAAAAATCGTGATGTCCGGCAAAATCTTTATAAATTAAAAAAAACTACTATCTGCCTACTATGTGATTATGCAGTTACAACTGTTAGCTTGACCGAAAGTGAGGCGTGTAAAACAGTGATGTATATACTGTGATATATAGTGCAGAGAGATCGATGCATGCTTGGAGAGAACAGATATTAGTACAGCAGAGCCCTCCTCTTCCACGTACACGTCCCTATGACACCCGCACAAGAACAAGATCGCTCGGTTCGGGTAGCTGATGGAGTAAAGTTTCGGTGATTAGCTCACGCACGTCGTCTTCCCTTCCTGCGCTGCGCATGATCTCAGTCGTCTGCATCTTGCTCAGTTATCAGGACTTCAGAAAAGCAACAAAAAAAAGTGCCAGTAGTGTCTCTCTTTTAATTTCTCTCAGTGTCCTTTTGCGGTTGTCATTGCACATGGCTTGCCTTTTCACTCACTCACATTTCTCTCTGGGTTGGATCGGCATCAAGTGTGTGATTGCTTCCAACAAGCCGGCCCCCAATAATTGTCCCAACGACAATGGTTGATCGAGCCGCTGCTTTAATTTTCTTGCGTGACAGTGTGAGCGAGAGGATTAAGATCGGATTTCAACCTCGGCTGCTCCATAGCCATGCATGTTACGTACAAGCTGCGCGGTTCTTGCCATGCCTGCCCTCGATCGTGCTACGATTTTGCTCGTTTCATGTGTTTGTGTGTGTACCACGCCCCCACCTACATTATTAGCTTAATTGTCTACAAAAATTGAGTACGTGCACATGCTTTCATGGTGCAACTAACATGCATGTTCGAAAAGATATATCACTGTATGTATGTAATAATGTTCTTGATGACTAGCTAGCTAGTAGCACTCATGCATGCATGCTTGTGGCAACAAGTCACTTTCTCGTACACAAAATTCTTCTTTGGAATCAGATCGATCAATATCAGCTGTTTTATATTGCATTTTGGTTATTTATTATACTTATCATTAGCTAGCTAGACCGTGCACGCCATTGATTATTTGCTACTGTGCGTTTGGTTTAATTCCTTCCTGCTTGCTAATAAATGGATGGTTCAGGAGAAAGGATAAAGTGAGAAACAGGTAGGCCAAGGATGGCAGCCCCACCATGATCGTATGTGGTCATTTTAAATTGGTTGCCTTTAATTTAGTCTTCTTCTTTTTTCTTATATATATACCAAATCTATCAGATATGTACTCTCCGATATGAGTATATGCATTCGCGCAAGTCAATTGGAATAATTCCGTATTTAAAATGTGGAACATATCAGCTGGTCAAAATGAGCAATAGATATATATACATATATATGAGTACCCTCTTATATATTCATGTTCCCTCCAACAAATCTTTCGTAACCTTCAGGTCTGTGACGACGTACGTACGGGACCATTGAAGCAGAACAAAATAGTTTAGGCGTACATGTTTTGGTATCTATAGGGCACTAATAATATGAAATAGTATCAAGTAGGATGATCTGTCTATCTGGCCGGGACAAGGAACAATCGTCGTCCTGGTGGAAGTGCGTGTTAAGGTTTGCTATCAACTATCATACATATCCTAGCTTGGAGAAGTATCATGCATGCTGTCATCAGCGCTGCATGCAAGGTCGGTCTCTGGGGACCATGCATGCTGCGCGCGAGATTTTAAGAATTATTATTGGTTGATGCTGAAAGAGCTCGATCGAGAGGGCCGGGGGTAGACAAACTACGAATTGTTTAATACTCCAAAGAGAATTGGACGTAGGAGTGGGGGAATAATCTAGTACGTACACTTTCCTTTTTCTTCTTTCAACAATTTTGCTTCAGATGGTGGTGGTACAGGTCGCCTCATACTCAGTCTATTCTAGTGGACATCGAATCTAACAATGTGCAGCGGTAAATTAGTGATAATATATATAACCACCCTTGAATTGCATGAGCTAGCTTCCCACACACATACCTACCTGTGTAACTGTGGTCCACTGATTTAATTAGTTCTACGTATTCAGCGTTTTATAAACTTGAATTGTAAAAATGTGATTTAGTTAATTAGTCTCACAATCTATAATATTGGACTGTAAAAATGGTTGAAATGTTAGACATATAGCTTTTTTTTCTTTGAACAAAAGAGGCAATTTGTACTGGTGTGGCACCATTTTTAGAAATGGTATTAGGTATATTACTTCAAATCACGTATATGCATGGCCTATTTGGATCTATTGGCGCCTAAAAACTAATTAAGTTGGATAATATATATAGATCATACCAGGGCTGTTGGGATCCATCAGCTAATAATAATAGGTTGGTTGGTTGATGGTTTATTTTGCCAATAATAAAATCCATCAGTTAATTACCTATGCTTATACTTTTTTTAGATGAAGGAATATGTAATTGTTTCTGGCGGCCTCTACGGGATCTACCTAATACTTTACACACCAGTTTTTTTTTTTTTGGATCAATCGACATTTCATCCTGTGAGTGGACAATGCTACCCTACCCCCCTCCCCCCCCCCCCACACACACACAAACAATATCATCAGTGGTGTACCATTTTTGCCAGCAGGTCAGGCAGCACATGTTTTTCTACTCCGATCCGGCAACCAACGATGCCGGCCGCTGTGGAGCTCGATTATACATCCATCTCCTGTGGAGCAACAGGGAGGTGAAGGTGTGAGTGTGAGAGCCAAGCTGATTGAATGCAACGCATCTGTCCCCTCCTCCTATCATGCATGGCCTCTCTCGCCTCTGTAGCCACAGGATGGCTGCTGGGTCCAGACAGTTATGGAGCTTGAGCCCTTAATTTATCCATGCATGGTGGATGGCCTGTGTGGGCTCCCTCCCCGTCCCACGCCATCTTTTGCCCTGTCACTCACTAGTGCTCGTACTGCACTGCACTGAGAGTGGAACAGCCTGCTGCCCCTAATTTACATCCCTGAGATGAGGGCACGAGGCTTGACATATCAACGGATGTGGTGTATACCAGTATTATAATGCCACTTGCACGACATCTGAAGCAGCAGCAGTTGTATTTGTATACAGGAGCTAAAACTGTAAAAAAGAGTCAATATAATTCGGTTTACGAGCTCATGCATACTGCTAAAATTTTGGGATATGTATGGTGCATCTGGTGGAAAGTCAAAAAGTGCAGTATCCTCTCTCCAGTTTCTGTTGTAACTTGCAAAGTAGCAACAGTGAGCGAATCTTTGATATATACAGATATGCAGCAGTGAGTGAGCCTTGTCAAAGAACAGAAGCTACATGTGCCCGGTGGTAACCTTTGATTTATTAGGGACAGTACTCTTTGTTTAACGTTCAGACCGTTTAAATGATGTTTACATGGAGTTAAACGCTCTAAAAATGGATTTGTACTGTAGCATCAAAAGATATTTATTTATGCTTTAAAAAGGTAAAATGACATAGCAAGTATAAACATTTTTGCATGTAAAAAATAAATAATTAAACATACTTACGTAACTATATATACACAGAACTAGTCAAGTATACATATTTATGTGCGTACTACATATTTATGCATGAAAAATTCAAGTGAATTTGGCATTGCCCTCCTAAACAGCTGTTCAAAAAACCATTTAAAATGTCTAATAATGTTTACATCCTTTCTGTCTAGACCGTTTAGGCAGTTTAGACTTGTTTTTTTGACCATTTAACTGGCCATCAATTTACACCATAAATAACACAGTAAGCCCTCGTCTACCGTTTAAATGCCACTTAACCACCCGTTTAGGAAAACACTGAGTATATACTCCATCTTTCCTCTAATTAATAAAATATATGCTCCATTTGATCGTATTGTCAAATATTATGACAACAGTTATTTTGTTAAATATTAGGTCAAAATAATAAAATTATGAGTTTAATTTTCTCTCACAAAATCTATCTACTTGTACATTGTATGTATAATTTATTTGATTTTAAGATTATGTTATATTTTAAGTTTATAGTCAAAATTTGTGTTTCACGAACTATATGTTGATCGCCCGATTGGTCCAAAATAATAATTTTTTTGACCCGATGAGAACGATGTATTGAATACTCCCTCCTCCTAAAAAGAACAAGCTATTCCAGTTTTGTTGTAAGTCAAACTTTGACAAAGTTTATAAACAAAAGTCTCTATATTAATGACACCAAATAGGTAACTTATGAAAATATATGTCAGGATCAATCTAGCGGTACTCATTCCTCTCATAAATATTAATATTTTTGTATATGAAGTTTGTCAAACTTTAGAAAGTTTGACTTGTACAAAATTGGAACGATTTTTTTTTTTGGTGGGGGAGGGGAGGAGCTGCATGCCATTCAGTTAGCTCATCTCAACTCGACTAGTTATTGATAAATGGAACAAATAGAGGACCAGATGAATTCCTGCGTGCCATTTTTGAAATCTTGCTCGTGCCTTGGCCTCACCCTCAGCGGTAACCCCAAGTAGCTAGCTAGAGAGCCACAACCGACACTTAATTATGGAGTGTGTTGGGTCTGAACCTACACTATACCATAGAAAATACTCCTACTAAACCTTCAGGTTTTGCAGCATCTTAATAATGGTTTTAGTTATATAACTCGACACTTGTAAGAATTACCATCAAACCCTACCTACATGTATATTATATTGTTTCAGCCTTTCAGGTGAGGTACATGTATATTATATTGTTTCAGGTGAGGTTAGGTTCTCTTTTCATTTGTTTACGATCACATATGAATGGTGCATACAAGGCAGTAGGAGTGCTACTCTTCTTGTAAAGTGGGTCATGTCACAAATCTCCAAGCACTTTATCAATTGCAAAAGAATAAGGAATATAGCTAGATAGCAAACCCTATTAACAGGTTCCCATCTTCAAAGCATCTAAATTGCTGGCATACAATTGTACTAGCTGAAAAGGTAGACAAGGAATGGAAAACAATCTGCAGTGCCAGATGCAATTTATGTCCACCATCACCGACTGTGACTGAAATAGTTATATACATGACATCATTTTGAATTAGCAATAATATTTTACTTAAGTTATGATGACTTAGAAATGTCTCAGAACATAATAAAATTCGATTACCACCCGATACACGTGTGTGCTACATTCGGGGAATCGTTTCCCATGATCTATGGCTCTATATATTAACTACATATCTTCTTAGTCGTCTTAAGGGCTGCTCGTTCCATTCGTTTTTAGTTAGGAATGTCAGAATGAAAATGTCAAACTTTTTATAAATTTCGACTAACAACTAGTCAAAGCAGTCCATCAACTCATTCTCATGTAAGGTATAGAAGCACAGGTTAAAATTTCATGAAATAAATTTTAGTGCATCTTATTATTCTTAATGGAGATGAGATGTATTAGAAAAAAGATAGATCTTAGAAATTCTTGGAAAACATAGAAAAATAGGACTTTAACCACAGTAGCCATTGGGTCTATTCAGTTTTTTTAGAAACATTGTCTGCTAGTGTCCGATCTTAGAAATTCTTGGAAAACATAGAAAAATAGGACTTTAACCACAATAGCCATTGGATCTATTCAGTTTTTTTAGAAACATTGTCTGCTAGTGTCATTATAAAGACAATATAAAAACAAACCCCTAGATCTCCACCTGCATTTTCCATATTTCCCATTATGAAATCTAATATAAATAAACCTCTAAATTTACATCTGAGTGACTACTAAATTCGCATCTAAATTATCCAACGATGAAATTATTCAAAGTACGATAAGACTGATCATCAAATCTACATATGTTATTATAAAGTATGTTATAGATATTTCTAAGGTACCAACTTTTACTACCATCAATATAAAAAACTAACTCAAATAAACTTATATATTGTGTGCCACTGTTTAAGCTAATAAGCACACATGCATAAATACATCATAAAAAATATTTCCTAAAATAAACATTCTATTGATGACAATAAGCAAACTTAATATTTTTTAGATAAGGGAACTTTATTTTGAGTTGAAATATTGTTATCATGCGCATTCAACCAAAAAAAGACAAAAAGACCCCACTGTTTGTCGCCTTCGCCAGTTGAGGAAGACGCCACTGACACAGGGGAGCCAGTGCACAATGGAGGTCAAGGCCATGGAGGAGGCGACTTAGAACACCAAGAGGAGGAGGAGCAAGGGGGAGGGGAGGTGGGGGAGGAGCCAGCCGCTGCCACAGGTGACCAGATATAAGATTCAACCGAGAGGTATGCAAGGGCTTCATTAGGGAACACCTAGCCAATATAGCTTAAGCTAAAGTCTCAATCTAATTAGTTGTTGAATTAAATTAAATCATACCTCAAAGACCTTTGTAAATCCTGATACGCTTATCAAAGAAATGAATGATGTTGTATTTTATTTAAGAAATGCCTAGCGCACGAAACTAATAAAGAGCCTAAACACGAGAAGCATGATGATGGTAAGTCATATCACGATCGGACCTCACATAGTTTACACACCACGCAGCCATCGCGCCGAACCAATATGCTTCAAAAGATGAGGCAGGCATGATAGCGCCAAATCAAGCAAGATGCCCTAGATAATTTTGTGTGTGTGTTACTCTATCCACAGCTCATCACCACAGCAGGGATCGAAAAAGAAAATACACTCCTACCCCTCGCCCTCCAAAGGATGGATCATGGACGAAAGCTTCCACGGGAGAGAGAAAAAAATCGACAAGTGGTGCGTCTGTCCGTACAAAATAGGCATGGTAAAGATCGCCAGCCCTCATGAAAAGAACGCTATCCAAAAGCTGGAGATGCGTATTCTCGTACACTCCAGTTACCTATGGCCATAGCCTCTCATAGCGTTGGGGCCATAAAACTAATCCCCCTATCAGCACCTAGCTAGTTAAGTTAATGAGACTAGACTGATGACCCTCGTCCCGGCATTGTTAATCATCTCTTTGCGCCGCGCCATGGCTTGCCTCCTGATCCAAATCCACGGTGCAGCGCTGTCGCCGAGCGCCCGGCCGACGGCCAAGATGGGCGCCACGGCGACGCGTGGCAGGTGGCTTGCCGGAGGAGGAGAGGCCAGGAGGGGGATTAAGAGTAAACAAGTGCCCCGGCGATGGAAAAAGTGGCCTGAAAGCCTGCGCCTAATTTTAGATTATATCCTATGGGGAGGAGGCTGGCCCGTGCACCCATGAGATGAGCGAGTGGCATCATGAGCAATAATCTTGTTTAATCGGTGAGCAGATCCGGCGCCAGGCTAAACACTCGATTACTCTAATCGCCTGTAATTGTGCAGCCGGGTAATCTATTGTGACAAGTGGGACGCGTACAGTCTCCTGGTGGTTCCGCTCCACTTGTCCAGTTCTGGTTGGCTGCGCCGGGACACGTTTCGGGGAACTAGTGGTTGCTTGCTCGTTACTGGGAGTTTAAATTTTGTGAGGAGCTGTGTTAACTTAGGGATAAGTTTAGGCACCTCCTAGCTGGGACCAATTACGAGTCTTACTTAAGGAACTGCCCACTTAATTAATTATTAGGCACTAGGAAGTAGTACAAGTGTTGACTAAATTGGTTAAGGGTTGATATTTGACTCTTAATTATTGGTTATATGGATCAGGCACAGATACTTGTGGACTAGAAACTACCAAATTTTCTGGTAGCGACCTTACCACCCCTCCAAATATTTTTTAATTGAAAACGTTGAGTTTTGGGCATTGCAAATTTTCCAGTAGGTTTCTAGTGCAAGTGCATATTAGTATTACGGTTTCCCTTTGCTCCATGAATATTTGATTGTGCAAACCAATGGTCCAAGCTAAGATTTTTATTATAAGGGTCAAAGTTAAGTTTATGTCAATGTTGGCGCGCCATGGCACCCCCTTAGATTTTGGCACTAGAGAGGAGATATGATAAGGTTTTACATCATATCTATTTCAGATTATAGGAACAATAAGCAGTGCCTTTTCTTATACGCTGACCTAAAGAAATGGAAAGAATTGTTAATATTAAATTACTGGTAATAATCCTAATGGTGAGGCTCTTTTAGTGTTTGACGAACTAATGGACTAATTACTAGTTAGACACATCTATATAACCTATATAAGTGAAGCCCACTAAGTATCATTAACTCTATTTCTCTCAACATGCAAACTATCCATATCATCTTCTACTAAGTTAGAAGCCATATTATCATCTACTAAGCCACTCTATTAATGTCTTTTATCTATTTTCTATGGCTAACCATGTATACAATTATCAGATCATATGAGTACACCTTAGAAAGTCATGTAGCCAAGATACAAACAACCGATGAATCAATCATGTAAGAGTCGATCTATTTGAACAAAGATGATGTTGTTCTTATGATCACATTAATATTTGTACTTTCTAATTTCACTTGAAAAATTAGTTTAAGAATTTCCGCAGCAACGTGTAGGGTATCACCTAGTGGATAACAATTATCCCATCCATCAGTCCACATGTTTGGATATAGAAGGGGTAATTTTTAGCAGCTAGCAATTAGTCCAAGATATGTAAACAACCCCACATAAATGACCCAAATAGGTGGTTAGTTTGCTATGGGTGCACCAACAGGGATCCTGCCTCCATTGATAGCTAGGCAGTAGTAAACCAGATCCCCTCGCTCCCTTAGGGTGTTTGGCAGCCATGTCTTTTCATGGTTTCTAGGTAAAACTATGGTATTAAAGAATACCATGGTATTTTTGTCAAAAAAAAGTGTTTGGCAGCTCTTTCAAAAACACAGTATTCAAACCATGGTATTGTCGATATCACAATATTTTTGGAGTGTTGGGAACTTTGGTCTGGACCAAAGTTTTTGCTGGTAACGCTGGCTTGTGCGTCCACGCCCGATTCTCCTCGCACGCGTTCCTCCTCCGTGCAACCACGCCCTGTGCCTCCCGTCGCTGGCCAGCCCCACCGTTGGCCACTCCGCTTCCGCTCATCGACCCCAGCCCTACCCCGCGTCGGCGGCACGCCAGGAGGACGAGGCGGTGGGCTAGATCCGACCCGGAGAAGGAGGCGCCGGGGTGGGTCTGGCCGGGAGGAAGGAGGCGGCAGACCGGATCCGGCCGGGAGGAGGAGGTGCCGGGGTGGATCCCGAGCGGTGAGGGAGGAGGTGTCGGGGTGGATCCCGGGCGAGGAGGAAGGAGGCGCCAGCAGGGATCTCACGCCGCCCGGCCTCCCGCCGGTCTACTCTCCTGTGGGCGCGCCTCCTGTCACCGCGGCGGAGAGCGGCGAGGGAGAGGCAGGGAGAGGGCAGCGGGAGAGAGAGAGGGCGGCGGGGGAGAGGCAAGGAGAGGGCGGGGAGAGTAGGGAGAGTACTGCTCCTGTGGGGTGCTGGGGAGAAAGAGGCCAAATACTTTGGATTCAAACATGTTATGTTTTTCAGAAATACTACACTTTTACTATAGTATATGAAAACTGTGATATTCTTGTCACAACCTAATATATACTACAGTATTCTAAAACCATAGTTTTTAAAAACTTTGGTTCCAAACGGACTCTTGGCCACGGACAGCTGTTATAATAAGATGCATCTATTGTTCAGGTCATCCATTTTAGTTTTTTTTTTAGAACAGGTCATCCATTTTAGTGTTTTGGGCTTTATATTTATACTTTAAGAGGAGGCCCATGGGCCGCTCAGATAGCACGAGAGCTTTTACTCCGGACCTTGACGCGAACAAGTGCGTAGGCCATTTTATGTTTGTAGGCCGGAAAGGTGACAAGATCAAAATCAACAGGCTTCAAAAGTTACATTATGACGAGGGAATTTCCGTGATGTTTTTATCTTTATTTTGTTACTTCAAAAATAATCATCCAATGAAAATAATATAAAAATATACTACTACCGTCAATCAAGTTGGTGGAATTTAAATGGCAAAATTGGCCACTGGACACTATAAAAATATCGTTTTTGCCATAAGCTACTAAAAAAAGATGTCTTTACATCATAATTCAATGGCAATTTGCTGTTAGACATTATAACTCATATGATAGTATTTTCTCATGCAATAGGTAACGATATTTATAAAAGACAAGTGTACCCTCTCCCCTTCCTCCCTGAGTCCCTGGCATCTTCTCTTTGCCTCACCGCCAGCCCTACCTCCAAGCTCGCCGGCCCTACCCCACTCGTCCTCCTCCAAGTCCGCAACCTCCCCTCCGCTCGCCCTCCTCCGCAGCTGCGGCCGCCAGCCAAATCAGTAGCTACACGAGCCCCACGGCGGCGATCCTGTGCGCAAACGCGTTCCAGAGCATGTACACGCAGATGGCGTGAGGGCTGTCCCAGCGCCTCAAGGTGCTCCGCGTGGGCGCCGTGTTCGCGTCGGCCCTGCTCCGCGCCATCCGCTTCCTGCAGCTCCACTGGGAACAGCTGGCGGCGCACATCGAGGCCGGGCTCCTGATTCCTCGTCGGACTCGTCCGTCCGCGAGCGGTGGCGGGCGTGCAGCGTGCTCCGGCGCCCGGACTCGGACCTAGACCTGGTGCAGTTCCTCCAGCAGGCCACTACGTCATCTACTGGGAGCTGCTGGCCACCAGCAGCTGCAAGCAGAGCCAGGCCGCCGCCGCCGCCGATGTGTCACACCACTACTGCCTGGAGATGGAACAGTAATAATGGAGCGCTGCTGCCTAGAGATGGAAGAGGCGCAGCAGCAAGCAGCCAAGCAGCGGCGTGTGCAGGGCCCGAGGGCCGGCACGGAGGACGGGAGCCGGCGCAGCCTGCCAGCCGCTGGCGACGAGAAGGTTCTGTCCGGTAAGTCCCATCCCGCCAAAGAAGAGGCAAGGGTATGATAGTCATTTCCCGTAGCTTCCAATGTAAATAGAATAAAATAATATGGGTGGTGTCCTACAGCTAATTGCCACAGTTTTCTAATGTCCATCAGCAAAGACAATATTTTTTGATGGTTTACAGCAAAAGCCACGTTTTTAGTTCCCTGGCCAATTTGGCCAATTTAAATGCCGCCAAGCAAGTGGAATAAGAAAAAAAATGCCACTTCATCTGATATTTTTTGTTTTCTCCACAATACATTTTCAAAAAATCATAACTATTTTGTATAAACTCGGATTAATACATATTTTATATGAAAACTATAAAAGCCGAAGAGTTCTGCAACTTCTATAGCATTTTGATTTAAAGCCTCCTTAGTGGGAGTGGGAATAATGTTTAAATCTATATTTATTATTTAACGATGCGAGCTCTGTGTCAATTATTTGAACACCATTATTTCTTCAAATATAAAAATTGTAAACTATAAGTTATTCCATTGGTCTTCTGACATGAACGGGTGTACAATTTGTTCTCTTCACGCCATCGGGGTCATCTATGTGACTTGATTGTCGATTTTGGCGTCCCAAATTCCCAACCATAGTGTCCCCTGTTCCTCTATTGGTTTAAGATGAAGAAAATGTGCCATTTTCTAGTAATGGACTAGTACACACTCTAAATAGTTAGTAAATTTCATAAGTGCTCATCAAAATTATCCCAAGTCCTCACTAGGTTACATTACTCGCGAAATACACGTTTAAATCTAAAAACCCCCTTCTCTATGAATACGTTCAACTAACATGTGAGGTCCACGTATCACATCATCTCTTCCTTCTCCTTCTCCCTTTTCCACCGGTCACTGCGCCCCAGTCATTGTGTTGACACTGCCTGCATGCTTGTCAAGCCCCGTCGATGCTCGCAGTGGCACCCGCCGCTCTCGGCATGCTCCATTTTGTTGTGTTGCCCCTCCCCTCCCCCTAACCGCATTGCCTACCATGGGTCACTTGTCCGTTGTCCCCACGCTCATTGTGCCACCCCCAATACCCACTTGGCACACGCTGTGCTGTGTTTACATTTTGGGGGGGGGAAAAATGAAATTTCGCTCCTCACTAAAAAGCCTAGAATTTCAGAAATTTCAGGCCAAATTCAAATTGAAACAGATTTAAATCCAATAAACACTAACACTGGATAGTGCCTAAGCAGCTCAGGAATGAATAGCCGATGAGTGGCTATCAGGGGCGGATCTAGCATCGGGTCGGCCGAGGCCTAAGCCCCCTCCCCCTCAAATATATAAGTATAGAAGCTTGAAACGTAGGGCTATAGGTAGAAGGTGAAGAAAGAGAGCCTCTCATAAAGAAAAGAGAGCCAGTAGTGACCGTGCAGTGTGACCGTGTGAGGCTACGAGGCACCTAGATATGACCCCGGGCCAGAGCTGAGTGAAGCGATTTGGAGGAAGTGAATGAATCATGGCCATTTTATTATGGTTAAAAGATGATTTTGATGGGCTGGATAGCTAGGGAAGTCTTTTGCCAGTTTGGTGTGGTTCTCTGAAATTTCGGACCGGTATAGATTTTTTCTGCTCCCCACCTAAAACAAAAAAAAAATCAAAAGAATTAGAAATTTATTCACTGGATTGGATTACAGAACGTACGTGGCTAGCCATCCCAGCGAGCTTCGTCGAACGCACGACGCGCAGGCACCCGCCCACGATGCGCACGGCGCCAGAGTGTGTCTAGCTCCTGCAGATTCTCGCTGGACTCCTAACTACTTGGAGAAGACGACCCACTGACACTGGCTGACACGCTAAGTAACAAAACCTGAAGCTAGATTACCTAAAAGCTCCCAGTGAGCATATTGCTGCCCCCCAACCGAAGCTGCGTCAGAGTCCTGCAAGCCTTCACTCCTGGAGGGATTTCGCCGACGAGGCTGTTTGAGCCGAGGCTGCTGGTTGTCCGACAAGTCGAGCACCGAGAGGTTGCTGTTGTTGGCTCCCAATAATGGAGGGATGTCGCCATGGAGGTGGTTGTGAAAGAGTTGCAAGTTCTCCACGCCGCTCAGGTTCTTTTCTCTTCTTGAACGCCATCGGAATTGTGCCGGTGAGGTTGTTTATGGACAGGTCAATCTCTCTTATGCTGCTCAGCTGGCCGAGCTCCGGCGGGATGCAACCTTGCAGGCGGTTCTCGAGGAGGTAGAGCAGCCGGAGCGTGGGTATCCGCCCGAGCTCGCCGGGGATGACGCTGGTGAGCTTGTTTTCCGAGAGGTCAATCTCCAGCACGCTCTGCAGGCTCCCCACCTCCGGCGGGATGGTGCCGTCGAGCTGGTTCCGGTAGATGTAGAGCTTCAAGAGCGACGGCAGCGCGGCGAGCTCCCTGGGCACGCCGCCGGTGAAGGCGTTGTCGTTGAGTGCGAGTACCTGGAGGCTGGTGCGGTTGCCGAGCTCCGGCGGGACCTCGCCGGAGAGGTCGTTTTGCCAGAGGGACAGCGTGGTGAGGTTCTTGAGGCGAGAGAGCGCCCTGGGCAGCTCTCCGGAGAGGTTGTTCTGCGCGAGGCCGAGCACCTCGAGGCTGGCGCACTCGGCGAGCTCGACGGGGATGGGCCCGGAGAGGTCGTTGATGCCCCCACGGAGGACGCGGAGACGCTGCAGAGCCCCGATGGAGGTGGGGATCTTCTCGGTGAGGTTGTTGCCGAGGACTTCGAGCTCCTCGAGCGCGGTGAGGTTGCCGATGGCGCCAGGGATCTCGCCCGAGAGACGGTTGTCGCCGAAGAAAAGGCAGCGCGCAGAGCTGCGGCGGGACGACGCCGTGGAGGGCGTTGGCGCTGAGGTCGAGGACCTCGAGCGCGCGGCAATGCGCGAGGCCGGCGGGGACGGGTCCGTCGAGGGCGTTGCTGGAGACGGCGAGGCGCGGGAGCGCGCAGACGGCGGCGGAGAGCTTGCCCCGGAGGCTGATGCCGTGGAGCGTGACGCCGGTCACCTCGCCTCCGACGTCGCAGGTGACGCCGGCCCACCCGCACGGGTCCTCCGCGCCGTCCCAGCTCGTGAGCTGCGAGTCCACGTCCACTAGCTCACGTTTGAACTCCAGAAGCGCCGCCGCCCCGGCTTCGAGCTCCGCCGCTGAGGAGCCAAGAACGGCGAAGAGAAGCAACGCTGGGAGTAAAAACTGCGCCATGGCCGACGCCGACGCCGACGCCACCGTCATCGTGCTACGACGAGGCAATAAGAAGCCGAGAATCAACCCGGCGAACTGTGAATCCATGTGACTGCTGGTGATGGTGCGGGCGCTCAGCACGATCGAAAGGGAAAGGCACAAGTCAGTGGCTAGGCTACTCTGGTGTTCATGGACACGTCGAGATACGAGAAACCGGCCGGCAAACCGAGTAGGCTCCTCCACTGACGGGACAGTGATGCGCCATGCGCGGGGTGGAAGTGGCAGGTTTAAAGTGTGCGCTTATAAAATATCTAGTTAAATAATCCCTACATTTATAAAATATAACTTTAAATAAACTACTAAAATCAAATATAAACTACTGACTAGGAGTATGCCATTTCAAACAACTTACCACCAAAATCTATATTTAAATTAGTCATGATCGTAATTCCATATATAAAATTCAACCAAATTATATTATTTACCATTATAAGAGCCATTAATAGAAGTTCACATATAACACACCTACGTCATTATTTAAAACAAAACAGAATTTTTTTTCCTTCAAAACTATATTCAGATAACCAACCTATATACTATTAGAAATGGAGAAGTCAAAGTACGTATGTTTCTCAATCACCCACTACTAACATCAATAAAATATAAAAAAAGTTTCTTGGTCTAGATATGATTTGTGGCTTACATGTGATTTTTTGCATTATATTATTAGTATATTTGTTCACACGAATAACTTCTTGGGCACCGTTCGTTCTGGGGGGTGGGGACAACGGGATCACACCCACAGCACACAGGAGCCGTTGATTCACAACGTCTAATAGTGAGGATTCATCCTCTTGCAGTTCCCCTGAGCTGTAATCTCCAAAACAAACAGGGCCTTGGTCTAGAACAACGATTAAATGACGAGTTGGAGTTTCTTTCCTTGTATTATTTCACTGCAACCATGTCTATTTATCTTGCAAGATTTTATACGTAGTTCATGGGTTCACTGGACATCTTACACGTACTTTGTAAATAGTTAATAGATAGTTGGTATCTTTTATTGCTAGGTATTTTTCCAAAAGATAATAAAAAATACCTAGTTTCAGACCTCCGTAGAAGACATCAGATTAAAATTATTTCAACCAATCACACAATAAAATAAGTTCGAAACAAAAATCCAATCCGAAACAGATAAGGTCATCCATGAGAGACAAAATAGCTTAAAGCCACCGACTCCCTAGAAACTTGCAACTTTGCACAATAACACAGCTCCCATCATCAGTGTGCTGCAACCGAGCCCAAAGCCATGTCCAGTAACTCAGGACAGTATCTACAAGAACAATTTCGGTTTTGCATTTGTTAAGAAAAACCTCATTTCTTGTGAGCCACATTGTCGCTCCTGTTAGCAAGACTGAACCATCTTTTCCCTCCTTCTTTGTGTCAATTATTAAGTAAATAGCCAACACTCTTAGAGGGTTTGAGACAAAAATACAATGGATAGCATGTCATAGAAATGTAGCATATTGACATTTAAAGAAAAGGTATGGTAGGCAGGTAACCATTACCATGCTTTATACTGATCACTTGCATACACCTACTGTGTATGCTTTATAGCAGATGAACACATTCTTGAATGATTTGTGCCTTTGATATTCTGAATGATAGAAGACAAAGCCAGGAATCGCATTGACAGGGGGAAGAAGATCGTTATGGAGCAAGCACGCAAAAAATTATCGGTCGTCGGGCAGAGGAAATTTGCACACAGTGACTTAACCTTTTTATCATATTTTATGAGCAATAATGATGTAATGCTTGTCGTTTTTCTTATCCATGTTTTATTTTTAAATGAAATAATGATGCTGACTCGCAAGAAAAAAATCTATTTGCTTTTAACTGATGTGAATTTAATAGCTGATGTTTTTAGATCACTTTTTCGTTTATAGCTAAGGGTATTGCAGAAATAGTTTCACATTGTTTGTGCTAAAATTGTATTCCTTTTAGATAAATATTGGGTGGGTTACGCATACATGATTAGTGCATGTTTTTTGTTTGAAAATATTATTCAGTAGATATATAAAAGTTGACTTCTCAAGAAAAAATTGTTATTTCTTCTGTTTGACAAAAAAACAAACATGAATCTACTAAAGATATCATTGTGTATACTTTTCTTCAAGATCTCAAATTGATGTTCTTCATTTACCACAAGGCTTGCACGAATTTTTGGAAACTTGCATCTCTGGGATTTCTTAATATCAAAAAGTCGTTTACATTTCTCATCGATAATTTTATAGCTTATCTGGGATTCCTCATCGACAAGGCTGGCATCTCTGGGAACCTAGAAGCCACGGCTTAACCATATTTTATAGCTGCCGTGAGCACGTGAACAGTTTGTGGATGATGCCCGGCCATTGCTGACTGAGCCTTACTCTGCAGTTAGCCAGCGTGAAGTTTCGGTGCATTCTCTGTGGCCTGCTAACCAGTGTCTTACTACGTTTGGCTGTATAAGTAATCAACTGTTCATTGCACACATAGGCACAGGGCACATAAGAGCAAATATAATAAGATTACAGAAGTTAAACGCTCTAGAGTCTAGATGATGTCCATGAAGTTAAACGCATGGTCCTACGTGCGCATGGGCACACATCAATCACTGGTATACTACACATAGACTCCTGGGCCTTGCAAGGCCTCTCTATACTCTAGCTGGCCCTAATCACATAACAATGTCCATGCAAGATGGTAGTTTCCCGGCCTGAATAGAGTCAGCTTGTCCCCACGTACACCAAACAAGATAGATACCCCACATGGCTGAGAGATAACAAGAGAAACATGTTAGTACTGATTGATGGATTACCCAAGGAAATGACAAGGAGTATCGTTTTGATCAACAGAGAATTCTAGAGGCGCATATTTGAACCAACAGAAATACCAATCGATTGTCATGCCCATCCACTTCAATCCACTTCTGTGGCATTGCTTGTGCCCACAATCTACTCCATGGTAAAAAGAGAGAAATAAGAGTCTTTTAGCAGATTACTTTAATGCCGCTTTTAGTTAGAAGTATAATAAAATTTGACAGACAATCGCTACTACCTCCAAAATTTACTCATCTTTCACAGAAGGAAAAGGAATAATTACAAGTGTGCAGCAGAAAAGAAGTAACTTTCGTGACGTACAAACAGATGATGAAAATCAAGTTTAGCTTAGGTAATTGGTAATCTTGATCATGAGTAATCATTAACATGATTTGTTAGAAAATAACATGTCAGACAACACGTGTTTATGGCAGAACAAAGAACCAGCAGAGATGAGATGTAAACATGATGTGTTCTGAGGCTGCTACTATCGTGATATTGTATGTGTCACCATTGATGATACCAGCTACGGTTAAGGCAGTGCCCTTAAAGGGCTTAAATTTGTAACACAATTGTCATAGCAAGATAGGCTGATGCTTTGCATACCTGTGAAATGTGATCTTTAAGCTTCCCACTGATGGATTCATCCAATGCCCTCTCGGCAAGCTCATACATCATGGCATGGCCTTCTGGTCCGGCAAGTTTCTCCTTCAGCAAGTACCTGCAGTAAACAGCAAGGATAAACCAAACAAATTCTTTGCAACGAATTACAGATTCCACAGCACGCACCAAACCAAACCTTTGCTGCACTAGCAGTTCGAGCGTCTGCTTATTGTTGCCAAAAACAGGGTGGTTCTCGTCGTTGTCGTTTAAACCCAGCCGCTTAAGCTGATGCCAGAGGTCCTCTGGAATGTGATGAGCAGAACCCAGGAACATCAGACCATGAAGTTCTCCAAAGCAAAGCAAACAGTTTGATGCCCTTCCCTTACCTTCGGACATCTTGCCACCAGCGAGTTGAATAATGGCAAGGACAGCGAAGGCAAAGCCAGGCAGATGGGCAGAGTCCTTGTCCTCGACGTACTTGCTGTACACCTCAGGGTCCAGCATACTGACCAGGACATAGCTCTTGGCATCCACATTCACTAAACGCATTCATCACAAATTTCATCAGCCGCTGTGCTGACAGACGCAGCGAAAAGGGACAAAACGAAACAAAAAAAAAAAAAAAAAAAGGAACGGAAGCTCACGCTGCGCCTGTGACGGCGGCCGACCGGAGCGCGTGGAGGGGGCGCGGGTCCTCTGGAGCTCCCTCATCTCGTAGCCGAAGGTGGCCTTGAGCCTCTCCCCGGCCTCGTTGATGACGAGCGTGGGCAGCGCGCGCTGGCGGTAGTTCTTGGTGACGATCCCCGTGAGCTCCTCGCGCTTGATGGGGCAGCCGGAGGTCTGGTGCGTCTTGAAGAGCACGTAGCGCATCACCTCCGCCACCAGCTTGTCCTTCTCCTGCGGGACGGGGCCGCCGGTCAGACAAAGCGTCGAACACCCCTCGCGCGCGGAGTGCGGAAACGGAGGAGCGGGCGGGCGGGCGGGCGTACCTCCTTGGAGATGTCGATCTGGGCGAGCTCGTCGCTGGTCGCCATCGGGAGACCGCGGGGAGGCGAGGTCACCGATGGGACGGGAGATGAGAAGAGAACCCTGGAGCCGTCGCGGGAACTGGGAATGGGATGAGGGATTGAGGGGAGCGGGGTGGATTTCGCGCGCGTAAACTTGGCGAATTGGCTTGGCGTTGGCGCCAGCCACCGTTTCGGGGAAGCTGGACACGGTCGCACGGTTGTCTCTTGGCCCATGTAAAGGCCCGGCCCGAGAGGTCATTCGGCCTGCTCCAGGCTTGTTCTCTTCTTTTTTTTTTTAAATTTATTTCCCCAAAACTTGTTTCCCTTTCTTCTAAAGCCTTCTGCTACCAGTCTCACAAACAATGCAATTAGAGTGTTTTAAATTTGTCCAAAAACATGCAACTGTAACTCATGGTGCAGATATCCAAAGTGCATATGCATTTAATGGCTTGTCTTTTTTTTTCTCCTTTTCAACGTGCATGTGCATTTGAAGTATCTGTTTTTGTTTTCTTTCTTTTTTCAAGGTGTGTGTATTTAATTTCCTTGTCTTGCAAGATGCATGTGCCCTAATTTAAGTTAAAATCACATTATGCAGTACGAACTCCTAGATAATTCCTTATGACTAATAGTCTATCTACGACCGTATTCCTTTTTGGATAAAGGTACTGAGGTAGTACATAATGTGAAAAATATACAGCACTACATAGTTTTGCTTTTGAGACAATATTTCCGATATGAAACATGCATATGAAAGTGTCATGTATACTAGGCAACTTGTCCTGGGCTGAGTACTGGACACCAATAAGAAACTTTGGGTCTAGGAGAGGGGTTGCAGGGTCATATCGTGCTCAACGACTTTAGTCCACATTTGGAACGCATGAATTTCACATGAATTGTATAGTAATTTCGCATAAAAACACATGAATAGGGAAAAAAAATCCCGTATTCCAAACAGGGGCCGGCTATGAGATGTAGATCTAAGGGTCCATGTCCATAAAGAAAAAAAAGAGTTCTGCAATATAACGTGTTCGTATAAGATACTACAGTAACATATTTATTAAGAGACCCTAGCTAGCTGAAAATAGAAGTAGCTAATTAATATTGCTTTAAAAAGTTAGGTGGGGGCATAGATTTAGTGGCAACTAAAATTCCCATTGATTGAATTTGTGATTGTTCAACTAAAAATTGTTACTGTTTCGACTTAAGAGAAAATTGTTCTAGATTTATGAGAAAGATCTCTGAAAATGAGATATGAATTGGCAATAAGGTTCCACGAGAAGGTAGTCGGTGCAGCAAAAGGGCTGGCATGTACAGAGAGAGAGAACGAGAAGAAAACACTGCCCATGATCAGAAATGGATGATTGGATGAATCTCAAGCCATAGCTGACAAACATCTGAGCGCACAGAATGAATTAATCCCTCCGACAAATGGTGTCGTGTCGTGTCGTGTCAGACGGCGTCTACTTCCACAGCCTACCTACCGCTGTCGACCTGCACTGCACATAGTCTCAGACGCCGCCGCGCTTGCCACCCTCCTTGTCGGCGTCACCGGTGCGCGGCGCCCAGAACCTGAGCCTGAGCTCCCGGCGCTCGAGCATCTTCTCCACCTCCTCGATGGGGAGCCCCTTGGTCTCGGGCACGCAGACGAGCACGAAGGCGAGCGCGGCGACGGACAGGCCCCCGAAGATGAGGAACGTCCACGACGTGCCGATGGCCTCCGTGAGCGACAGGAACGACTGCGCCACGGCGAGGTTGGACACCCAGTTGGCCGTGGCCGCGACGCCGCCGCACACGCCGCGGTACCGCAGCGGGTAGATCTCCGAGTTGACGATCCACGGCACGGTGCCCATCCCGGGGGAGAAGAAGATGATGTAGAGCGCGAGGCCCACCAGCGCCAGCCAGCCGTACCGGCTCGGGCACCCGCGGGTGTACCACAGCCGGCCCTCGCCGTGGCACGCGTCGCGCACCGTGTCGTTGGACGCCAGGCACGCGCCCGGGAGCAGCTTGCCGGCGCCCGACGCGCAGAAGCCGCACGCCGTCGACTTGGCCTTGAGGCACCGGGTGCAGTCCCAGAAGCCGCCGCCGCCGGCAGAGTAGGCCGGGCACGTGAGCGAGCTGTCGAAGCGGCCCGTCTCGGCGGCGCTGACGGCCGGCGAGTGGGAGGCCGTCTCGTGGAACACGGCGGTGAGCACGCCGAGCGAGAGGATGACGCCCACGAGGCTGATGACCAGCAGCTTCTTCCGCCCCGTGCGGTCGATGAAGTAGATGCTGACGATGGAGCCGAGCGCGTTGAGCCCCGAGGTGACGAGCGACAGCGCCAGCGCCGTCTGGTTGGACGCGAACCCGGCCAGCTGCACGATGGTGGGGCTGTAGTACATCACCGTGTTGATGCCCACCAGCTGCTGGAACACCTGCAGCCCCACGCCGGCGACCAGCCCCCGGCGCACCGTCGCCGTGCGCAGCAGAGTCGCCGCGCTCAGCTTCTCCGACGAGCCCCGCTCGCGCGCCTCCGCCGCCACCGACTCCTTGAGCTCCTCGATCTCCCGCTCCGCCTCCTCCGCCGAGTAGATCCGCCGAAGGATGGCCTCCGCTTCCTCCGCCCTCCCCTGCATCCCCATCCCCATTCCCATTCGTTCCCACCCCGCGCCAAAAATTGGATCTTTTTTTTTTCTGTTCTGGAGTCCGAAATTGAAAAAAGAAGAGAGGCAAATGGGGTTTATTACCTTTCTGTAGAGCCATCGTGGTGACTCGGGGAGGCAGAGCATGAGTCCGAACTGGACGACGGCGGGGACGGCGGCGACGCCGAGCATCCATCGCCAGGTCCCCGGCGCCTTGGTGAAGGCGAGGTTGATGAGGTAGGCCAGGAACTGCCCGCCGGTGATGAGGAAGCCGTTGGTGCTGACGAGCGCGCCGCGGATCCTGGCGGGCGACGCCTCGGAGATGTAGAGCGGGGCGGTCATGGACGCCATGCCGACGCCGAAGCCGACGAAGACGCGGCCCACCACGAGCTGCGCGGGGCCCGTGGCCGACGCCATCACCGCCGCGCCCGCGAAGAAGAGGAAGTCCGCCGCCAGGATGGACGCCCGCCGCCCGAACCGGTCCGTCGCCCACCCGCCGATCGCCGCGCCGATGATCGCGCCCGCCACCGCCATGCTCACGATCATTTCCTGGAGCCATGTCTGCCTGTCCACCGAAGGGAAATCGTCGCGGATGTAGAGCAGAGCTCCCGAAATAACGCCTGCACACACCCACACACACAAAGAGCGAGGCAGAAGCAGAGCTCACGTCACTGGTCACTACGATCTTGGCAAAAACACTTTTCGTGGAGACATCCCCTTATTGAAATTTTAAAAGCAGTTCGGCCACTAATCAGCTGTATGTACATAACCGCCCGAATCGACCAAAAGACACATGAACGAAAAAAAGGTCGTCATCGTCATCTTGTGGAGCTGAATTTGGCAGTTTGAAGCTGCAGAGGATCGGAGCTGCTGAACTAGCCCCTAGCAAGTTGAAGCGCACCGGTGTCGTAGCCGAAGAGGAGGCCGCCGATGCCGGCGGAGAAGGCGAGGCGGAGGACGTAGGGGTTCCTCCACGAGAGGGAGAAGCACTCCTTGAAGGTGGAGCCGTCGAACTCGTGCACGCCGCCCTCCATGGCCGATCGAGCCTGACGTACGGCTCCTTCTTCTTCTTCTTCTTTTCTCTCGGTCCACACTCCCTATCCTTGCTTCCTGGACTGATCAATGCTCGATCGACAATAATGGAGCGTGCGAGTTGGACTGGGCCTGTAGTGCGTACTATATGGAGGTGGAGGTGGAGGTGGAGGTGGAGCATGGCCACCGCCATTGTCTTGTTGCGTGTGGATGATAACAGCGAGACGCCGATGACGACGGGAAGATTCCCGTGGCTAATTGACCTCAGCTGCGACTTGTCGACTTGCAGCTTTGACTACATGATTGTCTTTGATGGGGACGCTCTGACGATGATTAGAATGGAAAATTTGGTGTGGTGTACTACAAGGCATATCTTGATTCTTGTCTTGCTGCTGCCGCGGGCGTGCAAGCTAAAACAGGCGACACAGAAGAATGGCTGTTTTCTGCACTGTGTCTTTGGGCAATCAGTAATGCAGGCACAACTTGTGCTAGCAACGGGACTTCCCGTTTCCTGTCCTGACAAATTGGCAACCTTTTTTTAACCTCAAACATCTCCGTCTCTGTGGAGTTGTGCAAGCAGGCCGACTAGTGATCGCAGTCGCTGGTACAAAACTCATGATGATTCCTAATACTTCCACGAATGGATTTTCTTGCACATACATCCGACCCTCGTAGTCTCGTACACTGATGTGAGAGTGACTTCACTGTACTCGATCGTGGGGTCCATCTAGACTGATGTGAGTATGCATAGCAAGGTTGTGGTTGTCCCCCGACGTGCTGCTCCTATCTAAACCATGTAATTAGCACAACGCTAGTCATTTAGACATAAACTTCAAAGGGTTATCTTAGATATATTATCTATCATAATAGCAAAGTGGGTAATTTAGTATAAATTCTAGATGTTATTTCATATTATTTTTCATAATGCAATAGGTAATTTATACGTATATTTAGAGCAGTTGTTTTATATTGTTTTAGTAACACCAACAACATGCCGTAATTATTTATAAACTTAATAGATCTTATTTTGTGAATTTTATAATTTATACAATTTTCTAACACATCTTATGATGGTTAAACATGGAGGCTCTAAATGGTTCCCCCAATTAATAATAGTACTACCATACATTATAAAGATAGAGTAAACTATATGAGCGGTCCTAAACAATGTCTGGGGTATCATTTAGGGTCCCCAAAACTATGAAAATGCATATCTAAGTCTCTAAACTAATTCAGGGTGTCATTTGGGTCCTTAAATTATGAAAATGCATACCTAAGTTCCTAAACTATGTCATGGTGTCATCTGGGTCCCCAAACTATGAAAGGCGTATCTAAGTCCCTAAACTATTAAAAGTGAGTCATTCCGATCCCAAACCTTCCACACAGGTGGTCATGATCCAGTGTGGCAAGCTGACGTGAAATCTGCAGAGTGGGGCCCACATTTCAGTCACACACTCCTCTCTCTTCCCCTCCCACACGGTCTTCTCACCGCCTGGCGCTGCTCGCACGCATAACTGCCACACACCGCTGGGCGCTGCTTGCGCGAGTCACCGTCGTGCCTCCGAATTAGCCATCGTCAACCACCATCAGCGCCCCACTGCACCGCTAGGCAGTGGGCGGCAAGAAGACCGTGAGAGGGGAAGAGAGAGGAGAGTGTGATTGACAGATTCCACGTCAGCTTTGCCATGTTGGCTCATGACTGCTCGTGTGGCAGGTTTGAGACTGGAATGACTCACTTTAGATAGTTTAGGGACTTAGACATGTATTTTCATAGTTCAAGGACATGGATGAGGCCCCACTTTAAATAGTTTAGGGACTTAAACATGTATTTTCATAGTTTAGGGACCCGGATGAGACCCCCAACATAGTTTAGGGAATCTACATATGCATTTTTATAGTTTGAGGACCCAGATGACACCCCCAACATAGTTTAGGGAACTAGATATGTATTTTCATAGTTTGGAGACCCAGATGACACCCCCACATAGTTTAGGGACCGCTCAGTATAATTTACTTCGTAAAGATATTAAGACCTCCAACCGATCAACCAATAAGTATACATGCATATAAGAGTGAAAATTATTCCGAGCATCACGGTTATATATCTTCTCTCACATAATAAGTACTAGAAATAAATTACATATCTTCTCTCACTACTAAATCATAGTTAATGCGAGAGAACATAAATTGTATGCAAGGGTATGAGTACAAATAATTTGTTTTCTCAGCCAGTAAAGATTTTCCATTTATATTAGATACTAACGAGAAAAGATCCCTTATCTATGGCTAACCATCCTTACCGTGTATACTGCTCCCTTTGATCATTAATATATCACAGTTGTTTAGTATAAAAATATCATATATTAATGACTTGAGGGAGTACGAGCTAGGAAACCAAAATGCGATCCAAACTCTGTGAAAGCAGGATCAAGGAAAAGTCCCAACAGTGGACAAGGAAGATTGGGTGCTCTTGGCGAAGAGTGTAAAGCATGCACCAACTGTGTGGCAGGGCTTTCTTGTATGCCCAACTGGTATGACCACCTGCACTTATCTCCCGATAGACGTCACGACACGACGTGTTACTTCTGGACATCTATTTCTTTCATGTTTTCGAGATTGTGCCAGAGCCCCCCAGATATATGAAAAAAAAAGACAGTTTTTTGTTTACTCACAGCACTCAGCTCATAGTAGTTTGTTGCATTTCAGCCAAATTTGTAAACCAACATCACACCTAGCTGGATCTTGTGCCGAAGGATACGTTGTTTAGCAATCGGCACCACCTTCTTAATTTTACCGTCAACTATTTGGGTTGTTTCTAGAAGGAGGCAGATCAAGCAAGCGTGACATTGATTGTTACTGTACGCATGCTAAAATAGGTTTTATATTTTTAATATCTTTTCCACTCAGCCGCAACAACAATTAAATAGGTCTTGGACAAGCCAAAGGCATGCATGTATCACGCGCAACAATAATTAAGTGGTGATGTCTTCTTCTCCTCTATACTAATTAATTTTACTGATATGTGGTACAAATCAACATATTTGGGGGTGAAGGGAGAAGAAAGTGGGAAGGACGAATAAACGTGTGGTTAGATATGCCCTTTTCGTATGAGTGGACGGCAGAAGATACCAAAGACGAGCCCAGAAAAGCGTGGTGGATGGTGTCTGCCATCCATTCCTGCCTACCAATTTCTCATCATGGCGCGAACAAAAATTCGTGCAGAAGGAGGTCCATCTCATTGACATGATCGAGATACATACAAACCTTTCGAGAAAAAACAACTACGAATGGTCCTGAAACATCTAACAGTGATATGTAAATCGATCGCAATATTTTAGCTAATATATATCCGTTCTCGAATATTGAAAAAACAATAACAACTTCCTAGACAAAAGGAAAAAAATTGCCGGGAAAGGGTAGAGATGAAAATAGTGGTGTCGACTGAGCTTGGTTTCTGTAGAAGTGGTATGGTTTCTAATCTCGTCAATGATTTAATTATAACTCTGTCTCGGAGCATAATCGCCATATATAATTAAATGAGTAAAATACGTCTTCGGTCCTCAAACTTGTCAAGGTGGTTCGTCCCGGTCTTTAAACTCTAAGAATGCACTTTTAGGTCCCTAAACTTGTCAAGATGGTTCATCCCGGTCTCTAAACTCTGAGACTGCATGTCTAGGTCCCTAAACTTGTAAGGTGGTTCATCCCTAAGACTGCACCTCCAGGCCTCAACGCGGATCTCATTTTGGCCTTATCAGGTGTCGACCCGTAGCCCGTAGTCAACGTGTCTTGCCATGTATATGAGTAGCTGGGTCATAGGAGGACACGTACTCCTCCAGATCATCGAACGCCCATGATGGTCCACGTCGTCCACGTGCCATGTCAGTCAACGGGTATGGCCTACGCGCGTTTAGACTCGGATGAAACCCGAACATAGTTTAGAGACCTGACGTACAGTTTCAGAGTTTAAGGACCAGGATGAACCACCTTAATAAATTTAGGGACCTAGACATGCAGTCTCAGAGTTTAGGGACCGGAATGAACCATCTTGACAAGTTTAAGGACCGGAGACGTATTTTACTCTAATTAAATCCTCGATGACTAGTCTTAGGTGCGGTTCTCCATATCTAAGAATATATGTTCCAAAACTCAGTGAAACACAAACTTTGATTGGCAAAGACTCCGCTCCTTCAGCAAAATGAGATGTTCTCTTTGAACCATATCAATCGCTAGAGAAGACTAAATTCAGAATTTTTACTATATTTCAAGACGTGGAATATATATTCAGTATTTTTTGTTTGGCCAATCACTAACATACAAAGTGGGTCAAACTACTATTCATGGATCCCGATCTCGATGGGGACAAAGCAAGACCCGGTCGTTTGCGTAGTTCACTGCATTATTGTGAGACGGGACATGTCAAATGTGATCCATGGCTGAACGACTTAACAATAGGATGGAAAAGACCGGAAGAAGGCAGAAGCTAGACAACTTGCCTGTGCTCTATCTTAATTATCTTACTAGGCTTCGAGCCCTCCATGATAATTACGAATCATGCTAATGAAGAGATAAATTTTAGAATAGTGAAAAAATCTAGCCATTTTGATTTCCTACTGAAAGAACCCTCACATCGACTCAACTTGACCTCCTACTGAAAAAACTGAAAAATAAGCTGAAAACACCAACCCAAGTAACACAACAAAGCTATCCGATATGGGTATTATGTTGGTGTATGGATAGACGAGAGAGGGGCCGGAGCGGTTTTGATTGGTTTGTGAGCCCATATTATTCGGATGCCAGGATTCGTGGGCGCAGTGTCCAAGCGTGTTGAAGTACCTAATGCAAAAGGCGGCGACGATGCCGTTAGCAAAGGTGGAAGAAGAATACAAAACCCCGATAGGAGAGGTGTATATGGAAGGCAGGTTGTTCTGACTGAACTAATTCAGTTTGGAAATTGGATCATATTAGAGCGGATATATGCCCCCTGTATATTAAATTCGCAGCGATTCGTCCTATAATATCATGGTGTTCCGTGTATAATGTATCTAATTATCTATAAGGATGGCACGAGTGCAGAGAACATGCGTGCTCCATGCCTCCATCACTCTCTCTTCGCCGAGCTACTGTAACAATGGATCGAGAGCCACATGCAACAAACTCCCGGTAGACTTGCACACAAAAAAAACAGGCACAGTAATTTAGGACATCCATCATCATATATACGAGTACTACCGTGTTATTGTTTGACCAGCTTCGCTAGCCGCCGGATTTGGCGACACGAGCACGCTGAAAAACCTCAGCCTGCGCCAGAGTCTGGTCCAAGGGGTCACGATCCGCGAGATTTATATAGAGTGATAGTAAGGTATTCTATCCTTTGTCTACAAGGAAAACGCTTGGTCACACATCAATAGAGAGCTCAGTCTGTTGACTGTTGGTCACATCAATTCACTATTCAAAGAATACCATAGTAGCCGACCATAATTTCAAAATCAGAGTTTTGTAAGGACCAATCAAACGTTTTATAGTCGCCCGTCTGTAACGGGTGAATTTTACACGAACGAAATTTCACTGCTTGAACTTCACAGAAAAAAAATTAGAAACATCGTGACATTTCCCATGTTCCAAACTATAGTCCATAAGTATAAAATATTTTGTAAAAAAAAATAACAAGTCCTTCAGTGTCGCTGGACGGCGCGCGGGACACGTTGCCTGCAAAATGGCAAAGAAGAGCACGCAATGGGCATGCAGTCTCCAAACATCAGGTTTCAGGAAATCCACGGTCTCTTCTCTCTTGATCGATTGCAGAGAATTTATTTAGTTTAGGAAAACAAATCGATGAGATGATGTGGCCCTTTCAAGCTAAGGAAGAAAGACACAGGATTCTGTATGTTGACTATTCAGTGTTGAGTTTGAGGCGGGCGATGTGTGCACGTGCCTGATGACCAGCTGCGGCATCTGGTCCTGGGTTTTTGGCTCTACTTTATGGTGGGCAGCAATAGCAATTAGCAGAGCCTATCTTTCGACGATAGGAGCAATGGTGTGGAGACAGCCGCACCGCTCTGCCGCCACCAGCACGCCCTCCACGCGCGGCGCTCTGCGAACAACTGACATGACGCCGGCAGCTATGGTGGCACACGCGGGCATCTCCACATAGGCAGAGTTTGTCCGACTGGTCTCTGTTGGACCCAGATGATATAGCAAGAAAAGTTCATAGATCTAATTGTATATTTTGAAAGTTCAAGTAACCAGATGGTACAACGAGAAAACTTTATGGACTTAATTTTGCACTTTAAAAATTTATATACCTAGATGATATAACGAGAAATGTTTAAAGGACCTGTCGTGCACTTCTACTCAGGGGTTAAAATAAAAAGAGATGGTGTGGCCCTTGTTCAAGTCCTGGAAAAACAAAACAAAAAGTTTTGGATGCCGCAAAGGCAGGCAGGCTTGTTGAGTTTGTGCAGATCGGACATGGGCCGTTTCGTGGGCCAAGGAGTAGTGGCCCCCCCGAGATTGGGCCACATGAAAGAGCAGGCGTTCCGGCCTTCCAGACTCTCCACCAGAGCCCACCCGTCGCAAGCAAACCCTGTGGGGTGGTCCTATGAGGCTCCAGGACCCCAGCTCGTTGTTCTTTTTTTTTCTTCGGCCCCCATGCATGGAGCGAGACTATCATAATAATGGCTTGGAGTAGTATTTGGTCTGCTAGCTGTGGAGAATGACTAGTACATATTCGGAATATATTCAGCCTGAGTAATAATGTGGCTGGTATAGAGCTACATTAGTTTTAAATTTTGACTTGGTTATTCAGAGAGGAAAAATATATTTTATTATTTCCCTTTGGTAGAACAACAATGGTGCCAGAATTTCATGTAACTACCCTCTTATACAATTTAGGGGATTATTGAGTTCAAATTTCATAATGCATGGCATGGTGGATAATTTATATGCAAATTTAGTGGGTTATTTGAATCCATCATTTATAATGGCATGGTGGGTAATTTATATATAAAATTAGAGAGTTGTTTTAATACGTCTTCATAATGGCATGGTGGATAATTTTTTTAGATTATATAATATATCTAATGGCTACAATAATTAGATCTATCTGATGGATGGCCAGATGTTTATATTTTTTTTTGAGAATCTCTAGGATATCTCTTTTTGTTCCTAGCGTGACCGGTGAGAATTAAAGTGGAGGATCTAAAATGAATCCTCAATTATTATATTAATATAAGATGGTTGTGCGCATCTTCCGTTTTTGAGCTATCCAAAAATTAGGGTAAGTTCAAAACCGCAAAAAGTCAAAATCCCCCTTAATCCCTCACAATTCACTCCAATCCAATACATGTCAACACATATGAAATGAAACTAGCTAGGCCGCTGTCAAGCATGCATGCAGTCCGTCATCCGCTTCACATGCATGGGCGGCATGTCCAGCATGCATCATGTTGCAAGAAGATGATGATCGATCCGTTTGTTTGCGCTGAAGCGCGCGATTACTAGTTTACTACTTTGCCCTGCGCACCGGCCTTTACTTTAGCTTTTCGCAGATGGTGGTCCCGGCCGGCCGGTAGTTGAATAGTTGATGCGTATGTGTGGTGGTGGTACGTGGCCTGGCACATGAGCCTGTGCGAGGTGCAATGCAACAGTACGGAAAGTGCCCAGTACGTACTGCGCATGGATGCGTGGCTTATTAATTGCTACTAGCTTAATTTGGACCGCAAGAGGCTAACACGTACTACGTCGTATCCCTCTTCACTTGAGACGATCCTGTGACTGGTGATGACGTCGCCAATAACGCAACAAAAAAAAGAAGAAGAGGAAATTAATGCACACAGAGAATAACCGGCATCACACACTGCATACACTAGTACAAGTGCTAATTATTAACATGGCATGCACATCATATATAGACCGGCCAGTACGGTTGGTTGGTGTGATGAAGCGCTAGCTAGCACACATGCATGACGGACGGCTAGCTATATACGTAACGACGAAGACGACGACGACGACGACGTCGGGCATATCATATATGACTAGCTCCATGACGTCCGTACGTGGATTGCGACGTACGTACGTAGTGCGGCTGGCATGCAGTGCCAGGGACAGCCAGCAGGGGAGCTCAGAGAGAGAGACAGTCACGGAACGAACCAAGGAACGAAGGGCGGGCGGTGGGTGTTGGGTGAAGTTTTTGTTTGTGTCGCTACACGCTACTCTAGTACAGGTAAATGAACGACGAACGGTGCAGTGGTCGAATAATGGCGTTTGGCGTCGTCGCGGCTGATGCATGAGTGGCTGGTGCGTGCGTACGTGCATGACGCGAGCGATGCATGGACAGACAGGGATCGCGCGGCTGTGTGCGTGGCAGGCATGCAGGGCATGCAGGCACCGGCCGGCCGGCCGGCCGTGGTCTCGGTCTGGCTCTGGTACAGACCGGAGTAGTACGAGTGGTCGGGAGTCTGCACCTGGTCGACTGGTCTGTTCTGGGGCGGTACGAAGCGACTGGCATGCAGTGTGTTCTTGAGCTCTTTCGTTCTTAATTTGGTGCACTGCACCGCCACCATCGGGACCACTGCTGCTGGATGCATGCGTAGTGGCCGGACGGGAATTGAAGCAAAGTGCTTGGATCGCTTTCGGGGCTGCGCCAGCTTGCCGGGCCTAGCTATATATATATTCCCGCAAGGAAACCGCGACCCAGCAACTCGGCAGTCGCCAACGTTACGTACGTACGCCATGGCTGCCGATGCCTGTCGCTTTCTTTCTTTCTTTCTTTTGCATGCGGCGCGCTAGCTTAATTGCAGTCGATGATGCCTCCAGCCCCCCGCTCCAGCGATCAAAAGGCAGCTGCATGCGCTGCCTATACTTACGTCACTTTGACCGGCCGGCCGGCGCGCTGCTGCCGAGTACATGCCTTCTCAGCGTCATGCCATTCCATCAACCCGTATAAGTGTACCGTGCCTTTGTACGTATTTCTTTGTACGTCCATAGCTAGTATATGGAGTATGTAAGGCTCTCTCCAGCGGCTCCTCCATCTCCTATCCTCTATCACTGTTCCAACCACATCTCCTTCTGTTCTACGGTGCAGTAACAGTGCAAGCATTTAATTTTGCAGAACCAATATGGAGGAACCGCTGGATTCAGCCTGACACCAGTATGCTACTTCCTCTGTCCCAAAAAAATTAAAGCATATAGATCCTTAATTGAGCGGAACTTTCACAATTATTCACTTTCAAAATATATTGTCAACAATAGTACAAATTCATCGTCATACTAAAGTGCTTTTCAATATGAATCAGGCTAAAGATGTATGAATTTTGACTCAAATTGCTGATCAATGATTGAAGAGGTTAACATTTCCAAAAATCTACTTGCCTTTTTTTTTTTTTGGAATGGAGGAGCGTATAGCCTAGGAGCCGGTACCGTGCACCCCACACTCGCCCACCTCTTGACGATGTTTGCTTATAACCGCGTGCTGAATGGCATATACAATGGTAGGTGCTTAATTAGACGATACAAGTGTTTATTGTTTTCATAATGCTAAACACCGACCAAAACTTAATCTCTACAATGCAAGTAGGTATTTAAATAGTCCCAATCACCTCACTAGCACACGTTAAGCATCGGTGCTAACTTAAGTAGTATCCCACCTATCTTTTGAGCACTATGTGTTAATGATATAGCCAGTGAAAACAAACTGTTCTTTTTTTTTTCCTAAACACCACCTTCCATATATAGTACACGCCCCTATTGCACTACGTTGGAGCCGGCTGCCGATGTGTGCATGTTTGGTTCTCTGTGGGTAACAGTTAGCTACTGGAAAAAAAAAACAAACAGAGTCAACTAAGAATTAGCTGCACTTTAGCTAACAACTATCGCATTACCTGGCTCAACCCAGCTAACACAGCTAATATATAGCAAATAAAAAGATCCATATAAATATTAGCTTCTCTGCAACCAAACTTCATGTAGCTAATATGTTACCGGCTAACGATTAGGTGGCTAAGGCCTCTTTTGGAATGGAGGAAACACGAAGAAATTTCGGGGGATTCGATTATTATGAAAACTTTTCCTATATGGTAGCATTTCGAATAAATGATTGAATAAGGATTGCGTCCATTCGTATGGGATGGCATCCTCCATAGCAAATTTGGAGGAAAATAAGCCTGAGGGTCCAACCTCATGTTCTTCGTCCCTTTGCATTCACGTGTTTTTTCTGCGCATGATAGAAACACATGTTTTGTGGTTTCTCTATATATGTTATAGATTCATGTAAAATTTCATTTGCATGGGCATTCAAGTCACGTGTTTCTTTCCCACCTATTACTACGTTTTGAGAATCACGCGTCACCAAAAGAGGCCGATCTTGACAACAAACTCGTAACCAGCTGATTACTAGCTGCTAAATAGAACCAAAGCGGTATTAGACGTACTGTGCTAGTTGTTCTACAAAGGGGTTATAACTTGTATATCGCCGCCGTTGGTGGATCGATCGATGGACCCGTCGTCGTCCATCTATCTATCTCCGATCGATGCACTCAGTACGTCTCGGCGCTGCGGTAAAGTGAAAAAGGGAGGGAGGCTGCTGCATGCGTTGCGTATGTCGTACCCGTACCCTGCGTTTTGATTCCAAGGCTGCCTGCCGGCCTTCTGCGTGATCTCATACCTGCCGCTGCCGGGCTGCCGGATGCCGCTGCACCGCGACTGCGCTCGCTCTAGCTACCCCCCCTCGTCGCAATTTTTTTTTTCTTTTTGTTTCGGAAATGAGTTTTCGATCGTGCACTGCAGACGGTGCATTTATGCATACGAGTGAAATAAATACTACTTCAACGTACGGTTTTCTCGATACTTCTTCGTGAGATGGTATGTCCATGCGTATACACACTACACATCCAAGAGCAGTGCAAACCACAACCAATACTGTATTATTTGGACGACAGAGAAACGAAGGAGCACCATCATGTTCGTCGTAGCCGCCGGGCGTACGTGTTGCAAGCAATGCGTCGCGTTACACCAAGCAAGTGGTCACGGGTCCACGATCGAAACTCTGCTAGTCCATACTAGTGGGTCGGTCGTAGGAGCAACACAGTTCAAACCGACATTTTACAGCACCCACATCGCATGCTGCGTTGCTCACTACGAACGGATGATTGATGGTATGTAAGCCGTTAAAACTGACTAACTGACGAATTAAAACACCACCCAATAAGCTGTAACGACAACACCAGTAAATAAAATAAGCCGCGCGATCACCCTCCGATCCCCGCCGGTTAATCATATCTACAAGCCATTCATTGCAACAGGTAACTAAGACCACAACATGCAGCGCCGAACGATCGAACGTACGGAATGGGAATCACCGCCGTACCGCCGCCGCCACCATCATGGTTCATGGACGATGTCGACGACGAGGTAAATAAGGTATCCTCCTCCGATGAGAGGTCGGGTCGATCAGAGCCAGAGCGCGCCGGCCTGCTTGAGGAGCGGGACGAGGGTGCCGTTGATGTGGCAGGCCATGACCTTCTCGACGCCGCCGAGGAGCCGGCCGCCGACGAAGACGACGGGCACGGCGGGCTGGCCCGGCGGCAGCAGCTGCGCGAGCGCGGCCTGGACCTCCCTGCCGCCGCCGCCGGGGAGCTGGTCCAGCTCGTACACGGTGGGGCCGACGCCCAGCCCCAGCAGCAGGCGCTTGACGACGTGGCACATGCAGCAGCCGCTGGCGCTGAACACCACCACCGCGTTGCCGCCCGCCATGCGCGCCACGCGCTCGTACACCGCCATCGCCGCGGCCGCGGCGGGGGCCGCGGGGTCGGGAGGCGGCGGCGCCGGGTCCGACGCCACGCCGCCGGACTCCGCCACCTCCATCCGCAGCATCTGATCTCCTTCTTTGGTATCTCTGGTTGAGGTGGGTGGGTGGCTTGGGTTGTGGATGGGGGACTGGAATGGGGTGCGCAGTCGCGGTGCGTGGTGCGTGGTGGGGAGGGGAGGGACGAAGGAGAGGGAGGGGGTGGGTGCGCGGTTTTATAGGCGCGGCGCGACGAGACAGGGACAGGGACATGGACATGGACTCATGGAGGGAGGGAGGGGTGGAGCTGGACGCGAAACCCCAAGGCCCTGAACTGCCCAACGAAAAGAAACCGGCGGGCATCTCCATCTCCATCTGCATCCATGGGGGCCCTCCAGCTCCAGGTTCACGGCGGGGCGGTTGGGTTGGGATCGGCGGTGGAGCCCGCCCGGAGAAGCCAGCACCGCCAGAGTCCAGAGCGGGAAGGCCGACAGGGAGCCGACAGCGCCACGCCCCGCGACTTCGTCAGCCGCCGGGGCTGCGGGCTCGTTTGACCCACCGGGCCCCGCTCCCTCTCCTCTCGTTCTTCCGTCACCTGTGACAGTGTGCGAGTGTCCCCCGTTGGCCACAGCCCAGCTGTGCTGTACCTGTACGCAGCAGACCGTAGTACGTACGGGTACGGCCAGCTGGTGTGGTGTAGCTACGTATTGTGCTGTCGTACTATTCTCCTACTAGTACGTCGTGTGTTCAACGTGATTCCCGGCCGCGCCGCCGCGCGCGTCATGTACGTGCCCAGCAGCCGGTAGGTCCCGTCGTCGTCACTCCGTGCCCGCGGCTTCCACCATGCGTCGTCCAGCAACGGCCCGGGTGTGCCCTGCATGCACCGATCCTCACGGACGGACGGACGGACGGACGGGATGACACGACAGCACCACACACGAGATCTAGCATCGATCCATACACAGTAGCTCTTCCTCATCGCCTGCCTGCCATAATGTTTGCGTGCTACACAGCAGTTCATGCCTTACTGCAATTGTACTACGACGAGAGTACATTGTGTGGTTAACACATCTGGTGGTACGTGGAGGACGTACTACGCGGATAGATGATACGTCGATCCATTCAGCACGCATGAGGCGTACCTGAACAAAATCCGTACCTTGATAGATCATTCGAGAACGATTTCATCTTAGTAGTTTGCATGAGGCGCCGGCGCCCGGCGGTGCTGCATCTGCATGCCGCCCGGCGTAACGGCCTGCCCGAGGCGCTGCTTGCAACGCACCGCGGCCGCCGGCCAGGCGGTCAAACCACCAGGGACACAGCAAGTGGGGGGCGCGCTTTTTGGTCGGCACCCCAGGGACGTACGTGATCAGATCACGCGGCGCCCCACAAAGCCAAAGCCCAGGCCACCAGGCTCCACTGCACCGCCGTCGGCATCTGCATGCCCTCTCCGCCTTCCTTTTCTCGTGCCTGACTGCCTGGGCTGTACTGCATGCCCGGCGCCAGGCCGCCACCACCCTCTCTTCAATTCGCCACGTACACTGCTACGTTGATGCATATACTGTGTATGTATATACTCTTCCGTATATAAAACCGATTGCCGCCGCGTGTGCTCGTTGGGCGGCTACAGACTTGTTTTGTACCCCGATATATATAAACATTTGGTGCTTATTTTCATTTCTCTTTTATAATGGCATTGTGATTAATTTATATGAAAATTTAGGGGGTAATTTAATTCATATTTATAATAGTATGGTGGGTATTTTTTATGCGAATTTAGGCGGTTATTTTATTTTTTATAATAATGGCATGGTGAATACTTTATATATATATATATATGGGGTTATTTTATCTCATCTTTCATAATGGCATGGTGGGTAATTTTTTTTAAAAAATATAAATGATGGACTGTTCTGATTTTTGTGAGAATTTCTAGGATTTATTTTTTTCCTAGCACGTATGGTGAGGATTAACGTAGAGGCTTCAAAAGGAGCTCCAATTATTAATATTAAGATCATTGCAGTGCTGGGAAAAGATAAACTTTGTATACGTGCCAAAAGTAAGATCATTGCAGGGATAATCTATCACAGTGTATATAGATGACGTGGCCAAATTTATAGAGAGCATACTATCTACACCATTGCTGGTGCCCTTAGGAGAGGGTGGGGAAATGGTTGTGCAAAATGATAGGCAAAGAGTAAAACCATGAATTTAATTTTGGGTCCCAAATTAAAGTCGGTTTCGGGAGTCATCTATGTCCGGAACATGATATGTCTTTTTCTATGCTAATTTATTGATTTTTATGGTATATTTTATTATATCTAAAATAGTAAGATAAAATGTGGAGGTTGAGGTAGCCCGAGTAAAAGAGAAGTAGCGCGCAGTTTGACAGCAGGCCTGGCCAAGCGCCGGCCGGGCAGAGGCTTTGCGAGCTGTTTGTTCGATCCGGAGCACGCGCGCGCCGCGGCACTACTACCAGCCCCTGGTCAGCTGAGCTGACCCGACAGCCGACACCTGCCTGGATCGATGTCGCGATAGCTGTGGTATAGTACTCCAGTATAGCTCTAGCTGCTCCTCTCCGACCGACGCCGGGCCGGGGCACTCGCTCGATCGCCTCCGTCGCCGGCGCCGATGCCGATGCCGATCGATCGACGACGCATGCATGCGTGCGTGCTGCCTCACATACACTACAGTACCAGTACCAGAGAGAGCCGAGTAGTGAACCCTGGCTTTAATTTTTGACGCCTTGTGCTTGTGCGCTTGCAAGTAAACACAGTATGGATTAAAAAGCGGCTTTTTCGCCTCTGCTTTGCCATGCGCGCGCGGCGCCAATTAAAGCCGTGCGCGGCGCTAGGCCTGCCTGCGCTCTGCGTGGCCTGCATGCGTGGGCTCTCGCCTAGTAGTCGGTCGGCTTTCCGATGCGTCCGGCGCGGCCCCGCCGTTTCGAGATCCGAACCGCCAGTGGTAGAGCAGTGCGCGTTCCAGTTCCACGGCCGGTCGCCGGTGCGCCACCGTACGTACAAGGTCTAGACTAGATACTTGGTAGTACTGTATGTAGTACTCCTACCAGGCTACCAGAGAGAGACCTCCCAAGACCAGACCGCCGGCCGGGCCGGTCCAGCTCCAGCATATAACTCTGACCGTGTTCCTGCTCGTGCATGCATGCATGCAACGTGTGCAGGCACGTACGTACGGCCATGCACAGCCCTTTCGTTTGCTTGGTCGCTTCCCCTTGGCTCGGCTCGGCTCATCCATGCGCGGCGGCGGCGTCGTCGGCCTCCTCGCCGCCGTCGTCGTGCGTGCATGCATGTGGACCCACGCACGCACGGCACGAGACGTACTGTCCATCTGTCAACATCAGAGCCGGCTACTACTAGTAGTAGTAGGCTCATCGGTCCATCTCCGTCCACAGCAAGTCAACAGCGACAAGCGACACGTACGCTATGCCCTCCTGCTATGCTAGTGCTGCCTACGTGTTCCATGCATGGGGCACAGTACCTGATCCATCCATCGTAGTATTGCACTGACGTCTCTACGCTACGGTCAGCCGTGACACTTTTTACGAACTTCACCGCTACGTACTACGGAGTTACTAGTACGTAGTATATAACATCTCTTGAAATATATAATGAGCCACTGCACTTGAAATTTGGGAATAATGCTTAGGACTAGTGCTTAATAGTGGCAGTACTTAAGCTGTTACCATCTCCTATACAACAGTATTTCCTAGTATGATGAGTGCACGCCTTGTTTTTATGGGATTGGGGGAGTGCGATTAGTGGCACGTACTTGATCTAGCTATTTGATTCCAAGTCATTCCGTATGGTCCACTTTTCACGAATTTTTAATTGTCTCACCACCGGATTCTAGGCACCACCGGTGACTAATAAAAGATGAGATTTATTTGATTAAGTAAGTGGGCCATGAACCACCTCCAATTACCACAAATAGACTATCTATTAACTCATCACTCGCTAGTGAGGAGGTTTTTGTTACTCTCACTTTCACGTAAACAAATAGCTGGCTCAAATAGCCATGTTGGTGACGCCCTTAATCTTGTTCCCAAATGCTGCTGCGCTGTATATATAGAACCCGTACGTTACCACATGTTGGATTATGATGCGCGTGCACGGGGTCTTCGACATGTGGGGCTCATCAACACCTGAGTTCAGTACTTCAGTTTCGACTTTCCAATGGGGCTCGTACGTGTCTGCCGGCGCGGCCGGCTCATGCTGATGCTGCATCCAAGCCTGCTTGAACATGCATGCGCACGCGCGCATTGACCCGGCCCGTACCAGTTAATCCAGGCATGCCTGCTTGCCCAATGCCCACACGCGTTGGGGTTGGGTCGACGTGTTTACAGTATCAGCCGACGACTGATCAGATCACATCGTCAACAGACGAGATCGACCGGGCCACTGGATGGACTCTGGTCGGTCTCATTGCAGATCAACCGGGCAGGGAGCACGCTCGTCGCTTTGCTGCAGCTGCGATCGAGTTGCAGAAGGTGGATTAGACACGTCCGTACGCCGTTAATGGCGACCACAGCCACACGCAATGCATGCATGCATGCAGCGTGTGCCCACTCAAGTGCATACTCCTACGTTGATAAAGGTTGCCGGTCCATCCATCCGGTCGATGCTGCAAAGTGGGAAAGTCGCTTTGCCTTGCTTAATCGTCGCATGCATGCATGCCAGCCTGCCTTGCATTGGTCCACGTACTACGCTACGTGCATGCATGCAACCACGATTTCAAGTTGCGTGGATACGGATAACGGGATAAGGCTTTCCCCAGCAGCTTCTCTGTTTCGTATTCCTCATTTTAAACTCCACTCAAGCCTATCTCTGGACCAGGGCAATAGGAGCGACGGCCAAGGGCCTACGGACAGCTGGGGCCCAATATTAAATATTGTACACATGCTATTATTTGTCTAGCCGTGGCGCAAGATCAGGAGATATCCGGTGCCTTGTTTGTGTTGCTGCGTGCCCCCAGGTCACGAAGAAATCGAAGCGTCAGTCCATCTGCGGCTGCCGCGTGCATTTAGGGTACTACTGAGATATGGTTACTAAACAATGTTAAACAATGTTAAAGAAAGAATGACTTGCTTGGCCACGTGCTGCATTGAGAAGGATGCCTTGGATAACATTGATCTTGATATTATTTTTAACGATGCGTCAAGAAATGCTCGAAGGAAGAATAAATAATGATATTATTCTAAGCATTGAAGCATATTGTCATGAATTCATTAGAGATTGGATTTAATTTCAGGTAATCATACTAATTTTCACTTTGTTGCTCTTTTGGTTTGTAATATCGATTTTGCTTTTAAGGATTATAAGTGCATTATTACTATACTAGTACCACTATCTACTTTATTACATGTACTACAAATGAATAAATATTTAAAACTTAAAGGGCTTATACTTCATGTTCGCTCAAGGGTCCAAAAATATGTAGAGCCGGCCTT
Organism: Paspalum vaginatum; assembly: GCA_030272315.1. NCBI lineage: Eukaryota > Viridiplantae > Streptophyta > Magnoliopsida > Poales > Poaceae > Paspalum > Paspalum vaginatum. The sequence goes on from CM059013.1 coordinate 45,257,765, forward strand.
GACTCCACTCTATCTACAGTGTTAGAACAATACCAAACAGTAGCCAGAATTCTCAAAATAAGCATACCGTTGCATTCAGCCTAAAGCCTTGGGCCTTGGCAAAAGGTACCACCAGTTCATATGATGCCGTGAAAAGAGAGCGAGCATACGCCGACAACCAGGCATACAGTTTGAAATGAAATCGAAGTACTTAGAATTGAAATGTGAAGTCATGCTATTACTGCTTCAACCACTTGTAATAAAAATATAGAGATCGAAAAGAAACATGGAGAAGAAGAGTAAGAGATCTAGGAAGCCAGGAAGAGCAGGAATTTATAAGGACTTCATTTTGAATGCAAATTTCACATGAAAAACTCATACTTAAAAAAAATCATGCATTGCAAGGGAGCCTACCTAATAGTTGGGGTGGATGAGCCGCTCCTAGGCGGCACTTCATGCGGCTGCATATGGCTACGTCCAGGGGCGGAGCTACATGCATTGTGCACAGTGAGGGCACATGCACCCTAAAAAAAATGTAAAATCGGTTATAAAATCCAATTTTTTATCGTATAAGCACGCTCGACAGCACATATGTATGCACCGACAAGGCATTTGCACCCCGGTTATGTTTGCTCTAGCTTCGCCACTGGCTACGTCAGCCAGTGTTATCCAAGACCATGCCTTTGGACCGAAATACTCCTACAAGATCATTGCGTGCGATAATCTGCAGTTCGTTGGCCGCTTCACTGCAGCATGAACGTCGAGCTTTGATTAAAGCTCGTTAGACCAAATTCAGCAGACTGTACGAAAACGAGACTCAGCCTTAGCATGCGGATCGATCAAAGAGGCAGCAAAAAAGAAGCACACGTAGTAGTGTTATGTTGCATGCATGCATCGTCGATCGCGGAGAGCCGGAGGCCGGATTTTGAGAGACCGACACGACGAAGCATGGGGGCATAAGTAGTGCTCCCCCAAACGGGTGTTCTGGGGACATGCATGGTGCATGGACACATCAACTACATGCATGCTCCTGCCTCATCCGGGCTAGTCGTGATATATATAGCGTCTTTTTAGCTAGTTGCCCAACCACGGTGTCGCGCGATCTCGTGGCACCATGATTGCCTTTCGCCGTGCCCCAAATGTCTAGAACATGCACGCTAAAAAGTGTCCGGCCGGATCAGGTGTATTTGCGTTGGGCCTCCATCCTCGCATCGCATGCATGGCGTATAAACATATACTACTATGCTGGATGGATGGAGCGCAGGACTGGATCAAGTGGTTGCTGCTGCTGCTGGCTCCTAGAGTTGTAGCAAAGCCTATGATGTGAAGTGATGTGATGTGATCCATGCATCTTTCTTCCGATCCATCTTTTGGGGGCAAATGTTGTGGGTAAAGTTGTTTTTTGTTGGGTTATGTGACCATGCTTGCATGCCCCCCCCTCTCTTTGCGCCCTCTGATCGGATCAGTAGCTAGGGGTTGGGGGCATGCAATGAGCATGTACTTACTTAGGCGCATCCACTGTTTCGCTAGCCTAGATAGTGTTCTCTTAATTTCTACGTGGATTTTTATTCTTCTCTCACCTTCACATCAGATAGCTATTTGCTGCAACTATTGTAGCACACTGTATAGAGTAGTACTCTCTTACTTTTTAAATTTAACGAAGAGATAACACTAGTGCAAGGGTACTATCAAAAGTTATTCTAGCCAATAAATTACTCCCTGTCAGAAAACTGTACGTTTTGACGTATTCTAGTACTGGAGGGAGTAATCCACTGCCATAAGCAGCATAGTGACCAGCGACGACGTTTCAAGATACGGAATTAATTGCAAAGCAGTCAAAGTGTTTGGGCAGACCCTGTAGTGATAAATGAAGCCGATCGTTCAGTTTACGTTCCAGGCGTACGCGCGTGTAGTTCAACTGAAGAGGCATCTGGGTGTGCACTGTAGTACATATGCATGCATGCATAGCGCTGGGGATCGGAGGGAGGTAGCCTGGAGCCCTGGATGTGTCCAGTACTCCAGTGTCCTGCACGCTTGTACGTATGTGCCCGGGCATTGGGCATTGGGCATTTGGGCTGCACGCAGCGGCAGCGCAGGCGGCCTTTGAGATAGCAGAGCAAAGCCTATCTATACTACTACTACTACTACATGCATGCAGCTCGTCAGGTTTACGTGCATGCGCGACGCCCTACCGATGCAAAAGTCACAGGACAGGCGCCCAGCCTTCACTTTCACATGCATGCGTGCGCGCGAGCATTCGTTTACCTTTTTTTCTACTAAACTTTTTTTAACAGCAATTAGTTTGGACTAGTCCATAACACGTGCGAGAGCGGTTTAGAGTTTCAGAAGATATAATTTAATCCGTAATAATATTAGAGCGGATTGTTTTAATTCATCTTTTGTTATGTCATTGTGGGTAATGTATATGCAAATTTAGAAATTATTTTGATTTATATTGTATGATGGCATATTGGGTAATTTATATGTAGATTTAGGGTTTATTTTAATTCATCTTTTATAATGGCATGTTGAGTAATTTATATACAAATTTAAAGTCTTATATTAATTCATATTTCATGATGGCATGGTGGGTAATTTTATGCAAATTTAGGGGATTATTCTATTTCATCTTTCATAATGTTATGGAGGATAATTCTTTTAGAAACTATAATAGATCTAATTACTACTATTATTAGAGCTAGATGATGGATGATGAGATGTTAATTACATAGAAAACAGATCTAATGGCTATTAAGATTTCAATCTGCCATTGATGATAGGATGTTGCTGATTATTGTGAGAATTTCTATTATTTTATTTTTTATTTAGCAAATCTTGTGAGGATTAATAAGGAGGCTTCAAAAGAAGCCTCTAATTAATAATAGTAAGATTAGACACAAAATATCTGTTTCATACAAAGGTTTCTAGCATCTTTATGAAAAAATGTTACGGACCATTTAGTAATGTAAATATGTAAATGGGAAAAAAATTTTGAGAGTTGAACTCAAAACCTTTCATAATGGCAAAGGCGAATAATTACTTAGAAAATAGATGGAAAAATCTGCCAAAAAAGAAGAAATTTGTTTTCGTTGAGAGTTGAACTCAAAAACTTTCATAATGGCAGATGTGGGTAATTACTTAGAAAACATATCTAATGTCTATTAATATTTCAATCTGCTAATTTATGGTTGGATGTTTCTGATTTTTGTGAGAACCTTTAGAATTTATCTTTTTTCTGGTGCGTTTTGTGAGGATTAACGTGGAGGCTCCAAAAGATAAGATGGGCGCATGGAGCGTCGGAGCCCATCTCACCTCACCGAGTCCCACGGGTTCGCTGTTCCTGTCGTTTCACTGTAGCCAAAAACCGTTTTTAACAAAAAAAATTCATATTTTAAAATTTGAAACCGGAATCCACCCTTTTTTAGACCGGAAAGTGCATCCCATATAGGTTCGGAAATGGAAAATCCATCCAAAATTCTAGACTTTCCGGTGGGAAAGGTTTCCCCTGCCCACCACACCGGTCAGTTTGGGTGCTATGATGCTATTAACTGGAAAAATGCCAGAATTCAAGGATGGGAAACGGTCAAAAACTGAAAATAGGGAGTATATGTTGCAGACTTGCAACTTTAGTATACTAATCCGTCGAACCATGCTCTCGTCTAGGTTAGAGTTTAAGTCGATAGAAAAATTTAATAGGAGCAGCAGTTGATAATTTAGAACAACACACACATATATAGATCTATTTTTGTTATTTATTTTTTATAACAACATATGTTTGTAATATTAGAGGTGATTACTTTAATCCATTTTCCATAATAGCATGGAGGGTGACTTATATGTAAATTCAAAGGTTATTTTAATTCATCTTTCATAATGACATGATACGTAATTTATATACAAAATTAGGGATTGTTTCTTGTTTTCGCGTGAGAAAAATGTGCTCGCATTCTCTCGGCGTATGGCGTAGAAAATACTTTTGCGGGCGTGCCAGTATACAATTGTATACAAATAAATGAATAAACACATCACTCAGAGACACAATAAAATACAAAACTTGCATCTTTATTCATTTTGATGATCTTTTTACAAGTTTCCTCTCTTTTATACATATCCTGTATAACGCTATAATTCACAGGCGATTGCATAATTCCTGAATCCTAGAGTCTCGCAAGAACTCTAGTTAATTATATCTATAGTGGCAAGCCTACATAATACCTCTGATTAAACGTTGTCATACTATCGTTATGGCCGACTTATCCGTACTCCATAAATGTGCACTGCATAAAAAAATGACAAGAAAACGAGTTACTGGATGACTTAATGCTATAATATGTAGTAAACAGAATTTAGCCAAAAGCTCCGTGTGTGCTTGTGTGTTCAGCCTCGTCAGTCAGGACAAAAATGATTTTCTCCGTCTCGTCGGTGTCAGAGAATAATAGATGAATTTTGTTCGATCTCGTCGGTCACGAATAAAATACGTCCAGCCTCGTCAATCAGGACGTTCCGTCCGGCCTTGTCGGTCCGGAAATAATGAAGATATACAGTGAGTTGAGATTTTTTGGCTAAATCACCGGCTCCGCATAATATAGCATTTCATTTAGCCTAGCCATCCTCCTATAGCACCACAGCACCACTGCAGTAGGCCTTAGATCATCTGCGACACAAATTAATCTCATGGAAACGGCTTTTAGACCTGCAAAATAAATATGTACGTGCCATTGGGATGGCGACTTTAAACATCTCTAGACCTGCAAAATATTCATTTGTACCGGCGTTGGTTTTGTAGATTTATCACAATGATTTTTAAGACACATTAAGTGTCGTTGCCGGTATTTCTCTCTCTTGTTAATTTGTACCTGCAAGATAATTACGACATATGCGGCTGCCTTGATCTCATCGTTATTTCTACGATCTGCAGGGCATATGAGCGATACGGCGCTGCACGGAAGTGATATGTTCCCTGCAAAGAAGAAGAATCGATCCACATGCCTTTCTCCAATGATTTTTAAAGACGTATGAAGTCATAGGCACAGATCACAGATCGATGCATGGCACTCCTCGTATTACCGGCGCTGCCACGGTGTACGTTCCTGCAAAGAGAAGAAGACGAGGGGAAACGCCGGCCACGATGTCATGCAAATCACTCACCATGAAACAGTGCCATGAGCGCTGCAGAGTGAAGAACTGCTTGCCGGTGAAGTTGATCCTGGAGGAGACGCACTTCCTTGCCTGCGCTAGGGAAGAAGAAGTCTCCAAACGATGCAGTATGTGTATGTGGTGGATGATGGAAGGTGTTGGAGTCGTCGAACGGGCGGCCGGCTGAAGTCGAACGGATGGAATGGACTGCCCTCCTCTCCTGCGAGATGACAGTGAATATATATATATATAGGGAGTAGCTGATCGAGGGGGAGCTTCCACCGTTACCCAGCGAGCGATTCCTACGGATCCTTCCGGAGAGGAAGCGTCAAGTTGCAGCGGCGCGTTCCATCGAGTTCAAAATTTAAACCAGAAGCTTATATATTCGATGACTCCGATGTACACCACTATAAGTCACGTGCATGCATGTATTTTGACTGAAACGGCAAGAGCTGCAAATATACGTGTGCACTCGCTTCCCATTCAGAATGACCAAACATGCATGTTATCTGGAACGTGCCATACGGCCGCGTATCTCGTATACGTACGCCCGTATACTAGCATAAGTAAAATGCCATGACACGCTAGATAGATCATAGGCCTTTGGAAAGCTTAATTACTGATCAGATCTTTTATGAAGCCCATTAGTAAATAACGGCCGGCAAATAAGTTGCACCACGCATGCACAAATAAAATATTCATTAATTATGAGCCCATGCCACATCGGCATGTATAATTATTTGGGGTATTTCAACCCAATAATATTGTCATCATTAATTAGTCCACGGGCTTTTCATAATGGCCGGCATGCTTCAAATACTTCATCGTATAAATTTGTACTATATATAATCTATATATAATCTGACAAATTTATAACCAAACATTTTAATTCATCCTTTTATAGTGGCATAAATTTAGGGGGTTATTTAATTTATATTTTATAGTGGTATGGTGGGTAATTTATATGCAATTTTAGATTATTATTTTAATCCATCTTTTATAGTGGTACAGTGGCATGGTGGGTAATTTGCAAATTTAGGGGGGGGGTATTTTAGTTCATCTTTTAGAACGGCTCGGTGGATAATTTTCTTAAAATATAATAGATATAATGTCTATTATTATTAGAAATACTTAATGGACGGCCATGTAATTCTGACTTTTGTCAAAATTTGTAGGGTTTATCTTTTTCCTTGGCGTGTGATGAAAATTACGTGGAGGCTCAAAAAGAGTTTTCAGTTACTAATAATAGTAAGATAAGATTTGTACTGTAGGAGGCAGTAGGGCGACATCGATCTTTAAAAAGAACGAAGGTGGTCGCTGTAGTCTCAACGATTAGAAGATTGTTTTTTTTTTTTTTTTGAGAATCCAAAGCATTTTTGTTGCATGAATGAATGAAAATAATACTTCGCGGTCGCCGTTGTTGCCATCCCAAAACACAAAAGAAAAGGGCAAACTACGAAGTACTCCCAATAGGGGCCACATGAACCAGGCCCATCTTCCACGATTCCCTGTCCGGGCTGGCAGTGGCATTAATAAGCTATTCTAACAAGCTTTGTGTAAAAAATCAGTTTGACAAGTTGTTTTAGAGCAAATTTCATAAAAAGAATTTAGTAAATTGAGTTCAAATATTTGATGTGCCAGATGTTAACATTCTTATTTTATGAAGCTGGCCAAATGTGAAACTTAAGATGGTTCAATTAATTGACCAGATCTCTGGCCAATTTCGGCAACTAGTGTTTGCTAGTGACGGTTCGAACTAACGTTCCTCGTTTACTGGGATACGCCTTCACCCTGGAAAGCGTAATCATCCTGTACAGGTAGTCGCAAGTTAATTGTAAACTCATTTTGCCGATCCCCCCTGACCCTGAGAACCATTGACCTTCCATATACATTGACCACGACTAAGTTCATGCGAAATTGGGAGGCAGAGATCGATCTGAACCCGTTGTCTCCTCAGTAGTTTGGTTTTCTGTACCGCCTTCCTGGCTTTGCATCTGGCGAGCTGTAAAATCCAGGGATAGCTGTGCTGTTAAGAACTATCCCCGTTTATGTGCATTATTCTTATTGGCTTGAGTATAGTCCAACCTAGCCAAAGGTCACTGTTCAGCAATATTTTTGACACGTTCAGTAGGCGCAGGTAGCCAATCACTGTACTACTACAACACTGCAGCGCAGAGGTTGGGAACCTGGCTGGAACTGCATGGGCATATCCGCTTATCACACATCTAAAACTGTAACAAGGGACCAAGTACCAACAGGTCTTATTCATTTCGTTTTGCAATGGAGAAAGCATGTATGATGAGTTACTGCTAGTACATGAGAGGAGATTACAAGAGATATAGGTGCAGGCCAGGAGGATAGCGATGCCCGCAAGATCTAGCTTCTTGGCTACTGCATTTTGGTGAGCTTGCGTTTTCAGTAGTGGAATGCAGAGATTCATATTCAGATGCAGTGCCGTCAAATTTCAGTCGCCAAATGCTTCGTTTCAGAGTTGTCGATGTCGTTCGATAGATCAGGATTCAAGAGAAAGCAATTAAAGTACTTAAACTTGTTTGTTAATGGTACCATCAATTTTGTGATTAAGTCCCCGACATATCTACAAGAGCGCCCAGCCTGATCACCGAATAATGCCCCCAAAACATAAAAGAAAAAGGAGCCATTTTGATTGCTCTCGATCGGGGGCTCTCGTGTGGCAACTTGGGCCACGTGGACCAGGCCCATCTTGCACGATTCTCTGTCTTGGCTGGCAGAGGTACGACCGGACTGTCTTTTTTTTAATGTGACATTAAAAAGTATTCCAACAAGTTTTGTATAAAAAAATAAGTTAAACTAATTGCTTTAAAAGAAGTTTCATAAAAAACTTAGTAAAGTGCGCTGTTTAAAATAATATTATCTGGACAAATTCTTAGAGAAACTTAGGGCCTGTTTGGGAACAAAATTTTCAAAATCATAATTTTACAATACCATGGTCTATCAAATGTCATGACAAAACCATAGTTTTCAATACCATGGTCTATCTACCACTTGTTTGGAGGCATAGTATTTTGATCTCATTTCTTTCCCACAATGGTATTAGATACATAGTATTTTTATAACCCAAAAAATACCATGGTATTAGATACATAGAGCTCCCAAACACCTTTTGGTCCAAATACCGTGGTATTCACAAATACTGTAGTATTGCCTTCAAAACCACAAAAATACTTTGTTCCCAAACAGACCCTTAATGGTCTGCATAAAAATATTGTCATGAAAATTTGTGTGAACTAGAATTTCTAAAAAGAGAGAGAGAAAGTTTTGGATCTTATTTGAATAAAAAATAAATGTAAGAGACGGGGACCACCGCATGCATGCTTATTGGCATGCTCAACTGTTAGTCATACAAAATGCATTGCCCAACAAATTCGGCGCCATTTTTCTTTTCTAATGCGAAATACAAAATAAGACTTAGCAGTTTGTATAAAGTTCAAGGAAAGCTGTGCTGTGCTGCTAAGCAATAATCCACGTTAATGTCCATCCGATGCCTATTTTAATTGGCTTCAGTATAGTCCAATCTAGACAAATAAGGTAATTATTCAGAACATTCTGAGATGTATACCCAGCTGCAGAACTGAAGTTCAGCAGTACACATTTGACACATTATATTCGTGCAGGAACCTGGAACAGCATGGACATATCACAAAACATATGCTAACTGTAACAAGGTAGGTGTACCAAGTAGGCAAGTACCAACAGGTCTTATTCATTTCGTCTGCAATGAAGAAAGCACGGTCAATCATTGCAACATCAGAAGATGTTAATACTTATCTAAATATATTGGCACAGAGGTTAGAGGATAGAGATGCCGAGATTTGGCTTCTTGGCTACTGCATTTTGGTGAGACGAGCACATCAAGAGTTTGTCTTTTCAGTAGTGGAACGCGCGCGGGCATTCAGGTCTAGTGCCATCAAATTCCAATTGCCCAGTGCTTCGTCTCAGAGTTGTCGATGTCGTCCGTCGTCCGATAGATCAAGCGAAAGCAAATGAAAGTAAAGCTTATTATTAATGGTAACATCAATATATCTTGTGATCAAGTTTCCTACATGTACATCAGCCAGGCGTGCCCTAGTTGTAGGACTGGTAACCACTGAACTATGCTGCTGACCTGCTGTGGCCTGTGGCCTTGTGGTATCAATTACTGAAACTGATGCAGGTATTGATGCAGAAGTGCAAATTTCTGACAAAGCACTAACTATATGGCAGAGCGTAGACAGAAAGAAGTCGAGGTAAAAATTTCCTCTGCAAACCACCACCCAAGATAAACATAATAGGTGAGCTAGCTAGAGAAGGCATAGCTCTGAAGCTTCGCCTCCAATCCACAGGCGACCAATGTTATCTGACATTCACCTTCAGACAGAAGGGTCCATGCATGAACACTTGTCCCTGTATCTCGTTGTTGCCAGCGAAAGTTACCTGCCACCTGCAGCAAACGATTCAAAGATTAAATCTCACACCTCCATCACATCACGCCACAAGCAATGCTGATTTGACCACCTGCGTGCTGATCAAGAATGAGAGACGACTCAACGTAGTGTACCAGTGATAGATGCAGTGACAGGAAGGAAAAGGAAGCTGCAGGTACATAGAGGTGCAGAGGTAAGCATCGATGGATAGATGCATTCACCGAATGCCACTTGAAAAGAAGAAGGAAAAACATGAGTGGATCGATTTGGTGAGACGTATACGTCTCGATAATTTGTAGGCGAAGAAAGCAGCGGCGTCATCGTCTGACGACTTAGTATTACTTTGTGCAGAGATGGACCTGACGATCGACCCCCTTTTATAGATAGCAAAGCATCCTCGAGTGAGGCTCACTTCTTGCTCGAGCTCTATTAGCTCATCATCGTCAAGCTTAGTTAGATCTTGGCTGATCATATATATCGAAGCGCGCGGCCCTCTGCATGCATGCCATGGAAGGCCTGATACCGCTGGTGTACCGAGCCTTCATGGAGTACAGGAGGGCGAGGCAGGTCGCCATTGGAAGCCTGCTGTACGGAGACCAGGCGTGTGGCTCGTCGTCGACGCTCTTCTGCGAGTGCGACCCATATGGCAGCGGCCGCTGGTACGCCGCCGCGTCGCCGCCTGCCGGTCAGCAGGGCCGGCCTGGCGTCGCCCCTCCTCCGCTCGGCGTCGCGTCGCGTCGCCTCGCCAGAAATTCATGTACAGGTTAGTGCGCGCGACGCTTGATGATGGGCAGTAGCCGTGTGCATGACCGTTTTGGCAGTACATGGTGAATTTACCTGTACATGTTGTTCCAAACGGGGCCGAGAGCGTGTATACAAGTGTACATGTACATACTACGTTTGTACCAAGGGTGTAGTGTTAATAATCCCTTGAAGAAAAGGGTGCGTAGTCTTTGAATAATAAGGGCATGGTCAGAGAGGGTGGTGGTCCAAAGGGGCACACCTCAACTGACAAAAGGCAAATTAAGCTAAGCTGCTGCATGCCCAGCTGGTTATTGTAGCGTGTGACGTTGCTGCTGCTGCTCAAGTAGAGCGATATAAAACACCGCTCAAGATGGTGGCGATACAAGTGTTTGCTTCCCATGGCTTGTCTTTTGTATCTAATTAAGCTGTCGTTTTCCTTTTATGTTTTGTTGTATGTGTGTTTGGTGAACAATAATCTAGGTCTAATTCACCCATAGCGAGGGATGGGACTGAGTTTCCATTATTAACAAAAGGTGCAAAGGAAAGAAGAAGCTAAATTTTAGCCGACTAATTCTTGGGCCACTGACACTTTAATTGTCGGTTATCAGAGCTGCTCGCAATTTGGGCTTCCGAGCTTTTTCTCCAATTCGAGCTGACAATATAAACTAATCCGTTTTTTTCTTCATTTTTTTTCATTAAAATCCATATCGATTCATCATCTATATGAGTTCTTGGATGATCCAATGACCCAGAGAAGACCAGGATCACTCGAGTGCCATCCATGCACGATGTTCTAAGTGATCAATAAAATTGTCCCTTTATAAAAAAAAGACGGATGACACTCGAGTACTATCCCATGCTCCATTTGACCATTCCTTACCCTTGCAAGTTGCGATACACCTTACTACCTGCTGGTGATAGTTTGGAGGGCCCTAGGTAGGGCTAACCTTACAGTATGTGCCCTTAAAACAAAAACAACAAGAATCTTAAGTCCTGTTTAATGGTTAAATTTATAAATTCCAGCTGAGTATTTGAGTTCTTTGCATATTACATAGCACAAGGTCTAAGTATCGGCCATGGCACTAGCACGCGACGATGTTCATGCGGGCGCTACTGATGAAATTGCACACATAGCCGAAACGAAACGGCGAAATCTGTGCGCATAGTCAGTGCTAAACTGCTAGTGCCTCTTCACAGTATTCTCACATAAAGGTCCTAGGCATGGGCCCCTTCTGGCCATGGGCCCTCAGCCGGCGCACCCCTTGCACCGGAGTCTCAGACGGCCCTCGTGATACCTAAAATGGTGTATCTTCATGATTTTTGGGATATATTCGTCTGGTTGCTTTCCTTTGGTCAAATATTCGTGTGTTCTGAGTTTATAAGGAAAAGGATGTTCTATGTATATCTGTAATATGTTCATGATATTTAAAAACCATTTCTTTTAAAGATGGCATGGAGTTCTTCTAAATAGAAAATATTATTGTAAAAAGAATAAGAATAAAATAAAGGAAACGAGCATTGAGTAGTAAGGAAAATAAACAAATGAAATGAATAAAAAAAAATCCTATATAAAAGAATAAAATAAAACCGACTGACTCTGCAATTCCCTGCCTGGCGGGCCAACAAAACCGATAGCGAGAGGGTGCAAAAGCTATGCGCCACATGGTTGGCGTCTGTGAGGCAGGCCAGATGTTACTCTCTCGTGGCCCAGTACTCTATTTAGCGACCTCTTCTACAAGAAAGTCGCTTAGGAATCGCACAAGCCCATTAACGGTGCAAATCATGCATTTTGCTCAGGCCGTTTCCCAGCACAAGCCCATTAGCGGCCCATTTTGTTCGTTTTCTTTTGTTTCTTTATTTTTCTAGCAAGCCTAGCTATTTTCTATAATTATTATTGTCCAACATTTCCCCCGAAACCCTTTCCAAAAGGTGTGGTACTAGATTCAGTACTTTGGTAGACATAGTTCAGCAATCCAAACATTCCAGGTCACCAATTTGGGTAGCCTCTAGGTCAAGATATTGTGCAGAAATGTTGAAACAATGTATTGTGAAAATTTTGTTTTTTGATAAAAAATTAAAATATGAAAAACATACTACTCCCTCAGGTTTTATCTGTACGACATTCAGACAACAACTTGCAAGTCATTTTGTGCAGGTTTTTGTGGTCCAGACTGACAAATAAAAGCGAAGACAGAGGGATTATATTGGATCTCGCTACAATAATTCCAAATAAAACCATGATACGATCGGATTAGAAAAAGTAGATGCATGGCTTAGGAGGAAAATATGTTTAAAATTGAAGACTTAATTTAGCTTACATTGCCACCAATCTCAACCAACCCTAGTTCTGCCATATGTCATATCCACTCCCCATGCGCGTGCAACCTGCTGTTCGAAGCGCAAGGCGGGCATGCAGGCTTCAGGCTGGCCGCCACATGCATCTGCTATAGTGTTTTGCATACCGGTACTTAATTCGTCCACAAATGTAAGCACGATTCCACAACTTTAATCATTCGTTTTGTCTAGAAAAATTACATTAATTATCATGCATTTTGTTTTGAGATTTGTTTTACCATTAAAATTTGTTTGAGTTGAATACGACTTTTACTTTTCCATGACGTACGTTTACATGTTTGAATAAACTTTTTAAATTACTTGTGGGGAAAAAAGTAAACTATGTCATGCATGCCTGATCAGTTGATGTCTTGCATTGCAAACATGCCATCTCCAATGTCACTCTTTAAATCATACTCGCAAACATGCCATCTCCAATGTCACTCTTTAAATCATACTCCCTATCACTATTCTAACTACCCATCTCTCTATGTACAGTGCAGCGTTTATTTCAAACGGTGCAAAACAGTGAACCCCTTTGGGGAGTCCCTTCCCATTACAGATGACCTAAGGCAGCATTCGTTTTCGTCTGCGTGAATTGGTTGCCCACTCCGCAGTCGAGCACACTCTAAGTAGAACGAAATGGTCTAGCTGATTCCAATTTGTTGTGGCCTATATGCATTCGCTCTCTTGGCGGCCCAGCAAGCCCGTGGGCTTGTTTTGGAGAAAGAACGCAACAGTCTCTTCTTTCATGGCCGTACGAGAAATGAAATCCCCACTGCACATCATATCACTACTATTCAGTAGAAGATCAGAAGTTATTCCAAACAAACAAAACAAAAGTAGAAGATCACAAGTACTAGTAGCCGCCACAAGCTCGATGCGGCTTGCACGTCCGACAGAGACGACATCACGACACTGGCATCATCTTGGCCTGCCGCCGGTGGATGATGGCGAGGAGCCGAGGACCAACCATCGTCATTGCATGCAGAGACATGCCACAGGTAGGATCGGTCGATCGGAGCTGGTTGCCGGTGCGTGCGTGCTGCCTGCCTAGCCTGCTTGTGGCTAACAGTAACAAGAGGCAGTTGGGCCGACAATGCAAGTCTCCATCAGGGCCCGCTGTCCCATCTCATCTGCATCCGTACGTTTTGTTTGTCCCTCTCGATGCATCCGGAGTCTATTTCTTGGGTTGCATTGAAAAGTTCTCAATCCTATAACTGCCGCTAAAAATTCTATAACCAAGGCACCGTTCCATTCGGCGGGGTGGTGTGGATAATCTCCGCTCCGTATACCTAAAAGGTTCATCCGCTGTCCTTTCGTTTAGATCAACGTTGTCCATCTCCACGAGTTACTGTTGCGCGGAGATTATCCACGTCGCGCCACCGAATGGAACGCTGCCCGAATGGGCGGCCGAGGTCCGGCGCTGTTTTGGCCTGAGAACGTTCCTGACGACGAGAGTAAAAAAAAAAAATGGTCCTGTCTAGCAGAAGGACCAAAAAACGGAATCTATATTATAACAACGCTGTATCTTACTATTACTAATTAGAGCTTACAAAAGATGCACGAATTGCGAAGCGCGCTAGAAAAAAAAGATAAATCCTATAAATTCTCATAAAAATAAAAAACATCTGGTCTTCCATCAAAGAGTATCCAATAATACTAGCCATTAGATATATTATATTTTCTAAAAAAAATTACCCACCATGCCTAGTATTATCGGATACTCTTTGTTTAGTCCTGTCCTATACATACATACATACGTACGTACGTACATCCTTGCCCGACCGGCGGCACCATCTCAGCCGCCCGACCGACCGCTACCTCCGCCTGGCCGGCCGGCCTCCCCCGGCCTTCCCCTCTAAGGCCGGAGGTGAAGAAGACCCACCGGCGAATCCCTAACCCCGACCCCGAAGAGAAGACGGCGGCACCGACGAGGTCTTCTCCTTCTTCCCCAGTGAGCTGGCGGCGGCAGAGGAGGCGCGGAGAAGAAATCGTAACTGCTACAGTAGCAATTGTGACTGCCGCAGCGCGCAGAGTCGCAAGTAGCAGTTGCGACTTCGGCAGCGCGCGCTCGAAGTCGCAACTGCGGCAACAGAGGTTTACAAACTACTGCATGTTGCGCACGCGGAGTCGCAATGCTATTGCTATAGCGCGCGTCGTCGCAATTGCGACAGCTACAGCGCGTGGAGTCGCAACCGCTACGGTGCAGTTGCGGCAACTGTAAGAACAGTTACAACGGAGGTTGCAATAGGTGCATGTGCGCATCGTGCGTGGTCTGTGCGCACAATAAAAATCACGCAACATGGTTGATGAACTAGTGTACAGGTAATATAGCTTGAATTTAGACGGTGGGATGGCCCGTACTTAACGTGGGAATTCGGACGGTGGCATAGTCTTTACTGAATGGGATGGGAGCATGAGACTCAAGACTGCAGAACATATATCGACGCGGAACGAAAGGGACGTGTAACTATCTTTGCATGCATGCATGCATATATAGCAGTATCTCGTCGCGTATCATCAAGGAGTAGTTAGCTAGTGTGTTTGCAGAATCGCAGACGATCCTGTCGTCCTAGGCAGGGTGTCGCGCATGCAGGATCGAATCGGATCATCGGAGCTGCATGGCCAAGACGGGCACACCGCCCAGCTTTGTGCAGACATCGCACAGGGTCTGCACGTATCATCCAAAAAGTGATCAATTCAATCCTAGTAGACGACGACGACGACGGCGGCGGCGACGATCTCTATGGATGATCTGCAGCCAAGCAAGCATGCATGCAGTATCTTCTGCTTTATCAACTACAGTACTACATACAGTAGGAGTAGGCATATTCGTCGATCGATTCATTGATCTGCTACAAATGCCTGTCGCGCATTTAATTATCATCTCCATCATCTGGCCCTGGGGCAGTGGTCCGTACTACACATATCTCGTACGTGTCTGCGCATGCGTTGGCCGGAGACTCTGAATCTCATGTGACCCATCACGATCCTTGGCCAACTGATCGATGATGAATGCCCACTAGTGATCCATCCACGTCCGGCTGCGGCCTACACTTAATAATACACCACAAGTCTAGCTTCCTGACTAACTATAGATCGAGCTAGTCTATATAATCAGTTAATTTCGTGTTCTCGGCAGTTGGTTTAATTAAACTGAGATCAGAGACGACGACGCCATGCATGCGCTGCTGCCGAGTTCTAAGTTGTACGTACTCTAGATGATCTTTAATACTTAATTTACACGGAGGTGCTTTTCTTTTACCAGTCTTGATTATGACCACACGCTGCCGCCTAGCTACAACTAACGTTAATTTGTGCCATGCATATCTCACGAAACAGAGGCCGGCCACACGTTTTCCTCCTAACCAATGCAATCCTATATATGCCGAGGGCCCGGAGGTTTTTGGTTCCTCCGTAGTTAGCGTGTGGCTCGCTCTCACACTAACCACCTGACTAGACTAATCTAATCACTCGCATCATCCACTGCACACAAAGGCTCTGATCAGTCACACAGTCCAGCGCGGCCTGTTCTTGCCACTTAAAAAATTATTGGCTGGGGGATAATATATTAAACCGTCAATCATGCCCCTGTATTTTATCCCCCACGATTCCCCTCCAAGTGTCAAACAACCCACAGTGTAGCGCGCCGCAGCAGCACCCGGGGAAGGTCGGTACCGATGGACAATGCATAATAATGCAGCTAAACAATGTTGGCGTGGAATATCATTGGCACTAGTTTATTAATACCCACTTTGCTGCACCCATGCATCTGAATATTCAGAGAGGCAGTGCTGTGGCGCTGCACGCAGCAAGGAACCTGCACAAACGGTTAAACTATTCTTCGTACCAGGATAATAAGGTAGCCTGTCTCATCGACCACATGCGTGCATACTCTTGACGCCTTCTACTCTTCACACCTTAATAAACAGAAAAAAAAACTCTAATTATTGGTGGTTTGTTCTCAAGCCTACCTACCTAGCCTGAGTAGTTTTTCAAGCCTATATAGCTAGAGTACTATGAATAAGGGGGTGTTTGACCCACCTGCTAAAATTTAGCCCCTGTCACATCGAATGTTTGGACGCCAGTAAGAAGTATTAAAAATAGTATAATTATAAAAATAATTACACAGACGAGGACTAACCGACATGACGAAATTACTAAGAGTAATTAATCTACGATTAGCAAATGTGATGCTACAGTAACCATTCATTAATCATCGATTAACTAGGCTTAAAAAAATCGTCTCGACATTTACTCCTCGTCCGTGTAATTAGTTTTCTAATTAAATTATATTTAATACTTCTAATTAGCATCCAAACATCCGACGTGACATGAGCTAAATTTTAGCCCTTGGATCCAAACACCCCATAAATAAGATGCAGGGCGTCTCCAATGACGTGAACAGAAAAGTAGGAAAAACGAGAATAGCACTCGATGAACAAATATACTGGATATTTTACGTATTTCAAAAAACTGGAAGTATTAATACGTGTGAGACAAAATCATGGTGATGAGATAAAATAATATGTTTATTATTCTCTCGGTCTCCACATCAGCTACCTAGCTATTTGCTACCACCACACAGGGAGAATATACTGCAAACAGTGACAGCACGATCCTTTTGTATTTTCCAGTTATATTAGCTAGGTGACTCACCGACTGCGTATTCCTATTGACAACCTTGACTTTAAAGTTTAAACTAATAAGAACGTGACCAAAAATGCCATGCGCTAGTTCTGAGATGCAACAAAAGATAAGATGCTTTTTAGCACAAAATCACCACATATATAACCAAAGCAACGAATAATCTCAAGCATATCCTTGCGGTTAGATCCTACACATGTATAGATGTGATGCCGAACATGGTCATAGCCAGGTTAGCAAATAATATATAATATACTCTGTACATGAGACAGTTAAATAATAGAATAAATTTAGAAAAATACAAGCACTTACGCCATGTTAAGACTTGAACTCGGATGAGCAAGTTCTATCAAAAAGAACCTAACGAGTTTGATTATCCCTCTTATCTATGTGATATGTTCTCACTCCGTTTGCAAGAGTTGTAGCTAGCTTTTTATAGGACGTTCATGCAACATTCCATATATCTATTGTGTATATGATAGATGTTGAAAGATACAATGCAAACTTCTAGAAGCTTCTATAATAATGGCAAGCCATGAAACAAGTAAAGATTCTAGAAGCTTCTACAAGAATGGAGAATCACCATGGTTTCTAGAGTCCAAACTTCCGGAATCTTCTACACTAGTCATGACACCCATGGCATTCTAGAATTGTGTTGCCATGGCAAAGTTTAGAGTTTTCTAGACTTAGATATTTTATAAGAACCTTCTAGAGTAGGGACACGTGGACACTCATCCGTGGCCCGAGTGTGCCTATATAAGGGGGTGCCACCCCTTGCCATGCCATATCACCACATCATTCCACCACTACTCCAAGGGTATGGTAGAGTGTGCTAGGCTAGCGACCTCAAGAGTGTAAGTGTGAGTCCTTGTATAACCACTTTGTGTTGCAATAAAGAAGTTCTTGTTGTAAGTGTTAGTCTTCCGGTTAGACCGCATAGTTTCTAATTACTTAGTGTATAGATTGTGATCTATCTGAAGGTAGGCTCTGCCTCCCGGGATCACAAGAGTCTGGGCCTCATCTGAAGGTTGGCACTGCCACCCAGAAGCCAGCTTCATCTGTAGGTTGGCTCTGCCACCCGGAAGCGAGAAGGCCTGGCTCTGCCGCCAAAGACTCAAGTGCACTAAGTAACTAGAAACTAGAAAGGACTAACCGACTCAAGTGTGAATTGGTGTTGCGTATAGGTCCTCATTAGGTGGGTGTCTAGGGCCATCCCGTTTCCAACACTAGATTCATCAACATTTGCTTGAACATTGATTTGGAACAAAAGGAGCAGAAGCAAAGCCTGACGCATGCTCGCACGATTCTGTCAAATTAATTCTGGAGTTGGTAAATATAAATTTTCTAGGAACAAAAATTGTGCTACCGTCACGAATGAAAACGAAGAAATGCAATCACGATAACGTGTCAATGTGGTACATGGGGCCATACTCTATAGATGATAGAGTTGGGACTACATGTCAGGGGTTATTGATTTTTTTTAAAACGGTAGATCATTTTAATAAACATATATAAATGGACACGGTTTATTCTAAAAAAATAAATGGATACCGTACGGTCACATCTGTTGCTGAAGTTGTGCCTTCCACTATGCACAACTAAACTAACATTGTCTTTCCAATCACCGATCTTTTCATCTTATTGTTAAGTACCGATCACACGTCTTTTGCACCAACCACAAACCTGGGCAAAGAAATGTGGACTGTACTCCCTTTTGAAGCCAGTGAGTCATCTCGAAGGCTCAAATTAAAGGTCGTTCATAAACGAAAAGGACTCAAAGGTCAACAACTATCTCAAATATATGGGTAGGTGTGTCGAGTTCTAGTTTGAGGAACATGCATATGCACCTTGGATCTTTGTTGTATCATAGTCATTTTAATCATTCAGGCATCGTGCTGCTGATCTGATAACATTTATAAAGAAAAAGTTGGTGCAACAAGACAACGGGTTAAAAGGGAAAGTGGAATGTATTCTCGAATATCGTTGCAGTCATTTCAACTTGCGTAGTGAAATTTTCTCCCTTTAATTGTAGTATTTTGTCGGCACTGCTTGTTTTAATATCTGCTTGGCACTTTATTTCTATGATATTTGCATTGCATACATTGGCAAATCCATTTCGAATTTGCAAAATTGAGGGCACTCTATGTAGAAAATATTGATAGATGAGTTCCTCCGTGTTTTTATCTGTTGATTACACCGCCCTCAGACCGTATATATAGGACTCTATATCATATTTCTAACACTTTGAACACTCCACATCAATAGTACTAGAACCCCATGGCACGTCAGACTTAAAAAAATGAGGTCAAGGTTATTTTAGCGTTAAACTCAGCTTCAGTTACATCAGCCCTTGTTGTAGCTCATATGTCGTGACATCATGAGTCTATATACTATTGATAACTATCATTTATCTTCATATGATTTAGTTTAACATGTAATATACTTTAACTATGATTTTTTTTCTTCATATTTTCACTTTTTTAATAAGACGAGTTGGTCAAACTTTCCATAAAAAATTGAAATGACCTATAAATTAGTATGTAGAGAGTTGTGAACAACAAAAGAGGCCACACGTTAGATCCAAGATCATATAACCAACCTTATCGCAAGCATATTCTTGCTTGGAATATGGTCATATGTCGATATGGCAATGAACAAATGCAAAACTCATATAACTAGTCCATTAATCCGCCTTATCGCACCGGTTAGATTTTTAGGAGGCATATATGTTAAAACTTATAAATGTCTATTTTTAGGAGGCATGTAAACTTAATAGTGGTAGAAGTCAGTAATTATTAGAAATATGTATAGGCCCATTTTTAATTAATTTTATAGCATGTATTTTATTGTTGTTGGAAAGGCACAACCAATATTATGAGGCACCACTCTTTTTTTTATTTTTTTGTGTCCTTTATGTCCTTAGAAATTTTAAAATATGGATACGGTTCCATTATTTTTTTATACCGGACCCTCCTCTTTGGTACCTCCCGATACCTCCTTGAAGGCCTATTTGAATACTTTAGACCTAAAGTTGCTATATCTAAAGTTCTAAAATTTAATTTGCTAACCATTAACCATGTGGTGTTTAAATAGTATGGACTAATAGTTAGTTGATATATTAATTACATTATGAATTGACATTAGCCCACTGAGCTCAATTTTTTACTAATGAACTAATGATTAGTCTAAGGATTAGCTAAAATTTAGCCTGCTCATTAGCTGTTCTGTTTGAATGTTCTTAAATAGGCTAAATTTTAGACCATTGTATTCAAACACACCTGAAGTCTGTGACTAGTAATAGTAAGCGGTGGATCACCTTAATGGACGACACTGTGAAATGCCGGGAAAGATATTTGTCGCCACAGCGACAAATCGCGGTCCCATCGCCGAAGGGAGAAACGCCGGGGCGGAGGAGCGTCGTGGGCCGAAACTGGGCGCGACATAGCCCACGCGGTGGCGGTGCCGCTGCAAGAAGCCTCCACCTCCGGTGGCGACGATGACGAGGAGGCCGCCGGGTCCTAGTTTAGGGTTTGGCGTTGCCGGGGTTCGGGTTCGGGGTTGGGTTGGCCGCCGTCCCCATCTCCTTCTTCTCCACCTCCGGCCTTAAAGGGAAGGTTTGGGGGGCGGCTGGACTAGCGGTGGTGGCGGTTGGGGGGCAGCTGAGACAGGCGGTGAGGGCGGCCCCGGTCGGGCGGCGGATGGCGGTTGGAGAGGGCCGGTGACGATGGCGTCACGGCGGTGCTACTCTGGCGAAACCGGATCAGTGGTGGCGACGGTGTGCCCCCCCCCCCCCCCTGAAATGCGCGCATGGAGCTGCCATCTTTGACTTGCCTTTCTCCGGTGGTGGTGGTCGCCCATGTCCTGACTTTGGTGGTTGCTGACAGATAGGAGTACATCTGAATCCTTTGCAATAGTACGGCGCCTGCAGTAGTTGCAGATGACTTGAAGCGCGCCATGCATGCATCGCAGGCACAGCAGCCGGCCAGTAGATTCCACGGAGGCGAATATTCTGTGCACGGTCCGTCAATGCACACGTGGGTACCTTTCCAACACGTGCACATCGCGATCGGAGCGAGCGAGTTGCTTGCAGTTTTCTTTCTCGATAGCTTGCGACGAAAAAAATGTTTTACTAAGACCGATTCCAACACAAAGATTGTAAATTCCGTTCCTTTTCTTTTTCTACTGGTTTTGATTACTCTCCAACGAAGGACGTAGGGCATGCATGATTAGTTCAGCTAATTAAATCTAATTATTTTCTAGCTCTACCTAAAGATTACCTAGACATATATATTTTCTATGCTTTAGCTAATACATGATTTTCTATGTGGGCTAGGAAAATAAATAGCTAAGAGCAGCAGGGGTTGTTTCGCTAATTTTGTCCGGTAAACGGTGCTTTTCCAACTCTATCTCAATCGTTTTCGTCCCTCATATCCCTTCCTTGTCAATGCTAGGACACATTATCCTTATCCTGTTTTAAGTTAATTATAAAAAAAAACTATAATGGCATGCACTAGCGCGTGGATCGGATGAGCTCAACTACTGATCTATCGGCGAGTGAATGATGATCACAACTGATTGCGCTATGAGCAATTAATTATTATATTTTTGGGTAACAGCTCTTAGCGATTGATATGATCGACAGTATATGATCTCCAGCGACCATTTTAGGATAACCATAGCGACAGTATATATACGCATGAAGTCATTCTCAGTAGGAATTTCGATTTGGATAACGTAGCAAGGCATTAACAAAAAAATAGTTTACATGAGTTTCATCTGGATGCATGAAACCATATCTACACGGTTACATACACAGATAATAAGTCATTTTGTATGTTGTCTACAAAACCATACCGAGTGGAACTATGTATTATAAGGGTCTCAACCAGAGGTTTGATTTAACTGTATATGACCGCAATCTTATTCTGTTTATTTGTCACCTTTAGATGAAATATTCCGCCAAAATGGCAGCGCATCTTTTTTTGTGCAGATAAAAGCGCAAAGTTCTGCCATCGATCGCAGCCTCTCTCATTTGCGTGCTCCCATGCATATAAACGGAGTGGAACATATCTTTCATACACTGCTGGCTGTTTACGCTAAAGAAGTAGTAGTAGTACAGTGTATATATGCTCGCGGAAAATAACCTAAAACTATTCGAGCAACAGTCAGACAAAAGAGACCGTGTTGCCACATGCATGAAATTCGACTGACCGAATAAATTCGAGATTGAATGGTTCACGTCGCCCGACACATCGCCAACTTGCTTGGTTGTAATCGGCATGGCTCTTGGTGCCAAATTTGCATACTACTCCAGTACTCCCTCCATTCTTTTTTATTTGACACGGTTGATTTTTTCAAAACTTTGATCGTTCATCTTATTTAAATTTTTTATTACTTATTATTTATTTTGGTGTTGTTGTTTTATCGTTAGAAATATTTTGAGTATGACTTACGTCTTACATTTTCATATATTCACATAATTTTTTTTAAATAAGATGAAAGATTAAATGTTAAAAATGTAAACCACAATAAATTAAAAAGAATAGAGGGCGTACTCCCACTGCGTATTCTCTGGTCATGTTTATTGCACTCTGCATTCACATCTTAATAAATCCCTAATTCATAGTATTACACAATTAGATGTGGCCAAAGTGCTCAATATGTACTACATCTATTCTTTTTTAATTTATTTATCTTTTTAATAGGATCCTCTATGTTTATAGCCATTGGATCATGCACAATGGAAAATTAGCTAGCATTAATTCCAAACACCGTATATTAATTAGTTGCTTGTAACTTCTTATGATATTACTAATGTAATAGTCGAGAGTGTGTGGCTACTGGCATGTACTTCTAGCAGAATTGTCTTAGTAAACTAGACATAAATATAATACATTATAATTATACATCTCAAAGGTCAAATAAATCTCCATCACATTAATGGTGGATGTGTCCAATTGCAGTTTGAGGACCTAAGGCTATGCACATGCAGTGTTCCTTTGAGAGCATTTTAATATTCGACATAATGTTTAATATACGACATAATGGATAAAATAGACATAGAAAGTTCCAATCTGGGTTCAACATGTGTTGGCATACTTTTTTTTGTCTAGAATCTTCTATACATACACCCACTATCCAATTTCTCCAAACATGCATAAAGCCACCTCAACTCAAGAGAGCTCACTTCCATGCTACATCACCATCCTTTTAAGACCTCCATTTTTTATCTTCCGTCGATTTTTTTTTGTTTCATGGATATACTGATACTATATGGCGTACACACAAGGTGTATCACTCAAATTCTTATAGAAATGCGGACGCATGCACTTGTTATCTTGGGGTTTTGCAACAAAAACTAGGTATGCCAACTTACGACCATTAACTAAAATATGTCTATGTTAAAAATTTGTCAGGCCCTTGAATGGTTGAAGCTATGCCCAATTGAAAAAGATATTGTCCAAAAGACATTCCAAGTAAGACTTTACAGTGGTTGGAAAGGTACCCACTGGTACGAGACGGTACCATATTTTTAAAAAAAAAATTTAAAGGCTTTTATGCCCTTTGTGGAAATAAAAAATATGGTACCGGTCCCACCATTTTCAATACTTACCCTCCTATATGGTACTATCATGGTACCGCCTATTTCTAAACCATCAGATTACCACTGATGGACGGCTCCTATTTTTTCGGACCACCGTAAAACTTGTATGATATTTAATTTGCATGTATTCTTGGTGTTTATTGTGTTTTTATATGCATGTGAACTTAGGAATTCTGCTTTGGAACAAATGTCGCTGTTATTATGTTGTAAAGATGCTCCACCTTAGATAGTGTTTGTTTGGCAAGTGCAAACGTAAATGGTAATGTAAACAAATCACAGTGAGACTGTAAACAATGTACTCCATTAGATTTCAGTCTTTGTTTGGTCTGGGCTGGTATGGAATCAGAAATGCTCTTGCGGCCAAGTACCTCGATGGCAGTCTGGCATCACATCACGCTAGACCAAGAGTGGTAACAACTTTCTACTAGCATGGGAGTTGATTACGGAAGTAGATGAAACAAATTACATGTGCATCGCAATGTGGTGCCTGACGTAATCGGGTTTCGTTACATTTTCATCAACCAAACACCATCACCTTAAACCGTGCATTAGACTGGTCAAAGGAAATTTGGATTTTTAGAATGCACAAACTACTGCTTATTTAATCAGGTAAATGGTTTGGTATCAAAGATTGTATCAGTAGTAGGGGTTGTAGGCCTGCCTGCATCAAAACATTGTAGAATACTCTACATTATTGCTCCGGATCTCTAGGTTTAGAGGTGATGCTAACAATAACCTTTTTTTTTTTTTGTCATCCAGCTATCTGTTTCCTCCAGATCGATCTATGAAAGTTTTCTAATACAATGATTGCTGCGGCGTGAGGGAGACCAGCAATGCAAGTTGGAAGAGAAGACGGTGACTAGCCCGCACTTGAATATTTTCCATTTAGTAACTTTTGGTTGCATCGATCGTTTGCACCCACACAAGAATGGTTGACAAGTACTGCAGATTTGGCTTTGCATGCTTTTTTTTTTTTTGCTGCTACTACAACTCATCAAACTTTATTGCCATTTTAAAATTCATTTTCAGACTGAGCATATGGTTAATTAGCACAGATAGATGGTCCAAATCGTCTAAGGTTCAAGTCTTAAAGAACTGTATATTTGCTTTCCTAAAGATTGCTTGGAGAATGTTTATGGTACTTGGGAATAATGGTGACTACCGTTTATTATTCATTCAGATCTAATGGCTAAAAAGGGTAAAAGAACATATTAAGAAGAACTTAAGAAGTTGTGGACGGTATGGCACTTAGAAATTGGTGGGTCAGGAACTGATTTTAATTCAAATACGCAGGATATATATGTATTGTGGTACTTCAATTCCATGTAGGATTCCGGCTGCGTGCTTGGTGGCGCCACCGGTTGGCGTTGGCCCAAGAAGTGAAGGTAGGTTCGACAGACATGCCCTGCATGCATGCAGCGGCGGCCGGCCGGCCGGCGGAAACAATCAAACGACTACTGTTAGTCAAGGTCTGGAAATTCTGGAACACAGTTGCGTATGTGTACTCTACAGGTTCATTCGATCCATCGAACATTCCACATATATTTCCATCCATGCTGCTAGACTAGATATTGCGTGCAGCCCACATACACGCGTCGTCTCAGAATGTTACGTTTCAGGCTCGGATAATAATATGGAGATTGGGATTCGTTCATTCTGTGGATATTCGTTGTCACCCAGTCACCTGAAGGTACGTGCGCACGACAAGTGCAGGTGCTCTTGAGATCGATCGACGACGCATGGCATGTCCATCTCTGCAGATCGTGGCGCCATGCTAATGCATTATTGCATCTCTCTCGGAGTCGATCCGAAGGCAGCCGCGCGCAGACGATAGATGTCGCCGCGTACTATCTTTGACTCTCTCAAGCTGCAGCCACGCTAGCTCTCCACTGTCGTGGACCCATAACGCATTTAATTTCATTGAGGGATCGGATCGACATGGACGAGAGCAATGACGCAAAAAATAACATTCAGATAGATAGTGAAATGCAAATTAGTAGTTTACTCAGTCCGTTAAGTCGCGGTGCCATTGCAATGCACCACAACCGGTGAGAAATAAAAGACACATGGGCCGATTAATCTGTCCAAAAGAAATAGTTTTGCACTATTCTTAGACGAAGGTAATAAATAATTGAGAAATTTTATGGTCGTTGGCAAGATACTCACATGTCCACACGGTATCGCTAATTTTTGTAATTATTAATGCTATTTATGTACTTTGTATAATTAAAAAAACAAAAAAGTATGGTTACTTGTCCTACTATTTTTTTTGTACTGGACCCTCCTATGCAGTACTGTCTAGTACCGATACAGTGGTTAGATTTCTTCTGATGGACGGCTTGTAAACGAGATAAATGCCTTTAAAAATTTTAAAAATAGTGATATTGTAAAATCTCTCATTATAACTTAGCTTCTGCAGCAACTAGTCTCTAAAAGGCTTAGCCTACTATGTAAAACATTGCTAAAAACATACTAAACTGAACTTAATAGGATTTAAATGGTTATAGGGCTATAGGACCAACACAATTGACTGGGGCACTAAAGAAAATTTAAACTGCCAACCGCATATGGATAATGAATTTGGTGATAATAATGGATCCACTTTTTTTTGTGGAAAATAATGGATCCACTTGATGGCAACATATAATTCATAAGTTAATTCATAAGTCATGCGTACGCAAAGATTAAAAAATAAGTGCACAATTGACAAAAGATATACGTGTCAATAATGGACCAAAAATTAAGTGCAGCTAGGGGCAGTAGGGTGGTGGGTGGCCCGGGTTGGTTAGCATGTGTCATACAAACAAACAAACAAACAAAATGGGTAATGCCGCATTTGTCCTCGATCGCCATGGATTTTGCTAGTCACCGGTTGGTTAGCAACATGTTTTTGTGTTCTTTTGCCTATTACCTCTATTTTTTTTAATATGTGATGGTTCAGGTTTGACACGCTGCCTAATGATCATTCGATTTGTTCTAACAAATTGGAAGCGTATAGAAACACAAGTCATGTTTAAAACACCAATTAAATGAGTTATAGAAAACTAAATGAAACTTGCATAATAATTTCGAATAAGACAAATAATAATCGTCATTGACTATGGCATCGGGCATTCGAGCTAGGGCCTGGGACTTGTTCGATTCATTTCCACCTCCTAAGGGGACCGAGAGCGCTACTTTCATGAGATTTAGGGACTGTTTAGTAGAGCTTCGCTCCTAGATTCTTTAGCTCCGAGAGCCGATTCACTCGTGGAAGAATTTTGCTGGTAGAAGTAAATTTGTGACATGAGCTAGTATTTGGCTGTCTGCCTATGAAGCATTTATAGTGGGGAGCAGATTGGAAGCTGTGGAGCTCCAATTTCCTCCCAATCCCTTCTTCTCTCCTCTCCAATTTCCTTGACACTAAACAAACCCGCCTGAAGGTGTGTAGTGACTGGAAATTGTGCAATAACGCGACCTGCTACTGCAAGTGCAAGCACGCAGTGCGCACAGGCACAGCGAACAACTTGAGCCAGAGTAGCCAGGTACACGTACAGTAGCACTGGAGTATTTGAGATTGGATGCATGCATGTCGTGGTCGTCGCTGCACGAGCAGTCGCCCATCCCATGCATGCATTATTAGTTGCATCCCAGTTTTCTTTTCGAAAAAAAAAAACAAAGGAAAAGAGATGCATTGCACTTGCACCACGATCGCCAGCGGCCACACCTACGTGCTACTCATCATCGATCATCCGTTCCGATCCGGCAGCTGAAATTTTCATCCCCGGATACATTTTTATTTATCCACACGAAAACCTTGTCGTCGTCCTTCTACGTGTAGATTTTTAATTTAAAAGTAATAACAGTACTTAGATGTACTGAGATCAGTGTGACGAGATCATCGATGACTATAGCGATCGAGTTCTTTCCTCTCTTCCAGATATGATTGTGATTGTTGCCGATTAAGAATGACGTGAGCAGGCATGCGCGTAATTGTACATTGCGAGATTTCCCAGAAACGGATCCGAGAGAAGTTTTTTTTAGAAAAAAAGGGTACTAGTACTAATATATTATTAAAAAAAGTCGTCTCGATTGACCAGATGAAATAATTGATCAGGTAAGTACTGCAGCCACTTGTCGGAACAGGGCTTGGTCTCCGAACGAATAAAATTAACCGGGACAGATTCGGCCCCTTCCCAGCAATCTATATATGAAACCGGCTAACAGGGACACGTGCCAGTGGTATGCATATACGCACTTATATACAATAGTCTTATACTTTACACAAGGGGGAAGAAAAGGACGTCTGAGAGGCACTCAGCTCCCCGTTCACCATCGCGCGCAATGACAACTTAGTTTTTAGTTAACCATGTTTAGACGGCTTGGACAGTTTGCTCCTCTGTGGTCGATGAAAGGGCACGGCCATGCCATGTTTCTTTTTAGACCAAATCTCGCTAACTAAATACACCTTAATTTTTTAAGTTGGTCACACACTACATGCTTGGCCGTTGGAACGCCTAGCAAAATACTACTTCATTCGTCTGTGTACCGATACAACGTATCTACTGCTTCGTTCGTTGTAAATTATACATCGTTCGACTATTTAGACATCAATTTTGACTCACTCATTTTAATAAAAAAAATCATGACTATCATTTGTTTCCACTATGATTCAGTTTACCAAATATTATACTTTAAGTATGACTTCAATTAATTTTGACTCATCATTTCATTAAAAAAATCATGATTATCATTTGTTTCCACTATGATTCAATTTACCATATACTATACTTTAAGTATGACTTACATTTTTACATACTTTCACAACTTTTTTAGTAAGAAGGATCAAGCTTTATGCAAAAGGTTTAAATGATCTATAATTTAGAATGAAAGGAGTACCATGCAAAAACAAAATGTGCCGGTATGCACTCCAATCCACAGCCAAGAAACACAACAAACACATGCAAAGCCCATAAACGTAGCAATAATCGATCGGTAGTGGATCCGGATTGTCGCCACACCAACATCAGCGCAGCAAAGCGCGACACCTATTTCTATAACCTATATAAGTGAAGCTCACTAAATATCATTAACTCTATTTCTCTCAATATGCAAGCTATCCACATCATCCATGAGTCTACTAAGTTATAAGTCATATCACCATCCACTAAGGGCTTTTATTAAAGTCTTTTATCGATTTTCTATGGCTAACATCATCCATGCATTCAACTTTTAGTTCATACACCATGCTACAAAATTTCTACATCCAAGATGTAGACATATGAAGAATCGATCATTCAAAAGTCGATCTCTCTCAATTAATATAAACGTGCTGTAAAATACAATGTCTATATAAAAATGTTCTTTGCAATCAAAATAGTGTTTTCACCTTTAAATTTCACTTTAAAAATTACTTTAAATTTTCAATTTTAAAATTAATTTAAGCATTACCGCAGCACCGCGCGGGAACCACCTAGTTCTAGTTATATACAATACCAAGAAGTCGTCGTGGTCCTCCCTTTTATGTCGAGATTAGATGCATGGAAACCAAGAACATATAATATCCATTATATTTTTATATCTCCAGATGACAAAACCTAGGAATATGGACACGACTGATGAATTCAAAGGGAGAAAAATAATAATTTATCAAAATTTTGAATATATTCGGTATTGGTTGAGCTCCTAGGATCCAACGCCCGGTTGAATACTCCAAGTCTAGACCAGATGCCAATTACTAATTAATTTCTTATTCATATTAAACAACGTTATATATTCAGCAAAATATATATCTTGGTCGGGATACATTTCATCGCAAAAAGAAGCAGCAATATGTGTTATTCTAAGGATATGCGCAACTAACAATCTTATCTTACTATTACTAATTTGAGACTCATTTTGGAGTCTTCATGTTGATCCTCAACAGACACGCTATGAAAAAAATAAATCCTAGAAATTCTCAAAAAAATTAGAAACATCCGGTCGTTCATCGTGTAACTCTAATAATAATAGTCATTAGATATATTACATTTTCTAAAAAACAATTATCCGCCATGACATTATAGAAGATGAAGTAAAATAATCCCCTAAATTTGCATAAAAAATACCCACACGCCATTATGAAATATGGATTAAAATAATCCCTAAATTTGCATAAAAATTACTCACCATGCCATTATAAAATATTAATTAAATAACCATCTAAATTTACATATAAATTACTCTCTGTGTATGAATTAAAATATGCCATAAATCTGCATATATATTAGATTGCTCAATATGGCATTATGAAAGATAAATTAAAATAATTCCTAAATTCATATATAAATTACCCACAACTGGTATTACGAAAGCTGAATAGAATAATCACTTCTAATATTATTAATGATTAAATATCTATCTCATAGCACCTTAACCCATGCTAGCCACATGTTGATGTACTAGTTTACTAACAGTGCTAGCACCTAGTAGACGCTACAAGCAAGTACCGATGCCTACTGTATTTATTTGTGCTAAATTAGATGACGATGTATATATAGGAACAGGAGATCCATTATATCGGTACAAACTACACAGGCGAAGTTTTTTTTTTTTAAAGAACAGTACACAGACGAAGTGAGATCAATGGTTTCTCGACAATTTGGAGCCCAGACTCGGAGCAAGTGTCCAAAGACCCGAATTCAGTGCGCATCTCGAATTCTCGATTCTCCAAGGGACCAAAGGAGGCAAGGAGCACGTGTCTGAGAAAGCCCATATCCTGCAATTTGCTATGGCCACCCTGTTGCATGTTATTCTTCGAGTCATTGTCCAATGCAATTGCTTTTATTTTACTCTGCAAAAATCCCGTCGTGCACCAATTTCTTCTAGTGTAACAGCCGTCTATTCTTGCTTTTTACACAAAACGTAAAACAAGAAATTGACCGTAGGATCTAGAGATTTCTCGTTATTATTAGAAGGGGAAATTTTAGCAACACAAGTGCGCAAATCATACCGTTTAACAAAGGAGCAGAGCGAGCATATTTAGGGCGACCAACATTTGGATAATACATGCGGAATACAAGCAAGACCTATATCTTTCATACATATTTTGTTTTATATACCACGACTCGACATATGCCAACTATAGAGGTTACACAATCTGAAAACGAAAACATGTCATGCTAATAAGGCCCAAAGAAATATTGGCTATGGGCTAACAACATGTAAGAAACACTATATATATCCACGAGAAGACCAATGGACAATATGTATATTTTATAAAACATCTCACAACAATCTGAAAAATGGCATGGCGCCACCTTTTGTCACGCATCATCACTCAGTGGAAAAAACAAATATGGATGGGGGCATCGATAAGCCATCTACATGTAGTATTTGTCACACTCATTTTTTAAGCTGGTATTGAGTGCATAGGATACAACAAGCTGCAACAACCGGTGGATGCCATATATCATGACAAAAAACAAACCACACCACATAAAAACCAAACACACATCATTTTGCCACCAACATTGGATAAAATGGGATATACCAAGAAATAAAATAGGTCTAGAACTTCAAAGATGCCATAACTTTTCTTTCAAATGAGATCGTGGCATGCACATCACGAAACACCAGATGTCATAAATCATATATCTCTATAGAATATCAATGTTTTGCTATGATTATTTATTCTAATCAAACAATAATTTTTTTTAATTTTGATACATGGAGGGTCAATCAAGCTTAAAAAGTGGTCAGGAAGGAAGGAAGCAATATGATCACACCTCTCCAATGTCCCAAATATTTTCATCCTCTAGCCCCACACTTAAAGAACCATGTTCCAATTATGAACAAAGTTAATCAAAGAAAGTATTGTTCCAAAATACTAGATTCTTAAACTTGATTTTTACCATATTTATAAATAGTTCATATAATATTTTAACTACTAGTAAGATTTGTCTTCACAAATACTCCATCCTGATCTAATTTACTAACTTTTTTCTAGAAAATGATGCAAATTGATATTGGCCCGACATAGAGAAAAACATAAGATCAATTGACTCATGCGCAAGAGAATTTGTTTGAGCAATTTAGTTAGAATTTAGAGAAAACACAACACATGAAGACCTAGCATCATGGATGCCTAACAAAGCTAGATTTGTGTACTCTACATTAGTCTTTGGTTAACCAAGGAACAATTTTGCAACGTAAAAACTTATGCGATGATTTATAGTAACTCTTAAGTAAATCATCTAGCCATCCAATGTTAATGGCATGTAGTACTTAAACAACTTTATATTTGGTACATAGAGTCATTACCTACATTTTTTACTACAAAAATTGGGGATTTCACTTTGATGTTTCCAAAAGTAATTTTCTTTTAATATTTGAATACACTCTTAGCTTTCTTCACCCAAAGTACAAAAAATATAATGTATCCTTGCTTATATTTTAAGGACATAGAATCTAGATAGAGACACCATTATGTATATGAAGGAAGAAGGGAGTATTTTTGACAATACAATGACATGCATTATGAGGTGTTTTGACAAAAGAGTGGTGTGTACATACAAACACTTCATATGCAACTTTTAGTAGCCACAAAAGTTCAAATTAATACGGGTACAACACGAGCAATCCCCCATACATCATATTTGTTCTATTCATTTCTACATGTCAATGCAAATTAAGATATGATAAATAAAAACATCATGCCAAAATCAAAATAAATTAGTAGCTACATGCCCTGTGTTAGACAGCACTTAAGCACGCCAATCCTTATACTGCAAGCACACAGTATCGCGGTAGCTTTTCTCTAGAATAAGTATCTTGGGTTTTGTCAATCCGGGAATAATTATGTTTAAGAAACTATCTATTAAATATTAACTGAATTACTAACTAATTCTAATAGATCTAAAACAAGCTTTAAGAGATGATTAAGACTACTCTAATTATATCTTCCTTAATAAACTAAATATGTTCTAAACAGAGTTTAAACTATAGCTTAAAACGATAGAACAAGGCTTAGGCTATAAACGTGGAAACGATAGGTTTAACATGGCAAAAGGATCCACAAGAGATACAAACATCCTTTATACTAAGAAAAACCTTGAAACTAGATCTAATCATAAGCATAAAATAAACATGATCATGAATGTCAAGTATCTACTCGAACCTTTCTCCGGGTTCTACTGTCACTAGTAACCAGTTAATCGACGAACTAGCAAACCCTAACCATCTCTAAGCATTATCAGATGCAATCAACTAATTAAAGTAAAAAGATCTACTAAAAGAACATGAAAACGTTTAATTCGGCCGAAAAACCATAGTTGGAATTAAGCATTGCAAAGATATGCATTATAAGTCATGTATAAACAACAAACTAAGTCTAAAAGACAACCTTTATTGATCGAATAACAAGGTTTCATCATAGTATCGAAGAAAGTACGAAGAATTACTCGAGATACATCGTAAACTTTGAAGCATAGTCGTCGGGATGAACTCGACGAAGAACATATCGAAAGATGAACTCGATACCTCCTCGGGAAGCACCGGGCCTAGGGGTCGGCCGACCAGTCTGGTAGGCCGATCGGCCGGCTTCCTGCCTCCTCTTGCTTTCTCCTTTCGCCGAGATGGACTTCTCGCCGAGTTGAACGCTTCTCGCCCCCGACCTCTGCCCTAGACTCTCGACTTGTAATGAATAATGCGGTGGACTTCTTCGAGAAATTCTCAAATATCCTCAATTATTCCATATTTTCCTGCAAAAATAAATATTGCACAAAAACAAAGAGCATTCTCGAGAACGGGGTTATTTGTTAGTAAAATAAGAGTAAATGATAAGATTGACTCTCGAAAAGATATAAAATCATATGAAAATGATCCATAATTTTAGTATATAACGAGCGTCAACAATATCCCCACACTTAGATCTTGCTAGTCCTCGAGCAAAAAGATCGATAAAAGAACTTTAGCTATGTTTAAGTAAATTCTAAATTATTACCTTTCAGAAATAATCATGCCTTAGAAATCATTCTAATCATAACATGGATCTTTTCAGATTAACTTCTATGCACATAGATCCCCACAAAGAATTATTAAGATCAAACGAATCATAACAATGCCAAAGTTTCTTTTCGGAATTATCAAAGAGGGTTTTTAAAGAAAAAGATTTTTCAAAGATCAAGAAATTACTATATTCCTAATATTAAGCTCTCAAAAAGGCACTCTTTATAAGTAGTTAATTCTATAAAATTACTCTTCTTCTCTCATCTCACAAGGGTTTAAGTGGAGCTTGGTAAAGGCTTAGCAAAGCTGTTTATTCTATTGTCTAGCTAAGGTATCTCCCTAGAAATTATTCAATCAACTTTTAAACTACCTTGGTCATCGAAAAAGAAGAAAATATAAGTAAAGATAAGCAAGGACAAGGAAAAAACAGATATAGATAGTGGACATGTGCAACAACAAATGAAGTGGAATAATTTCCGAAAACTTGCACATGGTTTGAAAAAGTAATAGTTTTTGCTCATTATTTAACAAGATAATAAAACTTTCTTCACTTTACTTCTCCAACTGTCCTAATTCTACTATACATTTTTTTTCTTTTCTCCCCTTTCTCCTTTTCCTAATTCTACCTTTTTAATAATGGACCACATGGTCATTTTTCTCTCCCTCTTTTTTTTTCTGGGCGCCATCTTCCTCTCTTTCTCTCTCTCTCTTTTTAAAAACTATATATATGGCGCCACCTCTCCTTTTTACCACCTTTTTGGACAAATTGCTTCTCTTTTCATGGAACATTGAGTATTCGAGCAAAAACTTTACTCTATATATATAGGTAAAGGTATAGTAATGAGATGAAATGGGCTAACAGGATTAAAGAAATTGCTCTATTATTGTACGCAATTGAATATATAAAGGCTAGCAAAAAGATGAAAGTAGATGACCAAGATAATTCTAAGTGATCAAAATATTTAAAGGAATCAAACTTAACCAAACTCAAATAAGACAACTCGCTTTTTAAACTGGTTTTAATTCTAAGCTCTACTTAGGAATTTTAGCTCTCTCTTAACATAGGGATGTAATTCTTGATCAAAGAAAAATAAATTTTAACGAAAAGATAATACTCCTCTAATCTTTTTTCTTATTAAAACTTTGGCAAAGCTATAAAACATCATCCTTTAATAAAGATATGGGTTATGCAGTTTTAATCAATCTAGTAATCACCATTTTAATCAAATCATGAAATTCTTAAACAAGATTAATTGTCAAAGAAAAATAAAGAATAAACTTAAATAAAGCAAAGTAATTTATTCAATCACACACTTTATTAATATAAAAGGCTGTCTACATAGATTCTTTAAAAGACAACTGACTCTTAGACTGACTCTAAAAACTATAATCTAGACTTCCTAACTAATGGGGAATTTCTAATATCCCCACACTTAAACTAAGCATAAATCCTAATCGCTAGAATACCAGTGAGTCTCATCCACTGGTGCATTGAGAGGATCTTCACCGGGAAGGTAATTGGGCGGCGGTGAATATTCTTCTGGTCCATCCCAAGTATCATCCGGTTGATAGTTTCTTCCTTCCGTACGGCCCCAAATATCGTTAAGGATATGTGTTTGATTCCCACAGATTCTTTGGAGGTGGTTCACTTGCCACTTAAGGTCGTTAACAAA
Source organism: Paspalum vaginatum (assembly GCA_030272315.1). Taxonomy (NCBI): domain Eukaryota; kingdom Viridiplantae; phylum Streptophyta; class Magnoliopsida; order Poales; family Poaceae; genus Paspalum; species Paspalum vaginatum. The sequence goes on from CM059013.1 coordinate 45,293,293, forward strand.
ATCGTTAACTCTATCCCTGGTATTTTCTATCTTCTCTTGAAGCCTTTCCTCTAAATCAACGATTACGTCAAGGATGTCCTCACTCTTCTTCTTGTTGAAATAGATAGCCTTTCTACAAGTCGGGCATCAATCTGCTCCATCCTCTGCTCCAACATGATAAGTATTGAAACTATGAGTAATAGCAATGGAGTTTACCTCCTTAGTCTCTGATTCCTGACCATAGCTATAGCTCATCGACTGATCCTCACTTGAGTGAATAGTACCTCCGGAACGGGTAGGACTTTCTCGATAATTCAACCTAAGCATCTCTTTAATTCTTCTGAATCTTCTAACTTTCATCTGCCTTGGTTTGATTGAAAGATTAGCCATGTGCTTCGAGATCTCCCGCTTCCTGGCCAAACCACGTACCCTCGCCTCTTCTTCTTCATCGTTGAAGACCATCTGCGAAAAATTGCGGCGAAAACCCCAGCGAACAGGGATGGTCGGCCGACTAGAACCCTCCTGGTCGGCCGACTAGGACCCCTCTTCCGGCGCCTCGGCCTCCTTCACGAGTTGCATCTCTATCGCTTCAGAAAACGTCGTGGCTAGGTCTGGATGTGTTTTGAGTTTGATGTCTCAGGTCTATGGCTTACCCATGGTTTTATACTCTGGAGTTTGACGAAATTTGGAAACTAAACAGCGATTCCGTTCCGAACTCTTCCCTAAATACACTTGGTATACTATGCGGACTCTGCTGACAAAACCTAGAAGCAAACCGCCTTGGAAACCCCCTCGGGTCAGGCCGACCAAGGCCCATGAGCTCGGCCGACCTGGGCCTTTTCTGACTCGAAAAGCCTCCAAGTTTTGTCGCTAACCTTATTTCCTAATTAAAAATAAATCTACATCTAAATTTTTATAAAAACTGAAATTAAACGTATCTATATACATACAAAGGTAGGAAAATTTATGGAAAACTAGAGATTAACGCCATGGTAATGCATCCTAACCTCCTTGAATTCATATGTGTCAATATAATTGACTTCAAATTTATCTCCTTCAAGAAACACCTTTAGCCTTTGACCATTTACCATAAACTTGTTTCCCTCGAAATCCATAATAGTAACTGCTCCGGCAGGTGACACATCATGAATAATATAAGGCCTATCCCATTTGCTTTGTAATTTTCCTTTTCCAAATAATTTAAACCTTGAATTAAAAAGCAGAACCTTGTCACCTTGCTTAAAATCTTTCTTCAGGATTCTTTTATCAAACCATCTTTTAACCATTTCTTTATAAATAGTTGCATTATGATAAGCCTGCAATCTTGCCTCATCCAGGGTACTTAGCTGAATCCTTCTTTTGACTAGAGCAGCATCTAAATCTAAATTTAGCTCCTTAATTGCCCAATAAGCTTTATGCTCCATTTCAACTGGCAAATGACAAGTCTTTACATAAAATAATTGATAAGGTGTCATCCCTATAGGGGCTTTAAACGCAGTCCTATATGTCCAAAGAGCATCGCTAAGCTTATTTGATCAATTCTTACCACCTTTAATTACTGTTTTTTAAGAATTTCTTTTAATTGTTTATTTGATGTCTCGGCCTGGCCATTTGTCTGTGGGTGATAGGCTGTGGAGACCCTATGCTCAATTCCCATTTTCTCTAGGTAATTAGTAAACTCTTTACCAATAAAATGCGATCCTCCATTAGAAATGATGACTTTAGGGACTCCATATCTTGGAAAGATATTATTCTTAATCATTTCTATGGACTCCTGTGTAGTCCTTTTTTTACATGGTAAAGGTTCTATCTATTTTGAGACATAATCCACCGTCACCAAAATGTACTCATAACCATGTAAATTTTCAAATGGACCCATAAAATCCATTCCCCAAACATCAAATAAATCAATTTGCAAATTATAAGTGAGAGGCATTGAATTTCTAGATGTGACATTTCCGATCCTCTGACACTCTGGACAAGAAGCAACAAACTTCCTTGCATCTTCATGGATTCCTGGCCAATAAAACCCACTCCCCCGTATCTTAGCTTGAGTTTTGAAGTGTCAATGATGTCCTCCATATTCTGCAGCGTGGCATTTTTTAAGAATTTCTTCTCTTTCCTCTGCAGGATCGCATCTCCTAAGGACTCCATCAGATCCAAACCTATATAGGTAAAGGGCATTCTAATAAAAAATTTTAGCTTCGGCTAGGACTTTTTTTTTGGAATTATAATTAAGATGAGTAAGTGGCTCTTTTTTAATGGCTCTTATAATGTCTATCATACATGAATCTGTACCTAAGACTGCATAAAGGGTCTCGTCTCTTAACGCATCTTCTATTGGTGGGCCGCCATTGTTATGGTTCATCCTAAATAAATGATCTGCCACTACATTCTCAACTCCCTTTTTGTCTCTAATTTCTACATCAAATTCTTGTAACATAAGGATCCATCTAATTAAACGAGGTTTAGCATCTTTTTTAGCGAGAAGGTATTTGATAGCAGCGTGGTCAGTGTAGACTATGACCTTTAAATTAACTATATAAGATCTAAATTTCTCAAAGTCAAAAACTACCGCTAACAATTCCTTTTCTGTATTAGCGTAATTCACTTGAGCTTCATTAAGAGTTTTGCTAGCATAATAAATGGCATGTACTTTTCCGTCATTTCTTTGCCCCAGCACTGCTCCTACTGCATAGTCACTTGCATCACACATGATTTCAAAATGTAGATTCCAGTCTGGTGGTTGAATGATAGGTGCACTAATAAGTAATTCCTTAATCTTTCTGAAAGCAACCTCACATTCCTCAGTAAAATCAAAAAGAATATCCTTTTGAAGCAAGTAAGTGACTGGTTTAGCTATTTTAGAAAAATCTTTTATGAATCTCCTATAAAATCTAGCATGACCGATAAAGCTTCTTAAAGATTTAATATCAGTAGGTGGTGAAAATTTTCTACTATTTCTATTTTAGCTTTATCTACTTCAATTCCTTTCTCGGAAATGATATGTCCCAACACAAGCCCTCTTTTAACCATGAAGTGACACTTTTCCCAGTTTAACACCAAGTCGACCTCTTCACACCTCTTTAACACCTTCTCTAAATTCCTTAGGCAATGGTCAAAACTCGTGCCATGAACTGAGAAATCGTCCATAAAAACTTCCATTATATCTTTAATGAAATCAGAGAATATAGCCATCATACACCTTTGGAAAGAAACAGGTGCATTACAAAGACCAAAAGGCATTCTCCTATAGGCAAAAGTTCTGTATGGACAAATGAAGGTAGTCTTGTGTTAATCGTCTGGATGAATAGGGATTTGAAAGAAACCAGAAAATCCGTCTAAATAACAAAAATGGGTATTTTTAGCAAGTCTCTCTAACATCTCATCTATAAAAGGTAAAGGGAAGTGATTTTTTTAGTGGTTTTTTTAATTTTCGGTAATCAATGCACATTCCCCAACCATTCACTGTTCTTTGTGGGATTAATTTATTTTTATCATTTTAAATACAGTTAATCATCCTTTCTTAGGTACACAATGAACAGGGCTTACCCATTCACTAGTTGGTACTGGGTAAATGATTCCGGCGTTTAAGAGTTTGATGACTTCCTTTTTAACTACAGATCTCATTTCATGATTCAACATTCTTTGATTATCAACCACTGGCTTGTGGTCTTCCTCCATAGGAATGCGGTGAGTACAAAATGCTGGGCTGATTCCTTTTAGATCTGCTAGAGAATACCCAATTGCCTTCTTATGTTTCCTCAAGACTTCCAACAGCCTCTCTACTTCTTCTGGACTTAGCTCATCACTAATAACTACTGGGTAGGTTTTATCCTCTCCTAAAAACTCGTATCTAAGTCCATTAGGTAAAGGTTTTAACTCCACATCTGGCGCCTCTTTTTTATTAAGGTCACCTAGTGGCTCTACTGGAAAGTCTTGGGTTTCTTCTATGTTTTGTTCTAGTTGATTAGTAGCTTCAGTTGCTTCTTCAGAGAAGAATCCTTCGTCTTCTCACTCTAAAACTAAATTTAAAGGCTCTCTAAAAGCATTAATGTAGTTGATACTCTCTATCTTCTCTATATCGGGAGTGAGATTAATAGGCACTTTAGATGCCGGTAAGAAATCAAAATCATATTTTAATCCATTTATATCAATCATGACTTTTCCTTTTTCATTATTAACAACGGCATTAACTAATTTAAGAAAAGGTCTACCAAAAATTAATTTAATATTATCATCATAAACATTAATGACATAAAAATCAGTTGGTATAACTTTTCCAGCAAAGTTAACTTCAACATCTTTTATTAAGCCTACAGGTGTAATTACTTCATTACTAGCAAGTTTAATTCTAAGATTAGTGGAAATTAAATATGATTTATCACATAATTTAGAATAAACTTCATAGCGCATTGCACTTACCTGGGCTTCCATGGCGCAGCAAATGTTGTTGAAGACTTCGTTGTTGATGGAGCAAGAAATTCCAGTTGAAGATTCGTCGGCTGGTAGCTGAATGACAACTTCTTCAGTAAGTGATGACTCCGGCTTAATCCCTATTACTTGCTTCACTTCGGAGACAAAGTCACTGTCCAGCTCTTCTTCTTGGAATAATTTCTGCAGCATCTCCCGTGTATCTTGACCATCGTCACTCTTCCTTAGTTGAACTTCTGGTTGGAACAGCTCTTCTTCTTCCACTAAGTCTTCTGCCGGGAGTGGTCTTGCACACTTGAGTGTATCTCCAAATTCCACTAGCATCCAGCTCACCTTCTCGAACTCCGTCAAAGACTTTGCACTTGCAAGACTTCTGTAGTCACTCTTGGTCTCCTCTTGAGGTGCAAAAGTTCTAAAATCCTCCTCATCAGAGGCATATGATACTGTAGCCTTTTTGGCAGGTGGTTGGTCTTTAAAAACAGCAGGTGTAGACGCCATATGGTCTCTTGGCTCTTTCACTCAGTTGTCCTTTCTATCCCTGTTGTATTTGCATGCCATGCAGATGTCTGATAGAATCTTGCAAGCTTCACTCAATGTCTTGCTCAACAATGATCCTCCAAATGTTCACCTTCTCGAAGGCTTCTGACGTCAGACCATAGTAGAAAGTGTGAATGTGTACGTCTGGCGTTATCCCAAGTAGTGGTCCTTGTGTAAGCATGTCATCGAGTCTCTCCCAGGCTTCCTCGATGTCTTCATTCCATCTTTGGTTGAAGTGGAAAATCTGCTTCCTCAGTTTGTACACCTTCAGTGGCAAGAAGAATCTTGCGAGAAATTTCTGCTCAAGAATTTCCCAATCTTCTTTGGCTTCAATCGAGGCAGCTTGATACCACTTGTTGGCTTTGTCCGCAAAAATAAATGGAAAGAGATTCCACTTAACCCACTCCACTGGGACTCCTTCTTAATAGAAAGTGTGGCACACTCGCTTGAGCTTCTCCAGGTGCTTGTACGGATTCTCGTCATTTTTTCCACTGAATGGATCTGCGGCAGCAATCCGGATGATTCCTGGCTTCCGCTCGTATGATCCTGGCTCAGCCTTATTTTTGGATTCTTGAAACTTGAGATCTACGGCTTTTGGAGTTAAGCGTTCTCCGAGTGTCAAGAGCTCCCATTCTCTAGACATTGGAGTCATAACTGAAACTAATTTCAAAAACAAAAATACAAAACGAAAAATCTATGACAGCAAAGTTGCTGGATTAGTAAAAATTAATAAACTTAAAATCAAAAACTAATTAAGCTAAGCAATTAAAAACTAAGATTAATCTAAACTGAATTTAAAATAAAGATTAAAACACTAAAAAAATTATAAGCACCCTAGTAAAACGAGATTAAACACACAATTAACAAATAAACTAACTATCAAAACCAGTAGTAACAAAGTTAATAAAAGATTTATAATAACTTAAACGATAATTATTGTTCCCGAGCAACGACGCCAGAAAAGCTCGTTGACGGCACTTAAGCACGCCAATCCTTATACCACAAGCGCACAGTATCGTGGTAGCTTTTTTCCAGGATGAGTATCTTGGGTTTTGTTAATCCGGAAATAATTATGTTTAAGAAACTATCTATCAAATATTAACTGAATTACTAACTAATTCTAATAGATCTAAAACAAGCTTTAAGAGATGATTAAGACTACTCTAATTATATCTTACTTAATAAATTAAATATGTTATAAACATGGTTTAAACTATAGCTTAAAACGATAGAACAAGGCTTAGGCTAAAAACGTGAAAACGATAGGTTTAACATGGCAAAAGGATTCACAAGAGATATGAGACAAACATCCTTTATACTAAGAACAACCTTGAAACTAGATCTAATCATAAGCATAGAATAAACATGATCATGAATGTCAAGTATCTACTCGAACCTTTCTCCGGGTTCTACTGTCACTAGTAACCAGTTAATCGACGAACTAGCAAACCCTAACCATCTCTAAGCATGAGCAGATCCAATCAACTAATTAAAGTAAAAAGATCTACTAAAAGAACATGAAAACGTTTAATTCGGCCGAAAAACCATGTTGGAATTAAGCATTGCAAAGATATGCATTATAAGTCATGTATAAACAACAAACTAAGTCTAAAAGACAACCTTTATTGATCGAATAACAAGGTTTCATCATAGTATCGAAGAAAGTACAAGGAATTACTCGAGATACATCGTAAACTTTGAAGCATAGTCGTCGGGATGAACTCGACGAAGAACATATCGAAAGATGAACTCGAGACCTCCTCGGGAAACGCCTGGTCGGCCGACCAGACCCCTAGGGGTCGGCCGATCGGCCGGCTTCCTGCCTTCTCTTGCTTCCTCCTTTCGCCGAGATGGACTTCTCGCCGAGTTGAACGCTTCTCGCCCCCGACCTCTGCCCTAGACTTTCGACTTGTAATGAATAATGCGGTGGACTTATCTCCCCCTCCTCCCCTTAGGAGGCTCTATATTTATACTCCGGAGGGAACCCTATACATGGGATCTAATAGGTCGGTTCTAAGAGTCCTAGAACAATTAAAACATCTATTTCCATGTATATTCATATCTCTAGAAGAGTCTCGGTCATCCATATCCTTCCTTGCTTGGTGATGAAGTCATCGTTTTGATGCTTCTCGAAATAAATCTTCCATATTCTGCAGCCTTTGGTATTTCGACCATAACTTACTCATTTGGAGTCCAATTAATGCAAACTCGGACTCTAAATTGTAGAGCTCGAAGAGATCTGAAACTTTGGTATTCAAACTTTCTCCATTTGAAGTCGTTAAGATCTCCAAATTGGGCCCACAAGCTGCTGCTGTAATGAATTTCGAGAAGATTTCAGGATTTAGTCCTTCAATCAATCCTTATCTTTTTAAGACTCTTTTCTTCTTGTTGGGCTTTTTCCTCAATTGGGCTTTCAATTAGGCCTTTATTCAGAGCTTCCCCATAACATAAATCATTTCTTCGAGAAATTCTCAAATATCCTCAATTACTCTCTATTTTCCTGCAAAAATAAATATTGCACAAAAACAAAGAGCATTCTCGAAAACGGGGTTATTTGTTAGTAAAATAAGAGTAAATGATAAGATTGACTCTCGAAAAGATATAAAATCATATGAAAATGATCCATAATTTTAGTATATAACGAGCGTCAACACCCTGCCATGAAAAAGTAAAAAAATGCCGATATGTATGGACGAATACATTGGATCAGTATGCATATTTCACATGAAAAGAGTTCACAATAATATAAAAGGAATAATCCGTTGCATTTTGTTGCTAGTCATCAAGTGCCAAAGAAACAAAAGCATACAAGGCACCGATAATCCATGCATATGTAATATTTGTCGTACTCATATCTATGACCTAGCACCAAGTATGCACATATATTGACAAAGGAGGAAAGCCCAATGTGTGTCGCTGGTCTTGCTAAAAACAAACCCAAAATGTATAATCGAGTTCGCATCATCATATCAGTACTAAAGTTGACCCAATCGATATACACGGGGAAAAACCTGAAGAGCCTACCCTAAGCTAGCACAATGTCGATGTCTCGAGCTTAACATTTCGTTTTGGCAAGGCTGTGGAGCCACATGATCTAATGCAACACCTCACGAAATCAAGTGCATCTCAAGTCTGTTGCGGTCCTTTTCACCCTTTGTTTTGACAAGAGGAGGAACAAACGAGGCGAAGTGAAAGCTTGGGAGAAAATGATTCATGACTAGCCAACTGGAGCACTTCCTTGGATTGATGTTTGTATTTGCCATGAAAAGGCATCATACAATTAAAAGTAGCGATGCATTTCATTTTTGCCAGCGATGGTCTAGTGCTAGAGAAACAACAATGCAAATACGAACAAAGCATGCACACGCGTAATATTCCCGCACTTAAATTTGTATGAGCTAGCACAAATTATACAAGGTCCAGCTCCAGGGTGCCCCTAGCATTTTGTTCCCTCCGTGCTTTGCTCCAAACGACAAGCATCCAGGATTAGTCATAAACAAAAACGAGGTTAGCACCTCGGTTTAAACCTTAAACAGATTCCTGTTGCTGTCATAACAGTGTGGGTATTATATAGAAACCAACTCACTAGCTTACCATTATTAGCATTAACGGAGAGAGTTAATAATTTACTAAATAATAATTAATTAACCAGCAGGATGCAAAAAGAAGGGTCTGGGAAGTCTCTGCGGCACGCCACGCCACGCCACGCCCCGTGGGTCCGGGCGTCCGGTGGTCACGCGACGCGCCCGCGCTTTTCTCCCCCCGCCCGCCTATCCTAGAGATACCACCGCCCCTGCACCCGCCATTGCCCTGCCCTCATCTCCTCAATCCTCATCTCCTCCGCCGCCTAGTCGCCAATCCCCTCCCAGTCCCATGTCCAAAGCAGCGCGCCGCACTGAGACGCAGGTGAGCGAGCAGAGCGAGGCCTGATGCGGCAACGGCAGCAAGGGGAGGAGCACCAGGAGCTGTTGGTGCAGTGGAGGTCCTGCGACAAGAAGAGGTCTTAGGCCCGCCGCCGCGCGAACCGGCAGGTAAATCCACCTACCTTCGGATCCGGCCAGCCGTAAAGGCGCCGCCTTTGCTCCGAGATTCGGCCGGTCGGCGCCGGGGAAGATGAGCGGGTCGGTGGGGAGGACCCGGGTGGGGAGGTACGAGCTCGGCCGGACCCTCGGGGAGGGCACCTTCGCCAAGGTCAAGTTCGCCAAGAACGTCGAGACCGGCGAGAATGTCGCCATCAAGATCCTCGACAAGGAGAAGCTGCTCAGGCACAAGATGATCGCCCAGGTACCAACGCCTCCCTGCCATCCATCGCCAGTCTTGCTGTTCCTGCTCTGTTTTGCGTTTCCTTTTTCCTTTCTTTCCTGAAGATTGGAGCCAAGACGAGAATTATCCCGTTTCCTCCGTGGTACTAGCTGGAGCCTGTAGGAGACGGTCTTTAATTCTTGCCGCGTGCGTTCTTTTTTGTCATCGCGATGGATATTTTCCAGCGGAAAAAAGAAACTTTTCAAGTTTGGGTGAGAGTGAAATTTATGTCCGTTTCCGTTACTCCACATCCAAGACCTTTCTTCGCTGCTAAGCAAGTTCCATCAGAATTTGTCTTCTTCCAGAAAATTTTCTCGAATTACCAACCGCGTGAGAAATGAGATCGCGTGGAAATTAAAATGGAACCCAGCAGTAATAGCAGCGTTGAACCACCAACCAATCAATAGCAGCCTTGACGGCAGCGGGCAGGAAGGCGGGCGGGCGAGCACGGGCGTCTCGTCGCCCGTGCTCGTCGGAACGTGTGCGTCGTTGTTTGGTTCGGGATTGGGACGGTCAGATTTGTCCTTTGACTTCGTGGCTGGTTTCTGATTTCTGATGTTGCTATTTTTTTTTCCAGATAAAGCGTGAGATCTCGACCATGAAGCTCATCAGGCACCCCAACGTTATCCGGATGCACGAGGTATACGTTTCTCCAAACATTCATCCTCCTCCCTGAAAAAAAAGAACTGATCGATGAATGGATTTTAGGCTTGTGCAGTCTGAAATTACGAAAACAGAGTAAAAATGGCTCAAAACTGAATTTTCAGTGATCCTTCTTCCCACTAACAAATATGATATTGTTGGGTCGATCATGAATTGATGATAATGTTGAACTGAACTGTGCTCTCTTTGTACTACTGACTGTTTGTTGCCATCTGATGCTTGATGAGTTTTACCTTTTGTTTTGCCTTTTGCGTCCCTGTCCACTTATATGTGTGTCCTCTCATGAAGGTGATGGCCAGCAAGACAAAGATTTACATAGTGATGGAGCTTGTCACTGGTGGCGAGCTTTTCGACAAAATCGTGCGTGACTGGTCTTTTCGCCTGTATGTGAAACTCTGAATCATGCTCTCAGCTTTGAGCATGTGATCAACTTGTGTAATTTCTGTGGCTTAGGCTTCGCGTGGAAGGCTGAAAGAGGATGATGCAAGGAAGTATTTCCAGCAGCTGATCAACGCTGTCGATTATTGCCACAGCAGAGGCGTTTACCACCGTGACCTCAAGGTGACTGCTGCTTACAGTTTATATGGATATCTCTTTAGTTTCAGCAGGAATTGTGTTTGATACCGTTTCCTCCCTTTTTTTTCTTTCAGCCTGAAAATCTTCTGCTCGATGCTAGTGGCACGCTCAAGGTTTCGGATTTTGGATTGAGTGCACTATCTCAGCAAGTCCGAGTAAGTGAATCGGCCTTTTTCTATAAACAAGTGCATGAAAAAAATACAGTTCATGAAATAGTTAGTGTTTCGCGGTGTCTATCCTTGCTTTTTACTCTCATCTGGCAATTGCAATATTTTTCAATCAGCTGATTATTTTAAAATATCCTTTTGTTACCTTGCAGGAGGATGGTCTGCTGCATACAACCTGCGGAACTCCCAATTATGTTGCTCCCGAGGTACTTTGCCACGGCCATGCTTAAAATCATGTGCCCATCTTCATTCAGTAAAGTATTTTGTTCTGATGCTTCAGTGCTCTTGCTTGTACAGGTTATAAACAACAAAGGGTATGATGGAGCCAAGGCTGATCTATGGTCATGTGGAGTGATTCTGTTTGTCCTCATGGCAGGGTACCTCCCATTTGAAGACTCCAACCTAATGTCGCTTTACAAGAAGGTTGGTCACTCTCTACCATGATAAGAAGCACTTGGCTTTACTTTTAGTGAATTGGGTGCTTGAAACTTAGTCTCACCTTTCGCGCAGATCTTCAAAGCAGATTTCAGTTGCCCATCTTGGTTCTCCACGAGTGCGAAAAAGCTCATCAAGAAAATACTAGATCCGAATGCTAGCACCGTACGTTCTGCTTTTCATTTTCATATTCTATCATCCGTACTTGCCAGCATCTATTCTGTACGATAAATAACTTGTGTCAGTTTTTTTATGTCTTGAGCAGAGAATAACTATTGCAGAGCTTATTAACAATGAGTGGTTCAAGAAGGGGTATCAGCCTCCTCGGTTTGAGACAGCAGATGTTAATCTTGATGACGTGAACTCTGTTTTCAACGAATCCGGTGTAAGCTTTTGCCCCCATGCAGTTCATATTGTACTGTCTCACAAGTCAGTGTATGGGCATGGTAAAGAAAAAAGTTCCTTCAAGTGCAGGACCCAGCACAGCTTGTTGTCGAGAGGAGAGAAGAAAGACCATTAGTGATGAATGCTTTCGAGTTGATCTCTACGTCTCAGGGTCTCAATCTCGGCACGCTCTTTGAGAAGCAAACGGTATGTTTGATAATTTAAATTAATGATCCTGAACTTAGGATGATAAGATCTCTGACCTTGATACATTAACCTAACCAAATGTCCTGCAATGGTTACTAGGGTTCGGTTAAGCGAGAAACAAGATTTGCATCAAGGCTTCCTGCAAATGAGATACTGTCGAAAATCGAGGCAGCAGCAGGGCCCATGGGCTTCAATGTGCAGAAGCGCAACTATAAGGTAGTAGAAGTAACGAATTAAGACGCAGCACCTTGTTTGCATAGTTCCATTTTATATGAGCATTGTTCTGAAGACAATTTACTGGAACTGAATCATCAGCTCAAGCTGCAAGGAGAGAGCCCTGGAAGGAAAGGTCAGCTGGCCATTGCAACAGAGGTACAGTTTCATGATTGTGCCTGGACTTTCTATATGAATCTCCTATACTGTTCTTGGCTGGTGCTTAGACTGAAAACAAAACTGCTTGTGATACCAAAGGTTTTCGAGGTCACGCCTTCGCTGTACATGGTTGAGCTGCGCAAGTCCAACGGTGACACCCTCGAATTCCATAAGGTATATATGGTGCTTGAACTTGTAGCTATATTTCCAGCCCATAGTGTGATGTGGAAGCTGGAATCACACTATCACTCACCCGAATTCGACTGACATGTGGTATGCCGAAACATGCTGCGCAGTTCTACCACAACATCTCGAACGGCCTCAAGGACGTGATGTGGAAGCCGGGGGGCAGCATCGTGGAAGGCGACGAGGCGAGGCGCGGCACCGGAGGTCCCCGTGATGAACCTGCAACCAAGTTTTAGAAGTAGCAGAGACAGGGAACTGTGAAGCTAAAAGCTCGTGCCTGCTCTTTCGTTTAAGGTGTTTTTCTCTGTCTAGACTAGAGGTGCTTGCAGACTAAAGTATGCATAATGTGAATGAAGAATGTGCGGAGTTTTTAGCAAAATAAGAAATAATAACACCGCCCTATTGTCATCTGTGCAATGTTACCGGTCGCTGATGAACTTGCTATCCAGATAGTCCGAGGCTAAATCCAGACGGAGAAAGAAAATTAAATCCAGGCAGATATGAAATCATATCAAGGACTACTTAAGGAACAAAATACCGCAGTTCACATGGAGGGTGCCCAAGGCATGTGCTGGAGAATCTGATAATGCAAGGGGAAGATTGCTCTGCTCCATGGAACTTAGCTGTTGCGCCCTTGCTTCGTGGTTCACGGACCTAAGTGCCTGCCAACGTTAGGATCACTCAAGATTCTGCTTTTCTTCTTCTAAAAATGGACGTTGGGGTTGGCTTGTGATCCAATCAGAGCTCAGAAGCGTGCACATCGACATCGTATATGCATACGTACATACAGATACAGTACTACATTTACACGCGTCCGTGATACCCGATATGGCTTTTGCCCCCAGGGAGGCAAGTCGCTGCCTCCTGGAGCGTACTGATCGGAATCTCTTACTGCCGTGAGAAGGTGGCTTTCACGATAAACACTTATTGAGTTTTTCACGGAAGGTCTCAGTTCCGGCGCCGCTTGCAACGTCCTTTTCTTTACGCAACAATCCTCACTCTCCCATACAAGCCACTTGGGCCGCCCCATGTGTTCACACATTAATGACCCAAACACTTGGAGATTCAACACTCACTTCCTCAGCAGAGTATAATTTTTATTTTTATATATTCATTCTTTTTTTTTTTGCAAAAATAATCTCTCCAATGAAAAAAATGCAGAAATATCTCTAACCGATTGAAACGGCTTTCACCAATTCAACCCGTAAAGTTTCCCTCGCCGCCAATCAATCGGTTGACTTTATTTTTCAGGCACAGTATCCGCTCGGATAAAAAATAAATCATTATTGAAAAGATTGATGGAATCTACAACTTGTAGATTATAACATTTTTTGTATGAAGCAATCTTGGCACCAATATGATCGATTATTTGTTTTTTATTACTGCCACCAAGATGGTTTTCAAATGAATATGTTTTAAGCTACAATCTATAGATGCCATCTAATAGCTAACTTTATCTCCACACAACAACATATGAATAAGTTAGGGGTTTTGAAATACATCTTACGTGGAGGAATTTTAAATGAAAATTTTAATGCTTGGCAAAATCTGCAACTCTGTAGCTGAGGAATTTTCATTTGAATATTCTTGATGTGAAAATAATCAATACATTGTATTGATATATAAATATAAACATTATATCAATTATTTTGGCATAGATATAGCTTCTAGTGAAAATGTTATTAACTAATAAAGTTATAGATCTCTTCGGATCTATAATATTTATATGATTTTTATTTATATATGTAAAAGTTATGATTTTTAAGACGTGTTGTGCAAGAAAAAGTTATGCTGGTTGAATTGGAGGTAAGAAAAAATACGGCTATTAAATTGACAAATTTAAATCCTACTGTCCAGTTTGCCGAGAAAGATGTATTCTTGTATTTTTTTTTATTTTGGTAATTATTTTGCAAGAAAATAAATAAAAACAAGTAAAGGATCATGGTCCATCCTCTGACCCGAGGGCCCATAGCAGTCGTTGGAAGGAATACCGGGGGCCAATTACTATGGCCTAGAAAAAAAGAAGTCCTATTTGCGTCATTCAACTAGGCCTTCAAGTAGGTATGGATCTGGTTGGCCAAAGCTGACTCCAGCAGATCGTCTATACTATTGCCTGTATTCAAACTTCGTTTTATCTACCGTGCCTATAGTATCATTTTCGTACTATGAATGACAGTATAAACGGTCCGATGGATTTGGTCCAAACCATCCAATATGGTTGGGCTCATACACCTATTTATAGTTCAAACTCCATTCTATGCATTCGGTGTATATAATATTCTGTAGGTATATACATGGTTGCCATAAAGTCCCATAATAACAAGTTTTGCAAGTTTGGGGCCAAAGGTTCCGTTTGGTTCAAGCCTGGTTGTTGGTCTGGTTAAATTTTAACCACAGTTTAACCATATTTGATTCTAGACTAAAATTTATTTAAATAACACAATTTTCATTCATGTGGTTTATACACCAATATAATCTATGTTAATAAAAAATTATATTATCATATAAAATTTAGTATAAAACCAAATATGGTCAAACAGCTACCAAGATTTGGCACCAACCAAACGCGCCAAAATATCCAGGTCCGGGCCCGTGCTTTTTTTTTTCCCACCCCGTAAAACGGACCAAATCAGCGGCGCGGGCCCATCGCTTTGGCGGAGACCGGAGCGAAGGAGCCCCGGCGGGGGAGCGGGTCCATCGCCACCACGTCACCACCGCACCACCACACTGTACATCGCTCTTGACCACCCGACCCGACGCGTCGTCCCCCCACCCCCGACTCCTCCCCGACCTCGGCCAAGACCGCGATGCGCGAGGAGGTGCGCAGCTCGTCGGCGGCGCCGCCCGCGCGCTCGGTCTCGCCGCCCCAGACCCCCGTCGCCAGGTACCCCCCGCCCCCCTCTCGCGTCCTCGCTCGCGGGCCCCCCCGGTCCGCCTGGCAGCCCTGCGTCCGCCGCTGCCAGTCGGCCACCGGATCGGGGCTCGCGCGGGGATTGGCTGGCCGTGCGCTGGCTTGGGCTTGTGAGAATTTCGAATTTCTGGTGGGGATTCGTGGCCCGAGAAATTGGAGCTACCCAGCTAGGTCGTGTGGGTGTGTTGGGGGTAGGCTGTCTGTTAAACCCTAGGGGGTGACCGTCGCCTGAAATTCCCCCCCGTTTTTTTTTTTTTTGGGGGCGGGGGATTCACTGCAGAATTTTGGAATTGGATTCCTAGGAGCCTAGTGTGTTTGGAGCTGTAGATGGGGTGTGTTGTGTCATTCTGCGAGCGGGACTTGATCTGTTACCGCTTATCGTGCTATCTCGCTAAATCTATTGCTTGGCGGGTCGCGCGATGGGAAGCTGGGGCGGCGATGGAGGCGGCTTCGGCTGCGGCAGGTGGTCGGATGCTGAGATGGGGCAGAGTTGGCGGCGGTCGGGCGTGAACAGCGAGGCAGGCTGTCGGATCGTGAGGAGAAGACAGGGGATGTGTCGCGTGTTGTGACGGTCGCTTGGTAGCTACTTGGATGCTGATTGGCTAGTACTTAACATGATGACCACTGTCCACTGATGTAACTGTTACCTCTCCAGTTTCTGAAATTCAGCCACAGTAATAGAGAATGTCCAAGCCATGTTGAATAGAGTCATAGAACCTTTTTTTCGTTTCTTTTACATCGAGTTATATCCGTTTCCCGAGCAAAAGCGGTCAAGTAGCATTGCAATAAAAATATCTGAGGGTGTACAAAATCTTATCTGGTACAGACTCATATGGAGTCATACCTGGTTCTGTTTTATGGTTAACATGTACGACTACTGCACACTGTTCTGTTTTCTGCCTGCCCTACTCAAGCTCCTCCTTTCTTGTTCTTTGCAGTTCCGCTGGTGCTTCATCGCCTCCTGCACAAACTAATGTAGCTAGCATAGACTGGTTAGGCAGCGACCAGGTGTCCAAAGTGGGCTCTTCTCATGTTGCGCCACCATCTCAGCCTGCGCTCAGCACTAATGCTGATGGAGCTGCTGCTGCGGATTTCAGTCAATCATCATGTAGACCGTGGGAACGAGGCGACTTGCTTCGTCGACTGGCTACATTTAAGCCTTCAACATGGGCTTCTAAGCCAAAGGTCGTTTGCCCCTTCTTATTGGACTCTTGCTGACCTGTGGTATTATATTTTTTGTAACCGGTGAGGTCTTTGCCTTGCACTGGTGCATGTACTTCTGTTTAGAAGCCCCCTCATCCCTAAATAATAGTTTCAAATAACTAAATACTCAGGATTGTGACAAACTTGTTTATGGTTGTCAATCTCAGACTAAGGAATGTCAAATATCAGTTACAATGTTATTCCTTCCATTCTTATGTGACGTTTTAACTTTTACACAACTGCACACTTGCACAGGCTGAATACATGCCCCAAATAAATAAATAAATAAAACCGTGTCTACTGCTAATTCTTTGTATACAAAAACCTTGACCACTGCTGTGGCCAATAAACACAGATAAGTATTGTAAACCTTTTAGCGCATACAATTGGATTAGGGGCACTTCACGAAGATATAAACATTCTCTTCCTGAAATCCACCAAATCAAATGAAAAATAACATTTTCTCCCTCCTAAAATGTAAATGTGGCACCAGTAATTCTTCGTTGCTGGAAAACATTTCTTCATTGCGACATCATTGAGCTCAAACATATTGTCATTCTTAAGCAGCTGGCTAGTTAAAAATATCCATGTCTGCATCGATATTTATATATGCTCCCTTTGAAATGTCTAACTTAGATTCTTTGACCCCCTTGTACCTTATTTTCCTTTGCTGAGTTCTAAAAACTAAAAGAAGATAAGCATAATATAGAGAAATGAAATTGACCACAATAATTTATTTGAAAGAGAACACTATTGGCTTATCTTTTTACAGGCTGCTAGTTCACTGGCTTGTGCTCAAAGAGGTTGGGTGAACATTGATGTGGATAAGATTGAGTGTGAATCATGTGGGGCACATCTTATATTCACTGCATTGACATCCTGGTCCCCTGCTGAAGGTATCCTCTGAGCCAACGTTTTTTTCTGTAGGTTTTTCAAGTTGGAACTATCTGGTTTTCCTTGCTAGGTTTTATACCTCATCTAAGTGGCAAATACTCATTCTCAGATTTGTGCCATGTGTTCTGAGAAAATAAGCTTTTTACCTTTGGCTAGCCTTTCTTTTTGTAGCTCTTGTTGTTTTTATTTATTGACGAATGGTGAGTTCTTGGGCCAGTTCATCATTTCGCAGCCTCAAATGTATTAGTTCTTCTGTGATTGGCATCATTTGGTAGTTTGTAACGCAAGGATGCTGTTATTAACTGTATAGATAAATCAGACCCATCGAATGTTGCAACTAATGGAACTATTAGGGGGTGTTTGGATACTAGATTAATTTTTAGTCTCCATCACATCGGATGTTTGGACGCTAGTTAGAAATATTAAATATAGTTTAATTATAAAACTAATTACACATGACGAGAACTAAACGGCGAGATGAAATTATTAAGCCTAATTAATCCATGATTCAGAAAATGTGATGCTACAGTAACTAAGTCGTTAATTATGCATTAATTAGGCTTAATAAATCCGTCTCGCCATTTAGTCCTCGTCTATGTAACTATTTTTTAATTAAACCATGTTTAATACTTTTAACTAGCGTCCGAACATCCGATGTGACACGGGCTAGAGTTTAGTCCCTGGATCCAAACACCCCCTTACTTATTCTGTGTCACATGTGTCCTTTTTTATATCATCTGGCTGCATATTGATAGCTCCCTGCTTTTGTTGGCAGTTGGAATTTTCTA
Source organism: Paspalum vaginatum (assembly GCA_030272315.1). NCBI lineage: Eukaryota > Viridiplantae > Streptophyta > Magnoliopsida > Poales > Poaceae > Paspalum > Paspalum vaginatum. Next base: position 45,311,331 of record CM059013.1, read on the forward strand.
TCTGAAATAAACAATAAACCATGAGCCGAATTTACCATCCGCTTCTACCAATCCAGGGAAGGAAGAGATAGTATATTTTGTTTTCCGAGTATAACCTTCATCGGAAAAGAATTATCATTAGTGCAAGGTTTCCTTGTCCTGTTGGCTAAAAGTAAAGCGATCCAACTTGTTTTGGGGTTTATGGTTCAATCTGTTTTTGTATGATAAAGCTGAAATCCAAAACAGTTGCTTCTTGTATGTTCCCATGTATGACTTTGTTTCATTGAAATATGAGTGAGCCGTGAGCTTCCTTAAGTCCAAAAAAGGCAGAAGGTTCACCTAGTAGATTTGATTTGTTAATAACAAATACATTAATGCAGCTGAAAAGATACTGACCTGTTGACTTCTTAATTAGCTTACTCATTTAACATGTGTTTGGTTGGGGGTATGAAGAGGGATGGGATGGGATGGCCCCTTTTGGTTGGTGTTTGGTTGGAGCTGAAGAGGGATGGGATGGTCCACGCCCCCATCTCTTAGAATCGGGCGAATGGGGACATCCCACTTCGTCCCCGTCACGCGCCGTTTCCTCCGTTGCAGGGCACCGAGGCGCTGCGAAGGCGGAGGACGGCAAGCCGCTGTGGGGAGGGGCGCCGGCGCGGCGCGGGGAGCCGGAGGAGCGCCGGTGCGACGAGGGGAGGCGGAAGGCACCGGTGCGGGGAGGGGAGGCGGAGAAGTGCCGGTGCGGGGAGGGGCGCCGGCGTGGCGCGGAGAGGCGGAGGGGCGCCGGCCTGGCGCGGCGAGACGGAGGGGCACCGGTGCGGCGAAGGGAGGCGGAGGGGCGCCGGCACGGCGCGGAGAGGCGGAGGGTCGCTGGCACGGAGCGGAGAGGCGGAGGGCTGCGGGTGCGGCGCGGAAGGCGGAGGGCGCCGGAGCAGTGCGGGGGAGGCGGAGGGGCGCCGGTCGCGGTGAGGCGGAGGGGTGCCGGCGCGGCGAGGGCAGTGCGGGGAGCCGTCGCCGGCGGCTCAACGAGGTGGCGAGGGAGGGGCGGAGGCGAGTGAGGAGCGGCGACAGTGGAGAGTGAGGAGTGAATGAGAGGTTGACACGCAGGACCATGGTAACAGTGCTAAACGGAGTCAAAGGGACATCCATACCCTCCACCACAATCTCTACAACCAAACAAAAAACAGGGATAAATCCATCCCTACTAACCAAACACTAGATGGGACGGTCTCATCCAAAAAATCAGAGATAGGACCATCCCATCCCATGATGTCTCGCATCCAAACACATGCTTAAGGGTTCTGATCTGGGTTTTGATACTGCTTAGGGCCTCTTTGCATGTGGGCCTGTGGGGGTATTAGGGCGTATCCAGTGCTGAAAGCTCCCACACAAGGTGGGAAATGGAAACGGAGCCTCAAGCAGCCAAAATTTACAAATGGGCCATTTTTTCTTCATATGCAGTAACTGTGTATCGTTTCATTAAATAACGAAAAATGAAACCTGATACAGAGCACCATGCCAAACACTGCCTTTTCAAACAATAATGACCCAACCAAGAGAACCACCACAAAGCTAAACAGGAACCGAGTCTAACTCGAGGAGCTTCTTGGCACCAGCAGCAAAGAGGCTGGTGGTTTGAACCCAGGACCTCCAGGATGCAAGTGGAGAGATAATGGGCTGGGGCTGGGGGTATTAGCTTTTGAAAATTGTGCAACAAAGGATGCATATCTATTTTCCTTTTTTGTGAATCTTTTTCTCTGACAGCTGAAGTGCTGATTTATATTGAGTTTGTTGGGAAATTGATTGGCTGAGCTTTGCTTGTGACATCTAATCTAATTGCATTTATTATGCATTCTTGATCAAAACATGCATGCTCCTTTATCATTAGAAGGTAATAGAAGTTGGTTTAGGTTCACAGTGCTGATGAACTGTTGAGCTACAATATCTAAATGTCCTCCAGTGCTACTTATGCCTTCTGCTGCTTAGTTAAGCTGGAATTTATTGCTAGTATCTCTTGACAGAAACATATTCATCTGTGAGGCCTAATTTCATTGTTGTAACCTTTATTTATGTTGTAGTTGCAAATGCTGGGGAAGCTTTTGCTGAGCAGCTTGATGCATCACACCAGACTGATTGTCCCTGGAGAGGGAATAGCTGTGCTGATAGCCTGGTCCAATTCCACCTTACCCCATCAGCTCTTGTTGGTGGTTTCAAAGATCGCTGTGACGGATTGTTGCAGTTTATATCTCTTCCTGTTATTGCCTCATCTGCAATTGAGAGTATGAAGCTCACTAGAAGTGCTCAAATTGATCGTGTCTTATCCCAGTCTGTTACAATTTTGTCTGGGGAGGTGGGCTACAGAACAGACAGTACAACAGGAATTGATATCAGCCAACAAGATGAAACCTTCTGCTACTCTCAAGTACATCTCTTGTCATTGATTCCTTCACGTTGTTTTTTTCTCATTTCTGTAGTTATTTTCAGAACAATTAGCTTTATTTGATCTAGGTCACTCCCATCTGATTGATATAGGCACAGAAGCTTATTAGCGTTTGTGGATGGGAACCTAGATGGCTTCCAAATGTTCAAGATTGGGAAGAAAATTCAACACGCTCTGCCAGAAATGCAGGCTCAGCGGAACCAGGCAGCCAGTTTCATTCCCAATTTCCTGAACATCATCAAAATTCATACTCTGCATCAGTTAAGAAAGAGAAGGGGAAAGGCAAAATGCATGTTAAAGATTCCGGATGCAGTATGCGATCACCTTTACTGGATTGCAGCCTATGTGGAGCTACAGTGAGAATCTGGGACTTCAGATCTGTGCCACGCCCTTCTCATTTTAGTCTGAATAACATCAACATGCCTGATACGGGAAGGAAGCACATGTTGATCCGTGGTATTAGTGCTACAAGTGGGGTCAATGGATTGGTTGTTGAAGGAGCAGAGAGAGAAAATGTTGAAGGACGTGGTGAGGCAGGTATTGATGAGGGTAAGTCTCTGTCAAATGCTCAAGTTGACTTAAATCTGACGATGGCAGGAGGTTTGCCATCAAACTATTCTGCATTGCCCCCAATCCCTGGACATCTCAGTGTTGGAGGAATGGGAAGAGATCTCGTTATTGGGCAGCCTACTGGAAGTGAGCTTGGTGGCCATGCAGCCTCATTTGAATCACGGGGCCCCAGTTCGAGAAAGCGTAACCTTGAGGAAGGTGGGAGCACAGCTGACAAGCCAATAAACAGGCTTCAGCCTGCTGACAGCATAGAGGGAACTGTCATTGACCGCGATGGTGATGAAGTTGATGACGCCGTGCAAGATTCTGGTGCTCGGAGCAAAAGGCCCCGTGGTTTTAATCTATTTGATATCAATCGCCCATCTTCTTCGGGAGCTGGTCCCAGCAGGAACTTAAGTTTTGACCTGGATATAGATGTTAATAGGTTTGATACATCTAATGCTGATGGTCCATCTGCCCTTCACAACCCATTTCCAAAGGACTCTGCAAGGGCATCTTCTGTTATTGCGATGGATACTATTCACAGTGTGGAGGAAAACTCAATGGAAAGCGTTGAATACCATCCATGTGATGGTGATGATGTTAATAAGCCTTCTAGTGCACTCAGGAGTGGTGGAATGAGTGACATGTTGGACCTGAATTACAGCAACCAAGCACAGCAAAGCAGTTTTGTACAGCCTGCAGCTGAAACTGAAAGTAACGCAAGAGAAATAGGAGGGAGTAGTATGAATGGAGGGGAAGAAGTCCTCAACGCAGAAACGACTCCTGCTTTTGCTAGAGATCAGCTTAGCTTGGGAGTTAGTGGAGGGAGTGTTGGGATGGGTGCTAGTCATGAAGCTGAAATTCATGGGAATGATGTTTCTGAGCATAAAACTGGTAGCGTTGTTGGAGATGCTGATCCAGTTCCTGAGCTCACCGAGACAATGGGCCATACTGGTGAGTCTGTCGCCTGGACCTGCACTGATGGATGAGTTTGCTCCAGAAGTTGGCCGAGAAGATCCTCATGGTGATAGCCAAGATATGGCATCTCAGTTAGCAGTTCGAGCTGACAGTGGTTCGAAAATTTGTGGTTCAACTAAAGCTGATTCTGTAGAGAGTGGAGAGAAGATGAGTCGTGAGAACAGTGCACATCCTTCTCTTTCTTGCAACGCAAGAGTTCATTCTGGCATTGATGCATCAAAAGAAGAAGTAACTGGTATAATGCTAACCAATGATGACTATGATCCAGGAAATGGTCTAGGTAATCTTACCATTATCAATTTCTATTGTTTGCTTACATGTTGCATATACCTCTTTTTTTGTTTGACGCTGCCTAGGTTCAAAAGTTAATTAGCGATCGACAAACATTTGCAATTGGAGGTAGTACTTGCTTCTGTTTAACTACATACATGTCCTATAAGAAGTTTGTTTGTGCTTGCCATTACGGATTACGTTTATATACAGTCTTTAATTTGCCATGAAAAATGAGTGTTTTGCTTGTTGCACTTATGCACTTCCAGCATAGTTCTATTTGCTTGAGGCTTATTGCATAGATACTGGAAGTGAATTGACTGTCTAGAAGCATAGCTTGGTTTGTGTTTGTATATGCCATTTATTCCGTTTTTGCATTTGATTGTTAGGAGCAACCAATGGAGAAAATGACTGTGAAACAGATCTTCCAGACTTTGACCCAATAAAGCACCACAACAATTACTGCCCTTGGGTAAATGGAACAGTTGCCGCCGCATGTTGCATCAGTACTGGTTCGAGCACAGGCACAGTGCTTTCTGGCTGGCAGCTCACTGTAGATGCTATTGAGACTTTGCAGTCTCTTGGCCAAGCTCAAAATCAGACGATGCAGTCAGACTCGGCGGCTTCATTGTATAAGGTAGAGGCTGCTTCCCCGTTATAACTAGAGTTCCTACAGTATCATTTTGTGGTCGTGTTGCTGGCATGCTACTTGTCATGTCATATGGAGACCTCATTGCGCATACTTGTGATATTTCCTTCAGTTACATATATACAACCTCATTTGCCACATTCCGTTATGTGTCACATGTTGCAGGATGATCACGTTCCACCCAGCCGGAAGCTGCTGAAAAGGGCAAACCACAGCAAGAACTGAATTCTTCTATGCTCGCAAGAAAAAGAAGTCCAAATGAACGTGGACGGTTTTGTGAACTAGGTATTTATGTGGATGTGTCGCATTTACCGGAAGGGCTCGGGAACCCCCCTGGAGAGGAGAAATAATTTATAGTAGTCAGCAAGCGACGTGTGCAGATGGGTTGGGTTTGCCCACCGTCTTGCCAAGTTGTGTATGTCAGGCAGATTGTAGTTAATATATGTGTCGTATTTATTTCATACTCGAGAGTCTGTAACTTGGTCCGTATTTCTCATTTTGTGGATGGCTCCTGCGATTGAATAGTACTACTTGCCTCAGATAACTTTTTTTTAGTTGGAGATTTTTTTTAATGTCTTGTAATTGGAGATTCTTTTTATGCACGCGACATTGGTGCCGCGGTCCGCCCCGTCTGTCTGCTGGGGTCGATAATCGATATGCCGTCGCTTTCAAATTGGACTCATTTCCCCTCGACGAATAAAGGCTTGGACTAAAAAAATCCTACCTAATGGGGAAGTCGTTGGCGAAGTCACAAGGCCTTCCATTTTTCATTATAAAACCGATAAACCTCAAAAAGATGGATTGTTTTGCGAAAGAATCTTTGGACCCATATAAAGCGGATCGAAGAAGACGAGTGAGAATTGGAAGTGGGGGTTGAGTAGGCCGAGAGGAGGAAGACGAAGGCGAGGAACGAGGACTGACTAGGAATCTGATAAACCTTTACAGTTTCTCATATCTCTGACCGTTACATGTATAGATCGGTATGGATATCTCGTAAGTACGTGCATATGCACATTCAACAAAGACGCCCGCACCTTTGATCAGCTTCAGCTTCCGACGGAGATGCAGCACCGGCGCTCCCGCTTGGCTTGTCTGCCGCCTCAAACGAATGCGTGCCGTGACCAACAGGTCTGGGGTTCACTCTCAAAGCCTCTACCGTCCGCCTCCGGAGACGCCATCGATCTCTCGTCGTCAAGGTGAAGGCCCTCGTGTGTCGGGTCCCGTGCCGGGTACTGGCGCCTTCGCCTCGCCTCCAAGGTTTCGTTCTTCCTCTCCGTCCGACGTAGATTTATCGTTGTCTGCGGACACAATCTGTTCGGAACCTCTGAATGATCTCATCTCTTACCTGAAACGCCGGCCATCCTGCATGCACGTGCTCTCGCCAACACAGGTGATTACTATCGGTGTGTTTGCTGGTAGTGGCAGTAGTAATGTCGTCACCAGTTTTCCCTTAGTTAGGCACGTGGGGACCATATGGTGTGGCCTGGCATCGTCGCAACGACGTGCTCACCGACGACTTGGACTCGGGTCGTCGGGACCGCGAGCTAGCTGTGTGGAGAGTGGGCGTAACCTCGAGCCCACGGCAGGCAGCACTAGCATTGACTGACGACGCGTACTGGTTGACGATAAGAGTGCAGGGCGCTTGAATTCTCACAGTTCTGGTGTGCTTATCGAGTCCACCGGGACGACACTGCTACAACGATCGGCATGCATTGAGACTAATGCAGAGCACCTTGGTCCTTGCAGAGAAGATAATATCCACACCGTCCAGATTTATCCTATATATACATAATGAGAGAGCCACATGCACACACATAAATCAAACCAGTAGCGGCAAAAAAAAAAAAATGGCTCTTGCTAATAAGGAACTCCTCCATAATCTCCTGCTCCTCCTGTTCATATGCTCCTGCTGCCTCTTCAGAGATGCTGCAGCAGCCAAGCCGCTTAACACCACAGCTCCTTGCCTCCCGGATCAGGGTTCTTCCCTCCTCCAGCTTAAAAGTTCCTTCACCGGTGCCGACTCAGTGTTATCATCATGGCAAGCTGGAAGTGATTGCTGCCACTGGGAGGGCGTCACCTGCGACATGGCCTTCGGAACAGTCATTTCTCTTGATCTTGGTGGGTTCGAGGATTTGGACCTGACAAGCTGTCGTCTTGATCCTGCGCTCTTCAACCTCACCTCTCTCAGGAACCTCAGCCTTGCATTCGTTGACTTCCGTACCGCCTTGCTCCCAGCTTCTGGCGGGTTTGAGCGGCTCAAGGGTATCATCCACCTCAACTTGTCGTATACCAGTTTGATGGATCAGGTTCTGATTGGAATTGGCTGCCTCGCGAACCTTGTCACCCTTGACTTGTCTGGTAACTATGAATTGTATTTTTCAAGGTCTGGTTTCCAAACCTTCCTGGCAAATATGAGCAATCTGAGGGAGCTTTATCTTGATGAAGTGGATTTATCTCGCACCGGATCGACTTGGTCCACTGTTTTAGCAGACTCCGTTCCCCAGCTACAGATTCTTAGCCTGTCTGATTGTGATATAATAGGTTCCATCCACCCTTCCTTCTCAAGGCTTCACTACTTGACCAAGTTGGACATTTCAGGAAATAATTGTGAAGGGCAATTTGCAACAGAGATCTTGCAGCTAAAAAGTTTGAGGACACTTGACTTGTCCTACAACCCCATGCTTTCTGTGAGATTAACAAACTTCCTTGCTGGAAATCATTTGAGAACACTGAATCTGTTTGGGACCAATTTCTCTTATGACATGTCGTCTTCATTTACCAACCTTGAGTCTTTAAAGACATTGGGGCTTACTACGATGGCCAATGACAACCAACTCCCCTCGTTGATATCTCAGCTTCCATCAATGGATGCTCTGGGGCTCATGGGAGGATCAGATTGGAAGAGACCAGCATTATCTTGGGTCGGCAATCTTACACAATTGACACTGCTGGTGCTTGATGGATATGACTTCTCTAATAAATTGGTTCCTACTTGGATCGGCAAACTGAAAAGCCTGCAAGTTTTGGCAATGTTGGGTTGCAACTTCTCCGTGCCAATTCCGTACCAGATTGGAAATCTTACAACATTGACAAAGCTGGAGTTCAGGGATTGTGATTTCTCCGAGAAGAGAATGCCATCATGGATAGGCAATCTTACAAAGTTGACTTCTTTGAGCATTTATTCTTGCAATTTGTCTGCTGGGCCAATACCCTCAACAATTGAGAACCTCATCCAACTTGAACAATTTAAGCCTGCGGTGCGCATGCTGGTCTTCCTGGGCCACTGGCCACGTCGGCCCATTTCTGTTTGCACTTCAGCGACGACACCCACGGCCCATTCCCATCCACATTTGACAGGTAAGTCTCATTCAATAATTATTTTTTTGTCCAAACTGTTATCGACTACACCTATGCCTACAAACAACCTACAACCCGGTTGCAAGGGTGGAAGCTCACGTGATTATATTGTTTTTAAATTCCATACGTTTAATTTTTTTTAAGTTTTTTGAGTTTAAGTGCGTATTTCGAGAATCATGTTTTTCCACCACGGTACAATTAAGATTGTGTTGGCACCAAATTTGACCAATCATCTAATTAAGCAACAAGTTGCGGAATATCATAACCAATTTAGGTAAGAATAATGACATGTACTGAGATTGCCGATTCCGAGTTGGAACGGGGCTGAAGCATAAAAGAACTCAATGTATTATTTTTACAGTTCAATGAATATAAGTTTTATGCCCAAGGTGATGCAAATTGAAACTTTATGCTTGTTGTTAGCCAGACCAATGCATGGTGGATTTCATGCTTGTTAGTAATCTCTCTGTCGTCCAACTTATAAGTCACTTGATTTTTTTAATACTACAAGTTTGACTCACTCGTCTCATTAAAAAAGATAATTATGATTTATTTTTATTGTGCTATGTGTTAGATCTTTCAAACTTTCACAACTTTTTTTTTTAAAAAAAAAAGATTGGTTGGTCAAATGCCTTATGATTTGGAGCAGATGGAGTATTTTGATTGTTCCGTTCTGATACACATGACAGTTTATAGAGATAGTAAGATGCTGGTGACTCATCAGCCTATGCAATTGATTTGTGTTGACGATTGAGGTGCGCCAATAAGCATAATCCATCTATGTAGTCATGTAGAGAAATATATCCGCATCAGCAGCACTCTGGCCGGACCCGGAGACGCTAGCTCACCGTATCCCTGCCGGCTGCCGATCGAGAAGACCATCATGGATGATCATGGTGACGCCGACGCTGACGCACGACCCGGGCCCTCGATCCTTTGTTCTTGAGGAGCGAGAGGACCCACGCTGACGCACGAGATCATCATCCATCCATTCGATAGAAGCTGGGACCGATGATGATGCATGGTGGTGATGGTGGTGATCGAGGAGAGTAGACCTGTTTCTTGGCAGCCATGCCCAGCAGTATTTCGGGGAATGCGTTTTGGCAGCAGGATTTCGGGCAGCAGGCAGAGGCAGGCCGCCGCCCACGCGCGGCCGGTATGCATGGGATCGACCTCCGCTGACCCGTGCGTCGCGTCTCGTCTCCCGATCGAGGTCCTAGTCCTACTACCCTAACCTACCGTGTGTTGGTCGTTGAGTTCCATGCTGCCGGCCGGCCGGGCCGGGGCGCCCTGGCAATGGCAATGCTTTGCATGGTCTCTGGCCAGTCCACGCGTTGATCAGAGTATATTTATCCGCAGCACGATGGCGCTACTAGGTGCTAGCTAGCTGGTTGCATTCGGCCGAGCGACGTTTTGCTAGCCCGGCCGCGCGTTGAATCGTGTGTTCCTGCGTTCGATGCCGTAAGTTATCTGTGCAATAGTTCACTGGGTGTGTTGTGTTCGCAGGATCTTACCTTACAGGCCTCATATATATCTTGACGCAAGTGGCTATGGATTTTTTTCTCTCGGACATATAGGCGGCGAGTCTTAGAGCCGAAAGTCACTAGAATGTCAACGTAAACAGAGACTGAAATAAATGTTCTCTTTCAAGATGACACTTTGTTGCGCTGTTCTTGCGTTGAAAGTCAATATATTTTTCTTAAAAAAAAATGCATGCGGATGGGCAGAATAGCTTTCCTTTCTTATGAATCCATGATGTTTTGGATGCATGTGATAATTGTAACCTAGTGGGCCGCAACTTTTGTCCTTTTGGAAGTGAGTGGGCTATACGGCCGTGGGCTGGTGCAGCAGCGGATTCGCTAGTTGTGGTCTCGCGTTTTTATATATTGTTTTTTTTAGAAAAATATGCTGAAAGAATATTTCACAAAAAATATACGACTGCCTCCTGGGCTCAGACAATGGAAGATTGTATATAATTTATTTTACATAAAATGTATTGCCAAATTGAACATTCTATGTATAGAGTAGGCCAATAAGGTGCCAAATACAACATTCTGAGTAGCTTGCTTGGATGCTTGAGATAATATTGGTCGTTTTGATAGGTCAGAGCATTCGGTCAAATTAACACATCCAGGGTATCAGTGCAGCCTGAGGCATATCACTGATCATTTTGGAACCATGATTATTTCTCTGCGTAAATCACAAGAGCCAGTAGGTCATCATCGTATCTTCAATGGGGTTTCTCAAATCTCATTCCACTCTGCGTGTCACATCATCTGCAGGTACAAAACAATGCCGAAATAATACCAGATTTCTCAAAATGAGTAACACCATTGGAGATAGCCTCAGGAGATGGGAGATTGGGAATAGAAGAACTCGCTCTCACCTTGGAGTATTTTGTCCTCTCTCTTTTGTCTCTTGGCTGCATGCAACGTTAGTTACATAAACACTACAGAACCTCGATCTCTCTTTCTGCGGAACCTCGATCTCTCTTTCTCTTTTAATTTTGTTTCGTCATTAATTTTTTCTCTTCTACTTGTACTACTATTAAGGGTCAGTTTGGCAACCTCATTTTTCTCAGAGAATGGAGGGAATTGAAAAAAAAATGAACTAATTTCCCCTCCATTCTCTAAGAAAAATCTTCAATTCCCTTTATTTTCTATGAAAAATGAGGTTAGCAAACTATCTTCAAAGATCGTAAAGACGACAGGCCATACGAAAACCAATGCTGTCTGAAAAACCGTTGCATTCACATCTACATGTGCACGTTACCCATGGCCAAGCCGCCCACCACATGCCCTATGCCCCCTGCTCCCAAGAAGTTGCTGTCCTAGCCCCGTGTCTGCCGCCGCTACCAGCGTCTCGCTTTGCGCAATGTGCTGCAGGCGTCACTGTGGGAAGAGGGGGCAGGTGAGCGGGTGCGAAGGAGGACGGCGAGCTCAGTGGTGGAGTACGGCAGGCGGGCAGTTTTTGCGACAGCAAGAGGTAGACACTAGACACGGAGAGAGGGGGGCAGTGGGAAGTGCGCCTTGGACCTACTCGTAAGAGATAGCAGTGGGAATGGACTAATACTCCATTCATTCTTTTTTATTCGACGTGGTTGATTTTTTTTAAAACATTAATGTTTCGTCTTGTTTAAAAATTTTCATTACTTATCATTTATGTTTTGTTACTTGGTTTATCATTAGATGTAATTTGAGTACGATTTGAGTTTTCATATGTTTGTATAAATCTTTTGAATAAGACAAATGATTAAATTTTTGAAAGAAAAGTCAAATGCATCAAATAAAAAAAACGGAGGGAATAGAAAAATAATTTAGTTAGAGATGGTAGTTGGGTGTGGATGAATAAAATATTACTACCTATGTAATTAGACATGTAGTCAACATGTTAAATAACTAGTGAAAATGCACGTGCGTCCCGCATGTGGCAAAATAAATGTGTGGAACGCACGTGGCAAAATAACGTGTGGAACATGCGTCGAAGCAAGTTATTATATTTTTTATTTTTTATCATAAATTTTGTTAGAGTGACAAAGTAAGGCAATTATGTAATTTTCATTGTTTTTCAAATGAATTAAAAATCAACTTGGTCAATTAAAACATGATCAAAAGGAATTCTATTCAATATTTTAAATTCATTATTGGATGAAAAATATAATAAAATCAGATAGTCTAAATTCATCATTTAACAAAAATACAACTAAATCATATATGACCGTGGCTCTACTAAGAAGCAATTCTCTAATAATTCACGTTGGTTTCAAATTTATTAAGAGAAAAGATATGGTAAATTTTCTTCTAGCAACGGATATTCTTAGCTCCAAATCTAATTGATTCTTAAATGCATACATAAAACACATATATTATGGATGACCTTATGGAAAATGTAAAAACAAATTATTATGGAAATATAAAGACAACCCAAAACTTTGGGCCATGTCCGCCGCCCGCATTTGGCCCAGCCCGGCCATCGGGCCCATCCCGTCTGGGCTAGCGTGGCCGCCCGCCTCCATCCTGACCGTCGGGTGGAATCCGACGGTCGGCGTTCATCGGGCGAGGTATATACAGGAAAAATCGGGCATGGAAACCCTAACCCATTTCCCCATCTTCCCCATCGCACGCTATCTGCCGTCGCCCCTAGCGGAACAGCCAACGGCGCCACCCACAGGGCCTCTCGCCGGCGAGCGCGTCCACCCGAGGGTGAGCGCGCTGCCGTCGAGTGGCCCCGCGGCGGTGCTCTCACGGCCCGCGCCCAAGCTAGCAACGGCCGCTGGCGCCCCTCCTCCTAGCTCGCCCTGTCATCGCCGCCGCCTCCCCCTCCACCCATCACGGCCCACGCCCAAGCAACGGCCGCCGGTGCCCCTTCTCCTGGCTTGCCCTGTCATCACCGCCACCTCCCCCTCCTTCTACCAGTCGCCCTCTCCACCTGAATCCCGATGCGCCTTCCACCCAGCAGAGGCCGGACGGGCCCTCCTCCCCCTGCCTCCTCCTCCAGGAGGATGCCCTCCCCTCCTATCTCGCGGCAGCCAGATCCGGTCCGCCTCCGCCTCCTTTCTCTGGCGCCTTCCCCCCAGCGGAGGCCGGACGGGCCCTCCTTCCTCGCCTTCCTCCTCCGGGAGGAGGCCCTCCCCTCCCATCTCGCAGCAGCCAGATCTGGTCCGCCTCCGCCTTCGTTCTCCGGGCCGGCGTGCCCTCGTCCCTTCTCGCAGCAAGTGAAACTGGGCCCGGCTCGGCCTCCTCCGGCCAGCCGCCGCCGTCTCCTGCCCATCACGCCTCCGCCCGATCGCCACCACCACCCTTCTAACGGCATCAGGTAAGCCCTTTTCTCTTCTTGGTTTGGAACCTGAGGGTGGGTTATGACTACGCAAATCATTATATCTGTGGACAATGTGGAATTAATGATTATTGTTTCTTGGGCTGTGATGTGATTAATGACTCAAATCTCGTGATGGACCCAAATTGGGCTTTGGCTGGGTCATCTGTTGGCCAGGTATGTAGACGTGGGTATGCTAGATCTCGCGTGAGAAAAAATGGAGGGAGCAGCTCCGCGCGTTCTACCTACGGTGCACCGTGGTAACCCGATTTTGGTGAGCCTAATTGCTTTATTGTAGGGACACGGTAGACCTATAAGTCTAGGTGAGCGTAGATCTATCATGTGAAAATTAGTATTGAATTAACTCGCTCTTTATTGTATATATAAAAGTACGAGAGAACTTAATACAGAGCAAATAATTTCGTATTTCTTAAGTAGAAATTTAGAGAAGTATGCGCTGGCCATGGCTGCCTTATTTCGGGGGATGGACGCCAAAGGTTCTTGTATCACCGTACGACGCGTTGCGGCACCTAAACCGCTCAAACGAGCAGATCCCGCAGCGAGGAGACGGGGCCCACACGCCAACGACTTATCCACTGGGCCTTCTCGCCTTGTCGGAACGACAAATGGCCCTGCAATCCTTCGTCTATATCAACACAAAAGACCCGAATTCGGTGAAAAACTTGATACAACCACACCATTTTCATATAACACGAAGTGAAACGATCAAAGTCTAAAAAAAATCCATTGTCCTCCTAAAAAAAATGATAAATAGATCATCTAAAGCATCTTACCCATCTCCGAAGTCCACTTTCTGCGCTAACCATCCACGTCGGGTTTTTAGCGAGCTCACATTAATTGTTTTCTGACACCAATCTCTAGACAGATTAATTTTATGATTTTTCTAGACACGAATGTCTATCTGGGTCGTACAGGGGATGGTAGGTAGCAACATTTTAATTTAAGACAAGAGCACAGTGTAGGGGGCGGCATTGGTATACATGGCCACAAGTCAGCAGGACGGAGAAATACAATTACGCACGGCGTATTTCCAGGTTCTTGCAGACTGTCAATTTTCTCTATACGTGTTGTGCAATATAAATTGTACTACGTTTTAACAGACAGACGGAAAAAGAAACCCTGTATACGTTGTTCTTTGTTAGTTTATTCATTATATCAGCCTAGACGAAACTGTAGCTAGCTCGTTTGACACTCGACCGTGGGCTTGCTTTGCTGCACTGGCTTATACGTATATGTTTCTGTTGAGATGGAGAAGCAGGTTAGGTAGACAGAAGGAAGTCGAGTCGATGGCGCCATGAATCATTTGTAATGCAACAATTCTGGTAGCTAGTGGAGTTCATGATCTTTATTGCTGCGCATCTTCTTCTTTTATTGCTATTCCTCTGCTTGATCCGTTGATGTTCTTTATTTATCTGTTTAATTTGGCCGTCTATACGTGTGCAGAGCTGGATCACAAGTGTCCTCTTGAGGGACGAGGGGTAGTTGACAAAGGCAAAGAAATTGCAAGGGGCAGCTAAAAAAATCAGACAAGAGATTTTGTTCGTTCCCTCAAGAGGATAGAGGGCCACCAGGTTGGGACGTTAATTAATTATTGCAAAGATATTTTCTTCCGCGAGTGGCCCTCGAATCAAGAGGGCATTATTTGACTGAGACAAACACCCTCATTGGCTTATGCGGTGAGCCACTTGCTTAATTGGCCATTTTCTTCTTAGCTAGGAAAAAAGAGGGGGAGCAGTGATGAAAACGATGTGACTGCAAATTAAGTCCCTACTTGAAAGCCGATTTGTCCTGCAAGCATAACTGTTGATTGATGATTTCTCCAGCAAGCATAACTGTTGATTGATTTCTCCAGCAAAGCACCGTGATCATGGAATGTGAAAAAGGCTACAATTACCTTGACGTATGCTTGCAAATTAAGGCAGCACATTAAACTATATGAAAGCTATGAAGACACAGTTCATTATTAGTAATTCTACTTGCAGTTGTTGCCTATATTTAGTCCATTTTGCAGCGAAGAGTTTCATTCTTATTGATTTTACATGATACATCAGCATCTCTGGTCATTTCTATTTGTATAAAACTCAGGATATATATACATAGACAAAATTTGACGTGAGACTCTTATAAACTGGGAAATGAATGGTAGTATTCTCCACAAAATCCATCTCAACCCAATGATACGACACATCAACATTTTGGTCAGATTTTCATTCTCACTCAATGACATGACACATTAGTATTGTTGGTGATATAATAAATAAGACAAGTTTTACAATGATTGGGATTAATGTGAGCCCTCTATTTCATGAAATCCAATAGCTTCAAAATTAGAAAATATTAATCAAGAAGTACTTATAAGTGGGAGTAGTACCAAAAAGGAGTGTGACCAATACCAAAAAGACGTGCGCCTAGTACCAACTTTAAAATTTGTAAAAAATTAAGGGTATAAAAAATATTCCACATTTGTAATTGTATGAAAGTACCATTGGTACTTACCAATCATCATCTAAGTACCATTGATACTTATCAATTATCTTAAAAATACTATTGGTACTTTCCGATCATTGTAACAAACCTCAATAAATAATTATGAAAAGTTCAGGTGTATGCATACACACATAGAGAGAGAAATCCGATGTGGCGATCTAGAAAACTAGGAAATGAATAATGGCATTATTCTCCACAAAACCCATCTCCTTCCAATGCAATTGCCCAACTTGTATGGTGGGAGTGAAGGGGATAACTAGTCATCCTTTCTTTGTTGACGACGGAATAAGAACAAGAATGCATCATTGTTGTCCTCAGCTGGCATATTTATTCAGCAGTCCCCACACAAACCACACATGATTTTTTTTTCCTTCCTTTCCGTGATGTTGAGGAGATGCGTGGAAAGGTAGTTTTACAAGTCCAAGCCACGATGTTGATATCGGTTTGTTCAATTCAATGTATACACGCATGCTATCTGAAATTTATAAAGTCAGCATATCTTCTTTTTTTATAAAAAAAAAACTGCTCTCCACATGTAGCTAACTATAGTGCTGTGTATACACACGACGACGAACTACATACATTGAGTTGCTAATATATTTTTATCGATGAAAAGAGCTTTAATTTCAGACAAAGAATATGTTGAGGAATTAGACGATATCCAAATTAAATTCCGAAAGTAAATCATGCAAAACATGACGGAAGCTAGCACGTACTTATCTAACATAATAGATAGGACGATCACAGTAAAGATCTCGCATATCATAATAAACAGATAAAATAGATCGATCTGGTTATATCTATCGGCAGCTAGAGCCAATTCCATACTGACTACGTTGACGATGACCATGTTGCGAACGTCACGAGTACTGTACGCAGCACGATGTAGAAGCCCGTGAAGAAGTCGCCGGCGATGGCCTTCGGCAGCGGAAGCAGATGGACGACCCGTGGTGAAGACATCGAGCAGTCTCGCGGACCGCTTCCAAAAACCTTATTTGCCTTCTCCCGGTGCAAGAGCTCGAAAGGTGAAGGGTTCCGGAGACCTGCTCTCCCGGTTGCAGATGCACGTCGGCGCCGGGATGGAGAGAACTACGAAGGTGGCACAGCAGCGAGAGTTGGCAAAACCTTAGGTTTTTTTTGTGTCTTTTGGCGACGCCGGTAGGCTGCTTATATAGGAGCCTGCGATCCGATCTCGTGTCGCGATTACAATCTCGATCGAATAATGATTCCAAAACTTAAGGCTCAAGTTAGGATTCTAAGACAAACAGCAAAAGGTAGCCGCGCTCCCGCAAGGTCAGGATCCGGATTTCGGTGGACCATTCACGCAGGTGCCATGCGCCCGCGCCCATCGCCGCGGCCTGAGCCCGGTGAGGCGAGGTGAGCGAGCACGCGCGTGTGGTCTTCCATTCTCTCTTCACACCATGACCAAGCAGGAGGGGAGAGCCTCCACTTTTAAGTAGGTGAAGCTTCCCTTTTACTAGCAATGTGGGACTAAAGGTTCCACACTCCTCTTGCTCACACATGGGTCTTTGAGATTTTCTAGGATTAATAGATGGGCCAAGCCCATATGTCCAACAATCCCCCACCAGATCTCAAATGTCCATTTAGAGATTTGTCAATATCGCTACCGTTTATGTACTAATGTTTCAGCAGAGACCGTGAAGTTGAACTTCTTGCTAGAGCTTTAAGTTACACTCATTCACAACTTGAACAATGGACTACGTCTTGAATTACAAGTTTTGTGCAAACAAGTTTCACTTAAAGTCATAACTAGTACCTGGCTGCCAGTAGCCCCCTCCGCGGGTGAAGCATATGCGTCATACTACCTAGTCTCTTCGTGAGCTTACTAGAGATCACCCAACTCTCGTAGACTGCGACGTTTTACAGTCAAACTCATATAGGTGTGTTCTTTCAAGAATGCTCTGTAGGATAGCATCTTCGCTTAGTTAAAAATCAATAGAAACACATTAAGACATAAAGTCATCCTACCATACAGCTTTTGAGAGTGTTACATCTTCACATAAAGAGGGTCATTGGTCGCTCTTCTCGGTTCACCAATAGCTTGTTATTACCCAGGACCTAATTCACGAAATCTCCGATCACAAAGGCTGTGTTACCGCTATTGCAACTTAAGTGGGTCTCATACACATCTCTCTCGATGCAATGTCTATCGCGTTACGTGATAGTCCCTTAGTAAAGGGATCTTTCAAGTTTTTTTCAGTTTGAATATATGTCACACTTATCACTCCGGAGTGTCTCATCTTCCTGACAGATTTAACTTGTCTTCTAACGTGTCTTGATGACTTCGCATTTTTCTTATCACTGTTCACTTTGGCAATCGCAGTTTGATTGTCACAGTTCATAAGAATAGCCGGCATTGGTTTCTCAACCACCGGCAAGTCCATCAAGAGCTTACGTAGCCATTCTGCTTTTACAGAAACTGTATCTAAAGCAGCTAACTCAGCCTCCATTGTTGACCTTGTCAAAATGATCTGTTTGCAAGACCTACATGACACGGCACCACCACTAAACATAAACACATATCCATTGGTGGCATATAACTCATCATCAGATATCCAGTTCGCATCACTGTATCCTTCAACACAACATGGTGCTATGAATAGTGAATACCATAAGTCATTGTTCCCTTCAAATAGCACGTAACCAAATCGATCTATTTTATCTGTTTATTATGATCTGCGAGATTTTTGCTGTGATCGTTCTATCTAGTATGTTAGAGAATCACATGATAGTTTCTGTCATGTTTTGTATAATTTACTTTTAAAATTTAATTCGGATATTGTCTAATTCCTTGACAAAATATCGACAGATAAAACATGTCTTCACTCGCCAGTAGCCTGTCGGCCGGAGCTGCATTTTCAGCGTCGGACCATCCGATTGGCCGGCGACTTGAAGAAGGCATTGCAGCTTACAACGGCCGAGAAAGGAACATATCATCCGCGCGCAAGTGGGCATGCATGCAGCCACAAATGCATGGGCAAAACGTATAGAGAAAATTAGCAGCTGACAGGATTTTGTATGTACTAAGTAATAAGTACTAACATGCATGGCAAATATAAGTCCACCTGACCTGCCGGCATACCATATATGATATATGGGAAGTGAATTTGTATTTTGTAAATTATAAACCACGTGTTTAGGATAAAGCTAAATTAAACCATACGTAATATGAAACGGATAGAGTGCTCCGTGTGCTCTTTTGAGCCCCAGGGTCAGCTCACACCAATTCAGTAGGCGGGCATGTATCTCGTGCTTTTCCCCGCGGACGACAGCCAAGATATATAGGAATAGGAGCCCACCATCGACGGCGGCGGCGGCGTCGTCGTCCGTCCAGCGTCCGCTACGCGGCCATGCCCACCTGGCAGCGTTGCACGCGGCGTGTCCGTCCGCCGGCGTGCGTGGTCGCGTGGGCTTGGCTGCCTGTACACACTCCCTCGTCGTCGCCGTCGGCTACACGTGGTGTGTCGGCAGCCTAGCGTCCTGCAGTTGCAGCAGCGAAAGCGAAAGATTGACCGTGCCACTGGCCTCTTCCGCTGCTTGACGAAAATACCCCTGCGCTGCGCCTCGGGTTTCGGCCAAACTGCTCCTGTACTCTCTCTCTCGCGCGCGCGCGCTTTGCATGTCGGAGTGGGACGGTGCCCTGCCCAGCATCCTCTCTGTGGTCTGCCCCTGCTCAATCCTTTCCTGACGCCAAAGCTTGGCTCCAGTGAACGCGACAGAATTTAGCTTTTCCCTTCTTATAAACAGCCTGCCTCTTTCATATCATGGTCGTGGATGGTACATTATTGTATGTGCATTGGTATGTTCACGGCCAGGAGCCAACAAAAATTGAAGGAGAACACAAATTAAATGGGTGTAATAAGATGGAAGGCAAGATTAGTTGAATTGATTGATGGGCAGCCAAGTTGTTTTGACCAGCACTTTTTTATAGGGTCACATTTCCGGTGCTATTCTTGCCTTCTAAAGAAAATTCCGCACACACCGTGCTATGAAATAAGATCTGAATATAATTAGAGAAGCTCAGGAACAGCTGATCGGCTGTTGTTTAGCAACTTGGATTCTAATACATTATGGTCTTTTTATTTTCCCCACATTATAGTATAGTATGGCACAATATGGTAAAAATGTGGATTTGAGTATGTTGTTGGATTGGGAAATTTAAGGCCCAAACCTCACTGTTTGTTTGGGTTTGGGATTGTAAAAATAATGGAGCAATGACTTAGAGTTGGAGGGTACAATGGTCAATTGACATTTAATAAGAAAAGGGGATCAAGACTTCTCTTTGCAAAAGCAACCAGAAGGGGACTCGAGGCGCAATCCACATATATTTTGTGCTCGCTTCTCTATGTTATCACTGATCTACTAGCTCCTGAGTCTAGGTTACATGCACTTTATTTTGCTGTTTTTGCTCCTTCCATCCAAAAAGAATCATGCAAAGAATGCAGAGTGTGTTCTTGTCAACTAACTGATTTTTTATGTATCCATCAGTCAATTGTATTTCTACCCATCCTTTTTTTTTTCTTCCTCCCCTCTCTTCTTTCTCCCTCACTCTTTTTCCTCCGCCTCCCGCGGCCTGGCCAATGCAGAGGCGAATCCCGCTGCCGCCTCCTTTCTCACCGTGCCCGCCGCCTCCCGCCCGGCCGTCGGTGCCTCCCTGGCGCCACGGCCTCTATTGCCGCCGCCCCGCCTCCCACCCTCCGCCATTGCTGACCCGGCCACCTCCCTCCGCTAACCTAGGGGCCTCTTTGCCCCCTCCGCCTACCCTTTCCCACCCGATTGGTGGCGCCCTCGCCGCCGGTCTTAGCCGCCGGCTACCCGCCACGGCCGACCACCCCCGGCCCTCCTTCTAAGGATGGAGGTGGGGAAGACCCTGCCGGCCGGCCACCCCCAACCCCGAATCCTGAACCCTAACCCCAACCTCGAAGCCCCGGCGACGGCGACGACGACACCTTCTTCCGAGCGACGGTGAGGCGCGGTGATCTCTCTCCCCCTTCTTCCCCCCTTCTTCACCTGGTGACGGATGGTTTTGCAAAAAAATCAGTCACCTGATGTTGAGTGAATCTCAAGAATGTATTATAGTTTGTGGACTATTCATATTTAATTTTAAGGTCCATATTGTCTATTTTACAAGTTCCATGTGTACAATTAAATTTTTTTTATTATATCCTTTTTTAGATCAATGACGACCACAATATAATCATTGAGGAATGGCACAAAGTGGTAGAAAATAGATTTATAACCACTGTAAACTATATCATTTCTTATAGCTACTAATATTTTCTGAGAAATTTAATTGCATACTTTTCAAGATGAGGGAATATTTTTTAAGACATGAAGCCATGTACCATGTTATGTGTTTTGAAACATAAATCCGAGCTAGGAAAATCGGTGTCATTCTCATTCATTTATTTTTTATATAACATTTATGCTTACAATGGACCCATTATGGTGGGGAATTAACTGTGGAGGATTCCGGTTCCTTTGCTACTAAAGCAACGAGAAATAGTGAAAAAGAGGAGGACAAAAATAAAAAAGGAAAGGCGCGAGCAAGCTTTGAACATGCATGATCGCTTCTGGTGGCTACATACGGCTGCAGGCTGTAGCGGGGGCATTCCGGACATTTTCTACGGTACTGGCACGTGAACTGTCGGCTGCAATGAATGGTCACGGAGTCTGAAATTGAAAGCAGTCCACCACTGCATCAAGAATCGAAGTACAATGCCCTCTCTATCCTTTCTTGGCATATCTGCCATTGTCTGTTGGCATTCCTGAGTGATACCACATACTAACGGACATATCATGGATGCTTTTATTTACCAATTTCCACCAAGAACTATACAAGGTTGCATATACACGTTGAGATGGACCAGCAGGTTAGCCACGCATATTGAATTGAAGGAGACCCGATGGAACCGTGAATCATTTGTGCTGCAAGCCTGCAATTCTTGCGGTAGCAGTGGAGGTCCTTTTTCTTTGGCTGCTTGATCGGTTGATGTTCTTCATCAGCTTAATTAATTTGGCCATGTATATGTGTGTGCAGAGCTAGATATCACAAGTGCACTTGTATTTGTGAGCATGTAATTAAAGGGATGAGGAGTAGTTGACAAAGCCAAAGAACGAAATAGCAAGGGACAGCTAAAAAAAATCAGACAAGAGATTTTGTTCCTTCCCTGAAGAGGATAGGGGGGCCAGCAGGGTTGGCACATTAATTAGTTTTGCAAAGATATTTTGTGCCGCGCCCTGGCCCTCGAATCCTTCCTTTCGTTTTAGGATTATTTCTCCCAATGCAACTTGGCAACTTGTTGCGTGTGAAAAGAGTGAGTGAGGATGATTAGCCCTCTCCTTTCCTTTGTTCACAAGGAATTAATTAGCAAGAAGTCAAGAATGCATCCCTGTCATCCTGAGCCGAGTCCACAGGTCCACACACCACCCGTGCACCCATGCTTTTTTCTTTTCTTTCCTTTGATGTTGGGAGATGCATGCTTGGAAAGACAGGTTTAAGAGCAAGCCACGGTGCTGGTGTCCGTTTGTTCAATGAATGCATGCATGCATGGTTAGCTGAAATTGGCAAATCGAGCATTTTTTTTTAAAAAAAGAAGAAGAAGAAAATTGAGGTCAAGTTGTTTCCGTAGCTAACTAGTAGGATATATATGAAATGTAATTCATTCGGTGTGCTTTCACAATTACATATCGGAGTTGGGTGAGACTTTTATCTAAAGACAAATTCGAAAAAGATCAAATATATTGGCAGATGAAGTGTGCCATAGTGATCATTAAAATGTTGGCACGCATCCTAAAAAATACAATTGGCGTGCAACCATTTAGGTTGAAAATTTGTAGCTTGGTACATAACGACCACTTAGGTGCCCTCATTTCTTTTTATAGGATAAGAGCTGTCTCTTGCAATATATCACCGGAGTCGAATTTCTTCAACCTGACCAAATCCGTGGAAAAGAATGCATCAACATCTGTAGCACAATATTAGTTCAATTAAATCTATCGTAAAAAAATGTATTTCACTCGTGCATCGATTTGGTAAAAGTTTTAAAAATTGACTTACTGACCAATAATCTCATCGAAGGCCCTCTTTTTATTAGCACTAGTGCATATATAGAGTACTAATAACTGGATATAACGAACATGTTAGCATATCTTTTGTTGAGATAAGTCCACGTGCCATTCCTTCTAATTGCGAGGTAGCCGGCCAGGCCACCAGCGAGGCACGGCGAGGAGCCCACCAGCGACGGCGACGGCGGCGTGCGCCCGGCGTCCGCTACGCGGCCGCAGTACCCACTTGGCAGCAGGATTTTGAATTCTGAACGGATTTCGCGAATTTCGGCTGGATTTTTCGTTACCGCTAGTGTACGGGATTCGAAATTCCGGTATTTTCCGAAGAATTTCGTTCTCAAATTCAAAAATTCAAAAAAAATCATCAAAAAATCAGGAGAAAATTTGTTAAAAAACTAGATATTTTTATGAGCAAATAGCACTTAAAAACACTCAAATCTAAGATCATTTGATATATTAAAAATGCAATTTGGTTTTTGGACCCGTTAACAACCCAATAACCCGTTAAAATTGAAATATTATCCATTCACTCCCAACCCCTGACCGGCCGACAGCAGCTGAGTCATCCCTTCCCCCCGCTCGGCCGCCCCACGCTTGTGGTCCTGCTTGGCTCCCCCGCGCCATACCACCGCCGCGCACGCATTTTCCGGCCGCGGGAGCGGAAAGCCGACCGGCGCCTGCCGGATCCCGAGCGGGACGGGCGGATCCAGACCGCAAGCCGCTAGCGGGACCGGGCAGTGCACGGGAGTGGGAAACCGAGCTTCCCGAGCGGATTTCGCCCAGTCCCGAGCGGATTTTGCCGACTGCAGCCCGTAAATAGGAGAAGGTATGCATATTCTCTGATTTTGATGGTTTTTGTTGTCGATCTATGGTAGGCAGCGGTCATTTGTGAAGAGCATTCATACGTGCGGTACAAAAACGAGGTTTACATTCATACGTGAGGATTTGTTAGTATACTAGTGAGTTAATATGCTTACAGTGATTATAGGGCAATGTCGGCAGACCTAGTGTGGGGGCATGGCCAAAAATTAGGGGGTGGATTCAAATGCAAGTATTGTAAATGCCGTATTTGTCTTTGTTTTATCAAGTTACATACATGTGTTTAATGTTGTATTTGTGTTATGCATTATACACTGTCAGTATATAGATAATTAGGGAGAAACTCTGACAAAATTTTTATTTTTTACAATTGTACGCATCATTTCCAACGTTTCTACATTTTTCTTAGTCGAAACTTCAGCTTTTCGGTCGAATCATCGGTTTTCCAGTCGGAAAGTGCGAATTTCGTTTTCTTAAATTCAAATTTCCTTTCCGTTCAAAAAATTCAAAAAATACCGAATTTCGACTCGGATTTCGTTACCGCTGACTTCCTGCGATTTAATCCGGGTTCAGAATTGTAAACCCTGCCCGGTAGTCTGGACGCGCGGGCTCTGCCGCTGCCACGTCCGGCCCGCGTGGAAACCGCTTCGTCGTCGCGCAGGACACGTGGTGTGTCGGCAGCGCTGCACGGGCCCACCCGCCAATGGCCTTATCTACACTGGGCCCCCCTTCAGCCTTCTGCTGCCGATAGACGGAAATGCCCCTACGAGGTTTCGGATGTCGGCCACTCTCCGAGGGGGTATGGTATGGCCAAACTACCCCTCCACGTGGGCCGGTGCCCGGCAGCCTGGCTAGGAGGATTCTCTCTTCTCGCAATTCCTTTCTGACGACGCGGGGCTGATAAGAAAAAGAAATTCAAATTATTTTTCTGACGCCAATCTTGGCTCCAGTGAACGCGACAGACTCTAGCTTTTCTTTATTAGATTAATATAGACACATACAGGGGCTTAGGCTTCTGAATATCTCTCGATCTGCTGCCTGCCTCATCCATGGTCAGTCGATGATGGTACGTACTAATTAACAAAAATGCACTGTTTTGTTTTCTAGACCCATCTTTCGAGTTAGCAAACCATATCACCATGTATAACGCATCTCCTCTCCCTTTTTTTTTATCCACGGTAAAAAGCTTCGTTACCAACTGCTATTAGTAGCATGGAGTCATCTAGGAGGACAAGTCCTTACCTAGCAGCCTGCTTTGATTGCTTTTTTAGAGAAATATAAAATGCATGGCCCTTGTTTGTTTTTTCAAGTTACAATACATCAAAGGGGATGGCCGTTATTAGGCAACGTGGGATCGTTGTTCGTTTGAGTGCTAGGGATTGTATAAACAATCATATGGCTTAGGCTTAGAGTTGAAGGGCAGCATGGCCACCTTTCTTTTTTTTATTAACAAGTCAAAAGAGCACACTGTCCCCCTGCAAAAGCAACAAGAAGCAGAGAAAAAGAAAAGGGAAAAAAAACCGCCAGCAGGCTTTGAACTCGGAGAAGGACGGCTGCAGGGGCAGTCCGGGCATTTCACTCGTCTCCTTCTTCCTCTCTCTCTCTCTCCCCTGTCCGATGGTTCCTTCACATTTGGCACCTTCCCTTCCCTGCTGGCTGCTAGTCCCTCCAGCTCCACGCGCGGGTCATCACCACCACGGCACCGCGGCAGCATCCAATGCTTTCCCTCCCCGCCTCCTCCCCTACTTAATGCCCCTCACTAATCACTCCCGCCACCACTAAACCCCTTCCAAATCCCGCCGCTATCCACAGCCTCCGCCGCGGGTTTAAAGGGCACCGGTCGCTCGCTTCAAGAAGCAGAAACAGCAGCAAGAGGAGGAGGAGCCGGAGCGGCGGCGGCGAGATGGACCTCTCGTCGTTCCTTACGTCCGTGCTCACGTCGTTCGTCATCTTCGTCGTGCTGGTGCTGGTGTTCACCTGGCTGTCGCGCCGCCCCGGGAACGCGCCCGTCTACTACCCCAGCCTCCTGCTGCGGGGGCTCGACCCGTGGGAGGGCCGCCGCCGCGGGACGCGGAGCCCCGTCGGCTGGATCCAGGACGCCATCGCCGCGTCCGAGAATGACGTCATCGCCGCCGGAGGGGTCGACGCCGCCGTCTACCTCGTCTTCCTCTCCTCTGGTACTTCCTGCCTGCTCAACTTCTTCCCCCCCCCCCCCCCCCCCCCTTTTGGGGGTTTTTTTTCCTTGAGAAAAAAAAAGGTGTTTAACAGTGGCTGTTTTGCAGAAATAATTTTCTTGATAAGATTTTTTCCCTTCAAATTGTATATGTTCTTGCGTGATTTGTATTTATAGGCGCCTCTATATCGATTCTTCTGTTGTATGGAGTACCTATAAAAGATTGATTTTCTTTAAAAAACATAGAATTGGTGAACTGATGTTGATTGCACGTCACTAGTTAATTACGTTTATCCTGTGGGAGTGTCCTTGAAAAGTTTAATTTCGCACGAGAGGAAGGTGGTTGAAGAAACCATTGTTAGGATTCATTTCGGTGGTCGGTGTTTGGTCAAATATAGATTTTTTTGGATGAGTATCTGCAATTATTTGTGGTACTTTGACATTTCCCCCTTTAATTTTTCCTTGGATGTTCCAGTGCTGTCGATCTTGGTGTACTCTGGGATCGTGCTGCTCCCGGTTCTCCTCCCGCTTGCTGGAACCGATCATGCCCTTGAAGCTTCTGTTGGCATTGCTTCTCCCAACAAATCAGCTCAATCGCCTGAGGATTTCTCGGCGATTGATAGACTGACAATGGGCAATGTTGGAGTAAGTAATCATTTAAATGATTTGTTTTTCTCAGGTGTGCAATCATTTAGTACAATCTCAAGTAACTGAGATCTGCATGTCTTTTCCAATCGCTGCAGCAAAAAAGTAAGAGGCTGTGGGCATTTCTGTTGTCAGTCTATTGGGTTTCCTTTGTGACCTATTTCGTCCTGTGGAAATCCTACAAGCATGTGTCGAATTTGAGAGCTGCTGCAAGGTCAACACCAGATGTTAAACCAGAGGAGTTTGCGGTGCTGGTGAGAGATGTCCCTAAACCATCACCAGATGAAACTATAAAAGACTCTGTAGACTCATATTTCCGAGCACTTCACCCTGATACATACTACAGATCACTGGTTGTGACAGACCACACAAAGGTACTTCTGCTCTTGATGTTTATAGGGGAATTGGTATCCCTTTGTCCATTTGCTATGTTTTCACCTCCGTTCGTAAGACATGCATTAAAATACCCCCCACAGAAAAAGAAAGATAGCTTTCTTATATTCTGATCACACTGTATTGCATTGCAGGCTGATAAAATATACCAAAAGATTGAAGGTCACAAGATGAAAATTGCTCGCGCTGAAGTTGTCTATGCAAACTCAAAAACTGAAAGTAATCCTGAGGGAACTAAGCCGACTCATAAGACTGGGTTCCTTGGTATCATTGGTAAAAAGGTTGATACAATTGAATACTGTAGTGAGCAGATAAAGGAATTGCTGCCGAAACTGGAGGCCGAACAGAAGACTACCCTTCGTGATAAACAGCAGCGGTCTGCCATTGTGTTCTTCAATAGCAGATCGGCTGCAGCTTCTGCATCTCAGACTCTCCATGCTCAGGTGTTTGATAAATGGACGGTTATGGAGGCTCCTGAACCGCGTGAGATAATATGGCCCAACCTTCCAAGGAGCATATATGAGAGGCAAATCAGACAGGCTGTGGTCTACACTATTGTCTTTCTCGTTGTCTTTTTCTACATGATCCCTATCACTGCTGTCTCTGCTGTTACAACTCTGGAAAACCTGAGGCAGAAGCTGCCCTTTCTGAAGGTGGTGGTGGACCAACAAATAATCAAAACTATCTTGGAGGCTTACCTTCCACAGATCGCGCTCATTGTGTTCCTTGCATTGCTGCCTACTCTTCTTATGTTTCTCTCGAAGGCAGAGGGGATCCCTTCGCAAAGCCATGCAGTCAGGGCAGCATCAGGAAAATATTTCTACTTCGTTGTTTTCAATGTCTTCCTTGTGTATACACTTGGACAGACGTTATTCAAATCTTTGACAACCATTATCAATCACCCTGCTGAGATTGTGAATATGCTTGGCAATAGCCTGCCTGGAGGTGCAACATTCTTCCTCACGTTTGTTGCGCTGAAGTAATTCCTCTGCCTCACTTTTGCAATTACAACTTTCCAGTCTTAATATCTATGAGTTCCACTGCAACCATAGAATATAACTCTTTGATATTTCATATCGACAGATTCTTTGTTGGTTATGGGCTTGAACTCTCTCGCGTGGTTCCTCTCATCATCTTCCACCTGAAAAGGAAGTACCTATGCAAGACGGAGGATGAAGTGAAAGCAGCATGGGCTCCAGGAGACCTAGGATATAACACCAGAGTTCCAAATGACATGCTCGTTGCAACACTTGTGCTGTGCTACTCGGTCATTGCACCTTTGATTATTCTATTCGGTGTTGCATACTTCGCCCTTGGATGGCTTATAGCGAAAAATCAGGTGAGTGAGGTGTTTTTTAGTTTTATAGAAGTACAGCCTACTGGCGCTGCACACTTTGTTACTCAGTTAATATTGTAACCCTCTATGCTATTTTGTGGGATCTTTTCAAATGATCTCATTTTGTAAGTGGTTGTTTGGTGATGAATTTATCCGCTTTTTTTTTCAAATGCAGGTTCTGAGAGTTTATGTTCCTAACTACGAGAGCAATGGGCGAATGTGGCCGCACATGCACACAAGGATCATCGTGGCTCTGTTGGTTTACCAGATTACCATGTTCGGGTTCATCCCCCTGAAAAAGTTCTACTATTCACCTATCCTTTTGCCCCTGATCCTAATGACCATCCTCTTCGCCTATGCCTGCCACATGCGCTTTTACCCCGCATTTGCCAAGACTCCTCTGGAGGTGGCGCGGCACGAGCTGAAGGAAACTCCAAACATGGACGCCATCTACACCGCATACATACCTCAATGCTTGAAGCCTGATAAGCTTGAAGATCTGGATGTCTTTGAAGATTGTCAGTCGCACAGCACCTCCAGAGCCCCATCTATTTAGCTGTGCATTCCCAGATGCAAAAGACCAGAGAAATTATGCACACTTCCACGCTTGCACGTGAACCCTCTGAGCTTGTGTTTCGAGATAGGGGAATCTAATGTGAAAATGTACATACTCGACGTATTGTCTGCTGAACATGTGTGGACTACTGTAGGTAGCTGCTGTGGATATTCGGGGCTGTAAGTTTCTCAGCGTATTTGCGTAGGTTGCTACATGGTTACTGTAGGTACTTGCGTGCATGGTTATTTTAGAATTTAGACCGTCTGCTGTGTTGCCATGTAGCAAATCAGTGAGTTGGTTTGCCTGATACTGTGTGGCTCCATGTAACAGAACTACTCTGTTGATGAAAGTTCGTACTGTCGAGCGGGCTATCCTGGTTGATTCCCCGGTGCTGTTTCTTAGATCTGCTGTCACTTGATTGAATGTTCATTTGCTTCTGGACACCAAATTGCACCCTGGAGTAAAATATACACAAACATACCCTGGTGTCTTGTGTCTTTGTAACATTCAGGGCATTTCAAATAAATGCAAACTGCGGGGATTGCAGAGGGTTGGGGGTGAAAATCAGTTCAAATTCCCTCTCTATCTCGATCCAGGTGGATTGGAAACGTTTTGCTTGAAACCTCTATCGGCCTTCTAGGCAAACTTTGTTAAAACCTCAGCCAGTCAGCCCTGATTTCAGAGTCCAATTGGCAATTACAGAGTTGTTGGATAAAAAGGTCCGATATGAAAGATCATCAATCAATTGTGTGTGTGTGTGTGTGTGTTTGAAAAATTACCGACTGGGACTTTCGTTACCGCCACCAATTTGAACGTGAAAACGCAGCAGCTCCTGGCCCCCTCTCCGGTTCTCCCTCCGAAACCGCACGCAGCCGAGCGCGGCGGCTGATGCTTGACGCGGCCGGTGGGCGGACGCCGACGACGCACCCGGCGCTGCGCCACTGTGTCGCGCTCCTCCGCCTCCACCTCGCCGCGCCCTCCCTCGCCACCGCCAAGCAGCTCCACGCGCGCGCCCTCCGCGCGGGCGTGCCGCCGGCCCACCCGCACCTGGCCAAGCACCTCCTCTTCCACCTCGCCTCCCTCAGCGCCCCTCCGCTCCGCTACGCCGTCGCCGTCCTGACCCGCGTCCTCCCGGACCCGGACCCGTTCTCCCTCAACAACGTGCTCCGCATCGCCGCGTCCTCGCCCCGCCCGCGCCTGGCCCTCGCGCTCCACGCCCGCCGCCTCGCGCCGCCCGACACGCACACCTACCCGCCGCTGCTGCAGGCGTGCGCGCGCCTCCTGTCTCTCCGCGACGGGGAGCGCATCCACGCCGAGGCCGCCAAGAACGGGCTCGCCGCGCTCGTCTTCGTCAGGAACTCGCTGGTCCACCTCTACGGCGCGTGCGGCCTGTTCGAGAGCGCGCACAGGGTGTTCGACGAAATACCCTTGCGCGAGCGTAACCTCGTCTCCTGGAACTCGATGCTCAACGGGTTCGCGGCAAATGGACGCCCCAACGAGGTCCTCACCGTGTTCCGGGAAATGTTGGACGTGGACTTCATGCCGGATGGATTCACCATGGTGAGTGTGCTGACAGCGTCTGCTGAGATTGGCGCACTCGCTCTTGGGAGGAGGGTGCATGTTTATCTGACTAAGGTTGGCTTGGTTGGGAACTCGCATGTGGGTAACGCGCTGATTGATTTGTATGCCAAGTGTGGCGGCATCGAGGATGCAAGGAAGGTGTTTGAGGAGATGGGGACAGGGCGAACTGTTGTCTCGTGGACGTCATTAATTGTGGGATTGGCAGTGAATGGTTTTGGGAAGGAAGCACTTGAGCTGTTCAACTTGATGGAGAGGGAGAAGCTTGTGCTGACTGAAATCACCATGGTAGGAGTGCTGTATGCTTGCAGCCACTGTGGGCTGGTTGACGATGGGTTTATGTATTTTGATAGGATGAAAGAGGAGTACGGCATTGCACCGAGGATTGAGCATTTGGGATGTATGGTGGATCTGTTGGCGAGAGCTGGTAAAGTCAAGGAAGCATATGATTATATCCTCACCATGCCCCTGGAGCCCAATGCCGTTGTGTGGAGGACCTTGCTGGGTGCGTGTGCAATGCACAAGAAGTTGGAACTTGGGGAGGCTGCTTGGGCACGGCTGGTTGAGCTTGATCCTGGGCATAGTGGGGACTATGTTCTCCTCTCCAACCTTTATGCTGCTGTTGGCAGATGGGCGGATGTTCATGTTCTTAGGAAAACAATGGTCAATGATGGAGTGAGGAAGAACCCTGGACACAGCCTTGTGGAGCTCCGCAACTCTGTGTATGAGTTTGTTATGGGTGATAGGTCTCATCCTGAGAGTGAACAGATATACCGAATGCTTGCTGAGATAGCTGATAGATTGAGACGAGAAGGTTACATCCCCCACACAAGTAATGTGTTGGCAGATATAGAGGAGGAAGAGAAAGAAACTGCCTTAAACTACCATAGTGAGAGGTTGGCCATTGCATTTGCCTTGCTCAAATCTCTTCCTGGTACTCCTATCAGGATAATGAAGAACTTGAGGGTGTGTGGGGATTGTCATACAGTAATCAAGCTAATATCAAAGATATATGGTCGGGAGATCATTGTGAGGGACCGAAGTAGGTTCCACCATTTCAAAGGTGGATCGTGTTCATGTAAAGATTATTGGTAATCGAATAGTGCAGGGATTGTCTGCCCTATGATCAGAATCAACAAGTTTTGTTGAAGTTCAGGAGTGGCAAGTCATATGGATTCAGCCCCCGCATCCAACTTCTGTTGCACTGGAGGAGCAATGTTCAGGCAACTTCATATATTACCAGCCTTATAGGTTGTATTATTACACTAAAGCTCTTAATTTTTCAAATTGAAATGGAAGATGTTCCAGATACAGCAAGGACTAGATTGACAACTGTATTTTTATCATACTTCCCTGCCTTGTAGAATTGTAGATATTAAATACAATAATAATTTTGATTCTGTTTTATTCCTTTCTCTGAGCAAATTAATGTGCAATCTGGCTGTTCCAATCATATTAAGTTTGATTCTTATTCAAAAGAAGTACTTTCTAGCTTCCCTTGTTTTGATGAGTAAATACATACAAGTGTTTGCATCTGTGTCCACCTGTTTGATACAGATCTGAATCCTGATAGCAGGTCTGCATGAAATGATCAGACCATGCATTCTCAACTTTAGTTCCTTTATACAATATCAATGCAAGACTGATGGGTACCTTGCAACCTTCTAAAGCTTGTAGAGAGCAAGGCTAGAATATAATTGCTTTCTTCATTACACCATGCACCAAAGGTTAGCTTAGTATTATACACTCTTTAACTTTGTTTAATGGAAGTTGCTTTATTTCAGCTGTTTCAGCTCATTGGGATTGTCACTGATGTTTTCTCCAGGTGCCGCTCAGGCAAGAAAAGAATAACGTTTTTCCTTGTAATCCTATTAACAGAACCTCTTTCATTAGGCTTTGGTCTTTGTAAAGGTTCTTCCCTTACTGAACTACTTCCCTGACTTTTTTTTTTCTTTGGACGTTTTTCCAGCACTGCTGACAGGTCATTATCGTTCATCATTCTATAGCAGAATTCCAGTTTTTGTTCCCCAGTGGCACAGGCAAAAAATTCTTAGCTTTTTCCTTGGCTCCTTGCAATCTTGTTCATGAAAACACCTTCGTGTTAAGCTTCAGTCTTCGGAAAGTGAAGGTTCTTCCCTTAATACACAAGGAAAGCTCTTGCTCATTAAGCCCCCAACATATGCTACTGTGAAACAACAAAGAAAAGGAATGAGAACATGCACTTGGCCCCTTCACATCTCTTGGAATCTGCTTCATAAGTTTCCTTTTGTCCCTTTAGAAATCGTGTCCATGCATGCATATCAGCATAAGGATCCCAAGGTTTCCTGGCCTTCAAGTCATTCCCCTCAATATTGTATTGTATTCATAAAAGGTCTCTGTACTGGTTGTACAATCTAACAACTGGGTGAGATGCTGATGCAATCCTTTATAGCCTACCTTGCTTCAGTAATGTTGCAAGAACTACATTACCAGCCTAGTAAACAATCTGCATGCATGCTTCTTAAGCATGATAAAGCTCACCAATATATTTTTATACAATGGGATGAACATCAAAAGTTAGTAGTAAATTGTGTTAATTATGGCCATGTTAGTCAAACTTGAGACCAAATGGCCTGAGAATCCAATAGAATGGTCCTCTGTTAGGTGCCAGATGCATCTGTCTGCACGCTGGCCCTTTGTGTCACTTTCCATGCCACCACCCTGCAGCGGCCATAAATATGCACCATAGTGGGGGGGGGGGGGGTGCTTTCTTTGTACACGTCTTGCTTAGTGATCCCAGTGAAATCCAGCCCTTTACCCATGAACAGTGGCTGCTTTCCTGTTGATACATCTGCTCTTCACTCGTACTCTCGTTATATTCCCTAGGCCCTCACGGCCTCACCCCTCACACACACACGGGGGAGGAGGGAGGGCTGAGTGAAAACTGAAAAGCAGGGGCAGTTTTACAGTTCTTGCTTCTGCTTCAGCTATGAAGAGAAAGGAGCTGATCATCATGCACTGCCTTTTGATCCTTGGATGGTTCTTAGGTTGGTAATACTGGAATTTAAGATCTTGTTCTTGTCTTGTGTCTTTTCAACATGATTTCTTATGTGATAAGGATTTCAGTGTGTTCATGCTGATGTCAGTAGCCCAATATTGACAATGCAAACTATACATGCAAAATCTCTGTTCCTTTATTGTCAGAGCTACCCGTTCAGCTATAAATATTCAGACAGTTTTGATCAGAAACATAGCTCTGTCCCTTTCCTTGCGTGTTCAGCCTCTGCAGCTGGCCGCATCACGCCACAGGAGAAGGCGGAGTCTGTGACGCCGATCCCAACGCTGTCACCGCCGGAAGGCAACATGACGTTCATCGACGGCGTGACATGGTGCGTGGCCCGGCCAGGCGCCTCCCAGGAGGACCTCCAGAACGCGCTGGACTGGGCGTGCGGCCCCGGCGGCGCCGACTGCTCTCAGCTGCAGCCAGGCGGGCGGTGCTACCAGCCGAACACGCTCCTCACCCACGCCTCCTACGCCTTCAACATCTTCTACCAGCAGAACGGCAACTCGGACATCGCCTGCAACTTCGGCGGCGCCGGAGCCCTCGTCAAGCGGGACCCTAGTACGGAACAACCGCATTCCTCCATCGATCGATCGGTGCTCCTTTTGCTCACCGGCCGCTTTGTTCAGTGACCTGATGCGTTGTTCTTGGTGTTCTTATGGCAGGTTTTGGATCATGCAAGTTCCTGCCATCTGAGTAAGTGAAAAATCCACTTTGAATGTTGTCTCTTGTGGTAAAATGGCTCGTATGACGGGTATATCTTTTGCTGGAAATGGCTCAGGACTTCTGCAGCTGCGAATTCCTTGCCGGTGGTGGGAAGCGCGTGGGTGGGCGTGGTTGCTGCATCTCTGATTGCGCTTTGGTTGAGAGTTTACTCGATGTAGAGAATAGAGATCCTCGTTTCTGTTATTCTTTGCCCGATCGAGTACTGGATGTCAGGGGGGAATATATGTGACGTAATGAAAAATTTGAGTGATCTATAGTGGTTTCTGTTTCACTCACTCCGTAAGGACTGGTGCAGCTTTATTAGTTTTGTGTTTCCTCTGCGGTCTCCGTGAGAATCAGAAGATCGCGAGACCTTGCGTGCGATGAGAAGAAAATACGGCAGCCTAGTCATTAGTCATTACCGAGACCAGATACACACGCGGGAAACAATGAGGAGAGGAAGCTCACCAATATAGGTAGATTAGATGTGCAAGTAACTACTTGGGTCCCACTGTCGTGAACTCCCCCAGGGCCGAATAACAATGTTCAATTCCGAAATTGAATTTCTAGAGAAATTTACTAGTTTGATGGTCAAATATACCGGTTTTGAAGTTCAATGGTCAAATCTAGACTTAACAATAGTTCGATGGTCAAAGATGGACTTCTTCCTAAAAAAACCTTCTATTCTTTGAAGATAACCAAGGAAATCAGTTTGGCCTTTAGATAACGCGAGAGATAAGCCCTCCAGTTCATTAAAATAAAAACAAAAGCATTTTTTATTCAGTTGTCTCGAAACAAAAGTCATTTAGGTCGTCCCAACAAGATAGCTCCGAGCTAGTACCCTCCTGTCATGGATGAGAGTGACACCAAAAAATAGACTCACTAGTGACGGGATACTAGATAGTCTCGCACATATTCCAAGATGTGGCCTCTCCAAGGCTCACCCTCCGGAGCTCCATTCTTTTTTTTTTGACCATTCAAAAAGTGGTTAAAAGGGTAATTTTCCATTTTTAAAATAATAAAGAATTGATTTAATCTCTACAATTATATGAGTAATTCATTTTAAGTTAAAAAAATATGAACTAGTACCAAAATATTTCTAAAAATGTAATATATCTGCTAGTGCTGTACTTTAGAGTTATTTAAATCTTATTTATTACTTCTAGTGGACAAGGTTTTGAACAATAAGACACTAAGAAGGGTAATAATAATATTTAAATAACTCTAACAAGAGTACTAACTGACAGAATACATTTTTTAGAAAAAAATACTGGTTTCACATTTATTTCTAATTTAAAATGAATTAGTTATAAATTATTGGATATTAAGATAATTTTCTATTATTTTTAAAAATGAAAACCACAGTTGAAACCACTTGGGGAACCAAATATATCCGATTTTAATAGTTGGATGAACAAAGGTACCCGGTTTTGGAGTTCTATGGTAAAAAAATGGACTCATGTGATATTAATTCGATGGTTAAAAATAAATTTATTTCTTTTTGTAATGCTGATATGATGTAATTAGATTCTCTAACATTTAATTTCTATTACAGAATAAACAATACGAGTTCTAAATGCAAAAAAATTGTATGTAATTTTTGCAAACTTGGTAACTTAATAACACATAGAACTACCGTAGATCGATTAAAAAAAGGTTGATAAAATGGAGAGAGAGAGAAAAAGCATAACATGTTTGCAATTTGTGGTGTTTTCCATTGATTTCTACAGAAAAAAGGTGGGACAAGACTGAATAATAATATCATAATAAAGTATGTAGAATATAGAACTTTTTGTTCCTATTTTTGCATTTAAATTGCATTAGTTAATTGCTTTAGGCTGGAAAAGCAAAGGAACCCGTTTCTCAACACGCCCCACAAAAGACTGTATTTGGAGTTTATATTTTTGTGCGGATCCTACAATTATATGCACTGTCTAGATCCATACAATTATTACAAGACAAAAAAGGTGTGGTTTGCTCTTGCTATGGTGCCTTACACATGGTGACGTTGAAAAATCTCAGAGGCGCAATGGATAGAACACCGGCGCCCAAACTCAGGTCACCGTGTGTATAGGTGTTAATTACTGGTGCTTGAAACAACACGTAGGTTGCATATATATACCCAAGCAATGGATCGACCTAGAGTTGGATATGTGTTTGATTTTGTTACAACAGATTCTCTAGATTACAGGAGATTCTAGAAGATCCTAACAACGTGGTCGGTCACATCATTTGGATAGATTACATGGTTGTCGACTTTATCTTACAGACGTTACATGGCCAGCTTTACTCGGTTGATGCCGCGCTCAGTGCCGCTGGAGCAGCCCTTGTAACATCGAGCAGATCCTAAATCGTGACCTTGGATCTTACAAACTTGAGTAGCTCCTCTTTGGCCTTGGAGACCCTCTTCTCAGCGAGGGTAGTGGCCTGAACATGAGAGTGATGACAGTGTATGTGAACTTGAACACAGTGTCACTCCTCACTCCTTTCTGCAGCAGGGAAATAAGATAATTTTTGTTTTTTTTGGTAAGAGATCAGCCGAAATAAGCATATGGCCATATGCTCACCATAAATCATCGAGGGCTATGCGGAGTGTCTCAAAGTACTGGACGAAGGTGTCGAACCGTCTTTATGCTTTTTCACTGCCTTGTTCATCTCCTTCACAAAAATAAATAGCTCCACATGGCCCGCAGCATTGTCCAGAGCTGTCTTCTATGTGTCCTTGGTGGCGGAGTTCTTGTTGTCACCATTGATGCCCGTGCTCGCGGTGCGAACTAGAGAAAAGAAGTGGGCTCGTGCCAACTACGGTGCCAGGGTAACAAAGAACTTGGGGAAGGGTACAATTGGGGTGAGGGACATGTGAAGATCTTGGGGCAGAGAGTGGTGGAGCCCTAAGGGAACATGAGAGAAGGAGCGATGTCATTACTAGGGTTTCGGAGGTAGAGTGGATGATGGCTTGTTGTAGAGGGAGGGAGAGAGGGCAGTGTCTCTGTTGACGGCACTTAAGCACGGCAAACCTTATACTGGAAGCAACAGTATCATATGTAGCTTTTTCCCAGGATGAGTATCATGGGTTTTGTCAATCCAGAAAATTAATTAATTGAGAACTAATTAACAAGAGTTCAAGGTAAACTAAGGGTATAAAACAATACTATAATCTACCTCTAAACTAGCCTAAACTATATCTAAACTATGTCTAAACTATACTAATATTATAAGATAAGCAATTAGAACAAGACTAGAACACCAATTAAGGGGTATTAACTAGAGTCTAATCAAGCTCTAATTGGATCCAAGACATGCATGATAAGGGCACCACAAATAGATAAGAGTAACGAGATAACTAGTAGCTCAAGGTAGACAAGCATGATCAAGCATAAACTTCATAGCATGATTAAATCAAGATCAATCAACCTAACTCTTAGATCGAGTTTAACCTTTCTCCAGCCCTACTATCACTGAACCAGGTAATCGACGAGAAACTCTTAACAGACATACATAATTAGATAATGCACTTCTAATTACTTCACATAGTCTAATAACATAATTAGCACAACTAGAACCTCTAATCACCATAATTACAAGAACTAGATATACAACTATATTATTAGTAAGCTAGATCAATGATAAGAATGCTAGAAGAATATAGCCCTTAATAACATGCTCTAATTAACATGCATCTAGATCTAAAGTTAATTAGAGTTAGAACAAGCATAATTAGAACAAGAAGATGATAATTAGACAAGATCAATGCTTCATTAATAAATTGTATCATACTTACAACCATGGCCATACCTTCCCTTGATAATACAATTAGACCTCTGGAGCTAGGTAATTAGAGCACCGTACAAGGGCTCTAATCACCTCTAGGAACTAGAAGAACTCTAATCCTAGACTAAAAACTCGACCCTCAGCTCTCCTCCAGTTGACGTCCCTCATCTCTGCATCTTGTCGCCTTGATAATGAATTGGATAAATTGGATGGTCTTGGGGGCCTCATGGGAGTTTGTATTTATACTCCGGAGGTGCCTTGGGGCGCCCTCCACCTTCCTCTTGTTTGGAATTGGAGTAGGACTCTTGTTTGCCCAGAAATCGGACTTTTCTGTTTTCTGCATCTTTCGTATTTCGACCATATCTCTATCATCCGGACTTCAAATAAGGCAAACTCGGACTCTAAATTGTAGAGCTCGAAGAGATATACAACTTTGGTATTCAAACTTTTTTCATTTGACATCGTTAAGATCTTCAAATTGGGCCCGCAAGGTGCTGCTGTCCTAGAATCCGAGAATATCTCGAGATTTAATTTGGGCTTGGATGGATCTCGTGATAAACCTTCCTTATCTTCAATTCCTTTGTACCCAAGTAATCCTTATCTCCTTGGAATCTTCTGGAAGAGGCGTGATAGAAAGGGGGACACGAGACGGCACCAGAAGGGGGTGGTCGGCCGACCAAAGGGCTTAGGGTCGGCCGACCCAGCCCTTTCCTTCGGCTGTTTCTTTCCATCTTTCGCGGGGTCGTTGCTTGTTGCCTAAGAAATATAATTGTGAGGGTTCTCGGACTCTTGGGTTCTGGAATCTTCGATATTCTCCGAGAATTGACGAAATCTTCTAGATTCGGATATAATTGAAATACTTTTCCCGCATATTCTTCCATAAACTTGTAGCACTTGATGTCTTCTGGAAGTTTCTAGTTAGAAAGCCTTGATTAACTCAGAGGAGGAGCATAAGTCAACCAAGCCTTCCTTGATCATCATCTTCATAAAATGACATCTCAGATGTCTTTTCTTACTCGACGTAGATTAAGGTGAATTTCGCGAAAAATTGGTAAAAAACCTGTAAAAATCACATATAGCAATTTTCCAAGGCAATATTGCAAAATCCACAATAATCGGTGATAATTGATAGTAAAAGATAAAGTTGACGCATAAAATCAGTGAAAAACCATATAAAATGATATAAAATATTCGTTCAAATGTCGCGTCAACGGTCTCTGAGGTGGACAGTTGCAGAGCGGAGGTGGCAGCTCTTCTCATTTGAGCAAGGGTGGGATCGACATGGGACCACACCAACGCCATGTGATTGAGACATCGAAGGGCTTAGAACCTTCCCACAAACTATAGATTTGTGTTGTGGCATCCAAAACACTACAAAGAATGTAATGTGTGTGTGGGGGGGGAGGGGGTGTTGCTACTAGTATGGAGCACTACACAAGACAACAATAGTGCTCCATACTAGTAGTACATTATTTGGCTTCTAAAATTGTTGCTCCAAAACGAAAAAGCTAGGTACAGGAAATAGGCCTAGTTAAGGCCTATCCCATGAAATGGCTAGCCCATATAGGGCGAAGACCTATTTCTAATTCTAAAATCCTTCAAATGAAAACATATAAATTACCGCTCTCTATAAATATGACCCAAGGGCTAGAGTTTAGGGACCCCTTCTGGACCTTTCAGTTAGCAATTACATATTTGTCCCTTGCCCTCCATAAATTACATATTTATGCATCTCCATCTCCGTTTTAGGCTTAATCACGGTCTAATTATGGAGTGTGTTAAGTAAAACTATCTATGGTGTTTTCCAAGTTTATGCTAGACGTTTGCATGCTGTGCAATATTTATGTTGGACAAGGAGACACAAAAAAAAAACCACATCTATATTAAGGATTATATGCATTGGTTTATGTTATACACGGAGTCTGTATTTTGTGCTATGTTTATGGTGGATAGGTTGTTGAATTGTGTGAACATCTTGTACAACACAACCTCAAGCACGGCGAAGAGAAAACGGAAACCGATGTTGATGCGCTTGCCACGCTGAAGCTCTTGAAAAGAAAGATATTTAGTGACCAACAAGAAATAAGACAAGAATAAGAAAAAGCTTGTACCTTTGTT
Source organism: Paspalum vaginatum (assembly GCA_030272315.1). Classification (NCBI taxonomy): domain Eukaryota; kingdom Viridiplantae; phylum Streptophyta; class Magnoliopsida; order Poales; family Poaceae; genus Paspalum; species Paspalum vaginatum. The sequence goes on from CM059013.1 coordinate 45,351,102, forward strand.
GCTGCAATAGAAAGGGAAGAGATTTAGTTCCCAACAAGCAATGAGATGAGAAAAGAAAAAAAACTTATATTTTGTTATTAGAACCCGTGCTTGATTGGCCTCACACTTGTACCGCTGAGGGTGAGCATTTGATCTTTCACAAATGCACGTGTGATGTGGGTGCAGTCGCTGCCTCAGTAGTTGCTGACGGGATTGAAGCTGTTTGCTGCACTAGCGAAGCCACGGCGCACCCCCAAGCATGTTCATAATAGATATAAATTAACAAAAGAGTAGATTGTCACCCATGCATGTTCTTAATAACAAAAAAAACACGTACGTGGTGACCACCACACCAAGCTAGGGCTGCGACCCTTATGCAACCAACATCTGCAAATAATTAAGGAGCTATGTTTCCTGAGTCTAGAATGCAAATTAACTTTCTGCGTATTCATCGGTGGCCAAAAAATTTAGCTGATCAAGATTTCAAAACGTAGAAAACGAGAGAGAAATGAAAGTGACTAAAACTACCCTCTCAACGACATGTATACCATTCTACCTTAAATACAATGCCGTGGGGACGGTTTTTCCCCCACCAGTAGAGTTTTTTTAAACCTTCCGACCGATGGTTGGGCTGGTTAGCACAACGTAGCTGCTCCTAGCCAACCAGGGATCAAACCCCAGCGTGTACGCTTCGGTGCTGCTGGGGAACCTTGGGGCACCAAAAAAATCCCCTCGTTCGCCCCACGCCAAAGCACAGGTCTGTGGTCGGCGCCCTCTCATAGGGTTGTGGTGCCACTGCGAACGGATGGGGTGAGAGTTCACGGTTTTCTCGGCCTCTGTGAGAAGGTCTTCTTCTTAGCCCCTTAACGGTTGTGTGCGCTTCGGTGCCGATTGGGGGAAATGTCGCGGGCCGGCTAGGCCTTGCAGGCTGAGTTTTTTTATACCATGAGGCCATTCTCAGTGGTAGGTTTTATATTTTTGTTTCCGATGTGCCACATAAGTTAGGTGAGATTGAAATAATGGTTGAAACAACCACTGAGAATGTATAATTTCATTCACTGCAGTTTCGTATGCAACACAACATAGGTAACATTGTAGGCAGAGCTCTATCCCGATGAAACTCATTTAATCTCTTTCTTCGCTAATGACTGGTCACATCACTAAAAATAATGGCATAGCACCTCTCATCATTTATTAAGCCCAGCGCAAGAGAGCTGCTCACTAGCTAGCTCAGTATTTTTCATCAATCATCCATCAGGACCCGCAAAGTAGCTAGTTGGGGGTGGCCCTCATGCGCTATACTAATCTGTCCTGGCCGGCGTGCCGCCTCCATGGCCGGTCACGGATGGACGACCGTGTGGCTCCTTCACGAGGATCCCTAGCGATGCGGACGACGATGCAGACTGCGGGGACGACTTCCTTATGCAGATGTTGAACGTCGGTCTATTGAACTGCAAGAAGCTCAAATTGTACTACAACTTGCAAAGGTATTAACTTTGTGGCTTCTTCTCTTTGATCCAGACCTGATCATCTCTAGAGTATCTTCTAATTCCATATTGTAATGGTAGACGAGATCTTGTGTATAGCAAGTACTTTGACCTAGTCACAAACCTGTTGTACGTCCTCCTTACGCTCACGCTCTCATGACTCCTTGACAAGGCGGAGAAGATGCCAGCTAAGGTAGAGTTGCAGATGGTGGCGGTGAAACAGTCGACTAAGGTGGAGAACCCGGAGCCGCTGGTGGTGGAGCCGCCAATGGTGAAGGTGAAGCAGCTTGTAACGGAACCGTCGATTTAATCTGAACCAGACACACCTGTCACATTTGGCTTGCAGTGTACTTAGACCAAACTAAATCCGGTCGTCCGTCGAGCTACCCATAAAGGGCACTTGATGTAACCATCACTCAGGGATGCCGACATCACACACGTTAAGCCCTCGAAAGAGCCACAACAATTACAACAATCCATCATTTCATACAAATATAGATTGATTTGTTACAAAATATTTGCTCAAAATGAGGTACAATCATACTGAAATAGAGTTCCAAAATAATCTCGCAGCGGAAATCATAACATAATACCGATATATTCTTGCAGCAGAAATAAAATATCGAGCTATGACATTAAGCCTACCATTGTCATTCTTGATCATGAAATTCCTGAAATAAAAATATCAACAACATTGGGGTGAGTCGTGCGGTACTCATTGGACTTACCCGTGGGCGGTTTCAACCCGACACATTTGAGAGTATGCAAAGGCTTTTTTTGGACTTGACTCTGACCCGCGTAAGCTTACTAAAAGTGAGTCCTTACTTTGTATCATCCATTTTTAAAGCATAAGTCTCATTTGATTCATTATAATTATCATCATGATCCATAATTCATATATCTTATCCTCTCAATATATATGTCACCATAAAGTAGCTTGCAGAAATGTAAACATATAAGTACAAACATGTAATGTAAAAAGCATGATTAAATGAATAAGATATTACAGGTTATTACTACGTTAGAACGTAACTGGCATTGGCATTCCTACACCTGGTGAGCATCAGCTATTCGAATCGATTTTAACTTCCGGGAATAACTATCATGCCAGGGGTACATGCTTCCTAGCCTTTGCGTTCCCACATATAGCCTCCATCTCCACTTGTTACATCTCAAGTTCGATTCAAACCCGCAATTCCCCAAGTTTAGACCCATGGAGCGATACCACGGCATCCCGGGTCAGCCCTCCCATGAGTCAAGCGTCCCTAGGCTCCATGGTAGGACCAAGTTTCTGTTTTTCGGATGGTTCAAGTAAGACTTTCACCGGTCCCATGTCCCGGTTAAGCACTCTAGCAATGTTATACCGACCAATAGCCGAACAACGGACGGGCCTTAAACGACTCGGGCGGAGTCCACCAAACCATTCACATCATTTTTCATCGTAATATACCCATATTTCCGCCGATCTCATCTTTTCATCACATCACATCATATTGCTTTCAAAATTTAAACTTTTGTAAAACATTTTTGAGTCATATCATCTCGCGAGTGAATATCTTCACTCGTCTTCTACCGTCTAAGCATGGCTAAGCATAGATTTCGATCTATCTATTCTACATAGTATATCAGGTATTTATGCAGGTGGGGTTTCAAACAACTCTAAATGTAAATGTATAATCAAATAAAGGGTGGTGAGACTCCTGAAGTAGATGTATATGCGTAAGGGGCCTGCCTCGTCGATTACCAACGACAAATTGCGGTAGTAATAGTGGTGTTGGTGTGCATGTTGCTGCAAGCTGGGCCGAATAGACGTCTCGGCAGTGCAGTCGAGATGAAGAATAGCTAGAGATATATTAATAATCTCGCATGGATAAGAAGGAAGTCGGCGAGCGCGAGCATATGAGCCTTCCGCCGATTTTAACAGAGATTTGATCGCTTTGCTCCATGCCTCCATTCGCGGTATAGAGATGATCCGCGGGCTTCGGCAGCATAAATAGAAAGACAGATCATCGTGTACAGGTGCATGCATGCGCGCGCGGGCCGCGCTTCTACGCGTGCTTGAGATCATGAAGAGTTAGCACCGGCGGCGTCCCGACAGCCTGAGTGGCATCGTCGACGACGGCTTTATCAAGTCTAGTCGTGGAGAAGCAGCGCGTGAGTAGTCCCGGCAGCCATGCGCATGTCCGCCGGTCTGGATTAAACTAGGCGAACTCTCGGATGTCTGGTTGCCTGGGGAAGAAGTTGGATCACGGAGGCAGCCGGCGAGACCGCATCGGCGTGAAGAGGGACGGTCGATGGGCTACACATACCGCCGAGTCTTGGAGTCATTGCCGGCACCGAGGTCGAGTCCGCGCAGCACATGAGGATCAACCGCGCTGGGATCGTGACCGCTAGCTGCTTTCCCTTCTCACACGCAGGGACCATGCATGCACGTAGCCTGGAAGGGAAAGAAAACACGCAGATTCTAACCAGTGCGTTGGCGACTGGAGCAGTCATGGCGCCGGTGCCGGAGGGCACGACGACGGCAGCAGCGATCTTTCTAGCGTCTGATCAACGCCGGCCGGCTGTGGTGCAGGTTGCCGAGGTCGCCGCGAACTTGGAGCAGCGGTCGCCGGAGGAGAGCGTCTTCGTCGGCCACGGCAGCAGACTGGCGTTGGTGAGATTTGGAGCCGTGTGGGTTGGGTTGGCGTTGTGTGGTGTGGTGTCCCCCCCTTCTCCTCGAGTGGAGCTCTGTATTTATAGACCGAGGGGAAGAGCCTTAATTCAGCTGACCGAACAAAGCGCGCAGTCCTTTTCAGTTTTGAGCTTTGATCTTATTCTCCAGCTGAACCGACGTCTGAGACAGAGAGGTCTGCCGGTGGGCCACCGTACCGTAGGAGCGGGCGAGAGATATTCTCGGATGCTGTTAGCCTCCACGTCTGGCCGGTTAATCAAAATTTGCACCCGCGCACACACGTTCGCTCGTTGATACGTGGGCCTAATCAGGCGGAGGTCCATTAATCGGAGAGGGTTTGAGTTAAACCACGGTGGGATGAGAATCGTGATACGAGGACGAGAGTCGTCGTGATGTTTCTCCGAAGTTTCCTGTCGATCGGTGCCATGTGGGTCTGGCCGTATGTCCGTATTTGACGTGTATATTTGTACTAGGTTGCTCCTGTGTACGTACGTGCCATGCCTGTGTTGAGTTCCACGTACATGCACGTACTCGTTTTGAAAGGTACTTAGCTGGGCTAGGTAGCCGGCCAGCTAAAGAACGGCTCAATTTCTTACGTACGTGCTATATATGCATGCATGGCCTTGTATTATAATATGTTTTCTAGGCGGGCTTGCATATATTATCTCCATTATAATCATTTCGTGCATACTTAGCCCCATGTACGTGTTTTTCTTGATTGACCAAACGGGCTCAGCTGTGCAGCATATCCATGCATGCAAATAGAGTTAGCATCTCAAGCACCATTTCTTGCTTTCCAAATACCATACAAACGAGTTTATCGCTGCACGCACAAATTATCGTCGAACAACATGTTAATATTAGCACAGTTGAGATGGGATGGACAGCATATTCACAGTGCAAAAGGAAAATAATGGGGCTAGCCGTACTTGAGCCCTTGTCGAATGAGAGGCTCCATGGCTGCATGGCACGAGACAACTCTCTGATGGGAAAACGATGTTTGGAAGTACGTCCACTTGTCCAGTTTCTGCAGCAATATTATTGGCCCCCCCAATGGATCACTCTGCACGATGATCATGAACATATATAACTCAGATGTGTTTCAGTCTGAGCCAGTGGTTGAACAACATATATAACAAGAAAAGGAATATCAAAAAGTTTTTGGATTGCATGGCAATATCGTATCACAAGAGATGGATGGCCGCCACCGCATATATATATATATATATATGTATGAAAATTCTTTTCTACATACGCATGTAGCTACACTCACCTCTATATCTCAAGATCTTGAAGGTATTTGGTCGAACGAAAGGTATGTACACGGAGCATGTAATCACACTAGACCATCTGTGATGGTATATACGTGAGGTATAAGAGTATACTTGGGGTATGTGGACATACCTCACTATATGTAATAATATAAAGGTATTTTTACAATAAATTAAAAGCAAGGGTTGTTCTGTAATTTTTTCATGTGATGACCTTTGAGGTATCTTAAAATAAATATGCGAACATACTCAAACTGATAAATTAGTATGCGAACATACCTTTATTGGTTTATTGAAGGTGAGTGTAGCTACATGTGCGTGTAGATAAAACTCTTCGCATATATATATATATATATATATATATATAAAGGTAAATCTATGTCGTTGTGCATGGCCCCTGCGAACTATTAGATGGAGGGGAGCAAAAAGGAAGGAAGGAACGACATTGGTGGGCGGGGTTTACATTTCCGTTTTTCCCCAAAATCCCATATTAGGCCGGAAACGAAATTCCAGACTGAATTTCGCTAAATTCGAATTTTCCGAGCGGAAACCAAATTCGAATTTGAAAAAAAAACCGGACTTTCCGACCGGAAATGTTGTTTTCCGACAAAAATGAGTAAAATGGTTAAACAATTAAATACTTTGATATAACTTTATTTGTACTTTTGCATATCACAATTTACAATATATATATATATATATATATATATACATATATATATATCAAATACATTCAACAAAAATTATTGATACAAATGCATACAAACCTAGGTATGCCACACGAAATCACATATAAAATACATAAAAACCGAATATATCACAATAGTATAAGTTCATAGTTAAAATCCATAGACCATAATACAAGTTTATAGTACATAAATTGCATAGTCCATATGAAATTACAAGTTCAATATAATAAATAATGTCCATATATATCATGTAGTGCTTTATCACAATTAACATATACTTCTATTATTAATAAGGGTATGTATAGACTTGATAGTGAACTGTTTAAAGTGTAGACTTCTATTTCATATGTATCATATAAATATGGTGTGGAATTCATGTGTAAGATTATGATTTAATCAATTTGAATGAATAATTTATGAACAAATTTAAGTATAAACCACAATAAACAAGTCAACATCATGTACTTCACTCTTCTATTAATATGGTCATGCATGAACTTGGACTTCGATTATTAAGAGTTTGTATGGTCTTTTTAAACTTTGGTCTTATGTATCTATATAAATTTGCTGTGTGATTCGTAAAGAATATTTATAGTTTATGGAACTTGAATGAATAATTTTTGTTCAAATTATGTTTAAATATGTATTATGTCCCTTCCAATGTTATATATATATACAAAAAATAAAAAGTAGTGTTGAAATTTCTATCTTTACATGGAAAAAATTCCGATCGGAAAGCACCAAAATCCGGTCAGCAAATCCGAAAAATCTGAAAAATATTTTTTTTTGAAATTTTGAATTTTAAACCGAAAAAACTCAAAATATACCAGAAAATCGTTTCCAGTATACTACCGAAAACAAAAAAAAATCTGAAATTCGCGAAATTCGTTCGGAAAAGAAGCCATGTTGGTGAGCTAGGGAGCTCCTGCAAAGGCGGCAGCAGATAGCAGGGCCCCCACGCCGACGCATGGAAGCCAGCTTGGTCAACTTCATGAAGAGCAGCGCCATGGCACCCAACAAGCTAGCTGGGGGCTGGGGCCTTCAACTTTAACTTGACGACGAGCTAGGCTAGCTAGGGTTTGTTCCGACTTTATTTGGTTGTTTCTTGGGCACGTTATTACGTACTAGTCTCTATGTATAGTTGGTCAGTCCGGTCCATCCAGGCAGGACTCCAGCGGGAGGGGGCAAAAACGTTCTACGTGTACTTGGAGACAACTTCTCATACGCCGACGCCGACCCATCCAGGCTCGTGCATGCAACCGACCTATCCGTGCGGCCGTGCCTGCATCATGCATATGAGGCATCCTCTCATCCACAATCATCACAATTACTTAAATAAACTGGGTGGAAGGATGTGCAGCGGCCATGAATCATGATACGTATGGACATACAGGACCATATATGGAATTGAAACATATTTCATTTCCAAGTCTAATAGGAATTGAAATGGCTACAAATTAAAATGATTGAAAATTAATTCTTTTTTAAGGCTAACTATGGAAATTGTTTCTTGGAATCGAAATCATTACTAGTTGTTTGGATGGATACGGAAAAATCATAATTATCATTTATTTTCATTGTGATTAGTTTTAGCTACGAAGAGAAAGGAGCCGATGGTCATGCACTGCCTTTTGATCCTTGGATGGTTTATAGGTTGGTAATACTGGTGTTTAAGATATTGTTCTTGTCTTGTGTCTTTTCAACCGGATTTCTTATGTGCTAAGGATTTTAGTGTGTTCATGCTGATCTGTCAGTAGCCCAGTATTGACAATGCAGACCATACATGTATGATCCATTAGTCGGTATCTCTATATGATCGATAGTGGTATCTATAAAAATATTAGGCTGAGTCCAGTAGATCATTTATTTTCGTTGTCTATTTCAACCTTTATTTTGTTTACGGTGTAGCTAAAATATCGTTTTTTATTATAAACGACCATTTATACGATCTGTCCCAGACAGTTTTGATCACAAAGTCATAGCCTCTGTTTCCTGCGTGTTCAGCCCTGCAGCCGGCCGCATCACGCCACAGGAGAAGGCGGAGTCAGTGAGGCCGATCCTAACCCTGTTACCACCGGAAGGCAACATGACGTTCATTGACGGCGTCACGTGGTCCGTGGCCCGGCCAGGCGCCGACTGCTCCCAGCTGCACCCGGGTAGGCGGTGCTACCTGCCGAACACGCTCCTCACCCACACCTTCTACGGTCTACGCCTTCAACATCTTCTACCAGCAGAACGGCAACTCCGACATTGCCGGCAACTTCGGCGGCGCCGGAGCCCGCGTCAAGCGGGACCCGAGTAGGGCTTATTTGGATAAAAAAAACCCTTCAATCTACATGGATTTAGAGGGGATCTTTGGATTTGTTTGAAACGGAGGATTAGAAAACACAGGAAAGGAAGAAAACGTAAGAATAGAAAAAAAATGCATGAGCAAAATAGAAGATAGAAAAAAAGAAAGATTTTTATAGGAATGGTGTTTGGAATGGAGGAAAGAGAATAATATTAAAATATTAGTAATATACTAGACAATATACGTACACACGGTTAAACTAATTGAATTTGAGAAACTACTAGTACTTAGCAATGGATTATATTAGTTTGCAGCAAATAAAAAGCACTGTAATACTAGTATTATTTTATTCACAACCATCTGCGAATGGGACTTGCGGTCTATGGACTAGGCTCATCTATGCACGTCATTGCCATCATCCTTACCTTCTATCTGTCCGCCATCGTAGCTGGTAGTTCCAAGCTCCTGGTTTTCCTCGAAACAAACAGAAATCCCCATTCCTCGGCTCATCCTCCCCAAGTTCGAACTCATCTATGGCGCAGGTGCGGTAGAGGCGGAGGGTGCTGCCTAGCAGATGTGTCTTCTCATCGTCTGATTTTTCTTTCCGAGGCGTTTGATTTGGTTTTATTTGGAGTTCATCGTTGGCCAAAAGCTTTGAGAGAGAGGAGAGCAGCGGAGCTTTGATTAGGACAGATGGCATCCATGAGCGGCACAGGAAAGATTTCCATGAGGTCAGAGCTCATGTTTTTATTCCTCCAAAACTGAAGGTTTACTCACCGTTCCTCTGGAATGTTTCTCGGCTGTTCCTTCGTTCCAAACAGACGGTGACGTCAGCAAAACTGAGGAACGAGAATCCTGTGAAATTTCTTTGAAAAACCTATGTTCTAAACAGACCCTAAACCAATTTTCACCCTAAAACTCTTCAACCTACGTGGATTGCATTTATCCAAGCGAGCCACGGGATAACTGCATTATTCCTCCTACATTCCCCATTGGTCGGTGCTCGTTTTGCTCACCGGTCGCTTTGTTCAGTGACCCGACCTGTGTTCTTGGCACAGCTTTTGGATCGTGCAAGTTCCTGGCATCTGAGTAAGTGGAAATCCACTGCGAATGTTCTCTCTTCTTGTGGCAAATGGCTCAGGACTTCTGCAGCTGCGAGTTCCTTGCCGGTGCTGGGAAGCGCGTGGTAGGGCGACAGGGCGTGGTTGCTGCATCACCTGATTGCGCTTTGGTTGAGAATTTACTCAACGTAGATAATAGAGATCCTCGTTTCTGTTATTCTCCTGATCGAGTACTTGATGTCAGAGAGGAATATATGTGACAATGAAAAATCTGAGTGATCTATGGTGGTTTACGTTTCACTCTGTAAGGAATGGTGCTACTTTTTGGTGTAGATTTTATCGAAGAATATTAGTTGTGTTTATAAATAAAAAAAACTATAAATAATAGTCAGAAGAAGCTCATCAGTTTCTTTTGCGTCGAGATTTCACATCAGGAGATGGCGTAGTCAAGTACGTGCCAAATAATCTACATGGAAAAAGGCCATGAACGGATGAACACAGCCCATATCACATCAAAATTGTTTATTGTTTTGATGAGGTGGTTGGAGAGAGATGAATAAAATATAGGATGAAGTTGTACCAAAGGAATAGCATCAGTCAACAATAGCAACCTACAACATCAAAAGGATATCTTTGGTTTGAGAATGTCATCTCATATCCATTTATGTACATATGTAAACTTGCATTCTACCGGACGTAGTAGTTTTGCTACGCATGGTTTTGTGGCAATCTCCAAAGTAATAATCTACTCTTCCTTTCTTTCTGAATAAAAATGCCTTCTCAACATAGCCTCCTGAAGTCATGTCTAAGATAGATGAGATAATGATCCTGCCTTTCACCGATCCTAGAAATGGCTTGGTAATTTGACCACGTCAGCACTGGCCATCTGAATCGTAACTGCATTCAACTGAGCAGGATGCAGATTTTTACTGAGAATGCAAAAGTCATGAAAAAACAGGGCCTGCCATGAACAGGATATTGTCAATTTAGAGAACAAACCGTTATCAAACATGACCACAATGACATGGGTGCGGGTGTACGACTCAGCAGTTATTTGGGACACACCAAAATAGCTCTTGGAGTCCTGTCTAAGTGTCGGAATCCGACACAAGTGCGGTGTCTGACTTGGCAAAAACAATTTGGACATGCGTGCCAAGGTAACACATCGTATGCATATTGCAAATGCAAGGTCAATACCAATATAAATACTACTTGTACCCTTAACCCTTCTCTCTTCCTTTGCTAGTTTTGTTTCAGATAAGTTCTACGCTCAATCCCTGTATCTTTATAAAAAAAATTCGATCTGTAAAGTTTCTACTTTACTAACAAATGTTTAGTACGGATTTCCCTCATTGTTCCAATGAAAAAATAATGACCTATTTCCGTTCCAGAGTGACCTAAAGTGGTGATGATATGAATATACGGGAGTACTAAATTCATGTCTATGCAATTCATATACCAAAAACATGTCACCATACTGAACCTGATTTGAGCTCAGACTCAAGCTCGGTTTTTGGTAAACTCTGTTGATACTAGTTTCTAGTTGAGTTGGTTCATCAGTGTTGATGCAAGACTATCATGGTTAGAATTTGACCCATACCAAACACTTGTCTCATCATTTCATAGGTGATAGTTTTTTGTCCATCAGTTGCAAGACATGAATGTAGATACCATCTAGTACACATATTATTGTCTTTTTAGTTCACTCCATAAATACCTCTATTTTGAGAATAATATACGAGAGCCCTACTGAAATGAGTGCAGGTCGCATGCAGGGGCTGGGATGTCCCCCATTAGCCAATTCAACAAGTTGCAATTTTTTTTAAAAAAAGGTCAAAAAGTCCATGTATGTAGCATACATGAAGTTAAAAAACACAAAAAAACAGTGTAACATTCATACTAGTTATCTAGAGACAAACTAGACAAAGTCTGGCATTGCTCATCATGTACTGACAGCACCACTAGACAAGCAGTCGACCATGCATGCCAACAATTTGCAATAATACCAAACGGTTCCCTTTTGCAGCAGTATAATACAAAATTGATAACGCTATGAAAAATATGTATTGTAATATGCTAAATCCATAATTATTGTGTCTAACAAATATAACTCAAGAGTCTGCTATATAAGGGAATGTCTATTGTCTAAATATGGAAAAATTAAAGGCAGTAGAACACAATGCTAGTCTCATCAGTTTGCCTTTTGATTCAGAAGAGATATTTGAAGATCTCAAATTTGCAAGTAGATCTTGGATAAAAGAAGCACCATCCTTTAGTAAACAAGCAACCTACTGAAAATGATTCAAATGGCAAAAGTAAATTTGATTTCAAGCATGTGAAAGTTGGGAAGTGTTGAAACACTAACAAGAACATTGTTCCCATGAATAATTGAGTTAAGGCTTAGTACCAAACAAACCAAAAGCAAAGGTCCATCAGAGGGCCGTGGAGAGACTTCTCAAGGTGAACAGTAACTCCACGGCGACTGCCACCAAATCCACTCAATGCACGGCCGGTGAGCTCATCGCCGCCGGTGCCCAGCTCTCTTCCACCTGGAGGTAACCTGTTTCCACTCCAGGGGCGGATCCCTTTTGCTTTTGGATCAGCGGAGATCCAAATCGCAGGCATTCCCTACCTTTCCTGTTACTGCAAGTTAGGATCTGTTTTCCTGCGCTCAATCTCTGACAAGGAATCAGCAGTTCGGGGCGAATAAGGGGAACCCACTAAAGGAGATGGCTAGCAAAGGGAGAATGACTTGGAAGTCAGAAACAACAACGAAAAATCAATGAGCTTCTGGAAAGGAGAAGGATACGGATGAAGAAGTAACTGTAAAGTTCAGGAAAATGAACTTAGCAGCGGGAGAGGATGAAAAGCTGATTATGTCAGATGATGAGGATGACGACGAAGAACAAAAAACTTTCTCAGTCATTGGTAAGGTTTTGTCTCCAAATATTCTTCAACTACAAACTATTATGGCAGCAATGAAACCAGCTTGGGGAAATCCTAGAGGGCTAAGAGCGAGATTAGTTGGAGACAATATTTTTATTGCATTATGAATGAGGCAGACAAAGAAAGAGCTTTGGATGGGACTCCATGGCTAGTAGGTCGACATGCAGTCCTCTTGAAGGAGCTTGAGAAAAATCTTAGACCATCAGATGTGCATTTTGAATCAATGCTTATCTGGGTCAGGATCATGGATCTAAATTTCAAGTGGATGAATGAAAGAAAAGGCTGAAAAATAGCAGGTCTAGTGGGAAAAGTAAATAAGCTGGATGTGGATGAATTTGGTAATGCTGCTGGGTCATATCTCAGAGCCAGGGTAGAAATCCCGATTGAGAAACCTTTGAAGAGATACATAACAATTGGCACAAAAGATGGAGATGAATATTATGATCTGCAATATGAAAAATTGCCTTTCTTTTGCTTCTCTTGTGGCATTATGGGACACACTGAGTTAGAATGTCCAAACCCAAATAAACGGGATGCAAATAGTAAATGAGACTATGACAATAGATTAAGGGCTCCAGAGGAGAAGAAGAAAAGGATATAATCTTTTGCACAGGCAGCAGCAGCTTCAGATTGGAGTGGGACATCAAAACAAAATGAGTCACATTCTAGCTCTAAAGGAAAGTCAACAGAAGAGAATAATAATCAGAAACAGAAAGAGGAAAAGTGGATATTGAACAAGGGGTCTTAAGCTCGTTAAAAAAGGTGGACTTAGAAAAGAGCAAAGAGACCCAAAAATTTAGTGGTTGCAAAGACCTTCGCCCTTATGAGCTTACAGCAGGGAGGAAGAGGAAACCGTTGAAATGTAATAATGCTCGTTGGCAGCATGCTGACACAATGACAGAAACAACTCATATGGTGAATAATGTGGAAAATCTTGCATTGGTTCTTGCAAATGATCGAGGGAAAATGACAAGAGGGGCCAGTTCACTTGCCTTGGTGGAGCTGGACCGAAGTAATCTAGAGGGCATCAAAAAAACAAAGGATGGAATCCACCTTTTCAAATGCACAATCGGCAGAGGCTGCCTGTGTGGAGCAGCCCCGCCGGGCACAATGAGGATCTTGTGTTTGAATTGTCGGGGTTGCGGGCAGCCCGAGGCAGTTCAAGAACTCCGCCTGTTGGTGGAGCAACATCGCCCAGAAATCGTCTTCTTTTCAGAGACGAAAATGAATGCAGAAAAATCTCAGAAATTAAGATTCTGGTTGGGTTTTGAGAATGCTTATGGAGTGAGTTGTGAAGGTCGTAGTGGAGGGCTAGTTTTGATGTGTAGGAAAGGGATTATTGTAAGGCGTAGGACATCAAATCTATCTCACATTGACGTCTGGATAAGCAATGAAGAGATTGGGGAAAGAGAATGGAGATTCACGGGATTTTATGGTCAACCAAGTACGCATCAAAGAGGGGAGTCTTGGCACCTCTTAAGGTTTCTTCGAGGCACTAGCACTCTTCCGTGGTTATGTGCAGGAGATTTTAATGAGGTGCTAACAGAGGAGGAACATTTTGGTAGCAGAGAACGTGGGGAGTGGAGAATGGCTGGTTTCAGAGAAGTGGTGGATTATTGTGGTTTTTCTGATCTAGGATTTTCAGGCTTGCCTTATACTTGGGATAATAAACAAGACGGAGGAAGAAATGTTAAAGTCAGATTGGACAGGGCTTTGGCACATGGTTTGGGCATGTGCAACGAAGACCTCAAGAGGCGCCAATGCATAGAGGCATCATAAAGCGGAACAATGATGTGAAGAGAAGCAGGGGCCAGCCAAATTTGACCTGGGAGGAAACAGTTAAGAGAGATCTAAAAGATTGGAATATAACGAGAGAGTTAGCCTTGGATAGAGCTGCTTGGAAAACAGCTATCCACGTGCCTGAGCCTTGATTAGACTCTTCCTTATGCTTCTTTCCAAAATCTTTTAAAACCCTTGTTTTCTCGTTGAAAGCAACTTTTCAAAAAAAAAACTTTCCCCCTTTCGAGCGGTTTGGTCTGGGTTTCAACTCTAGCCTACCCCAACTTGCTTGGGATTAAAAGGCTATGTTGTTGTTGTTTGTTTTTACAAAAGTATCCCATGTCCAGACGACACAATCAGACCCCTGTGCTTTGTTGATTGAGATTGCAAATCAAGTACCAAATGATCAAAGAAATAAAAGCCGTATTTTCAGATATGAGAATATGTGGTCTAGAGATCCTATCTAGGATCTAATTGAGCGTAGCTGGAGGTGTGGCAAAAGAGATTTGGAAGGGATAATGCTTTCTTTATCAAACATGCAGAAGTCTTTACAGCAATGGAGTTGGAATGTCTTTGGATCTGTCCGTCGAAAATTAAAAGAACTAAGGAAAGATCTGGAAGACGTACGTAATAATTCCTGGCATCAAGGGATAACAAGAGAAGAAAATGTTTTATTGAGGAAGATTTCAGAATTGCTGGCCCGAGAGGAAATAATGATGCGACAAAGATCCCAGGTACAATGGTTAACAGAAGGGGATAGAAACACAGGTTTTTTTTCATGCGAGATGTCGTGAGCGTGCTATACAAAACAAGATCACAAAGCTAAGAAAGGAAGATGGAAGTATGTGCTATAGACAAAAGGAGTTAGAAAATGTGGCTGCCAGTTATTATGTCAAATTATTCACTGCTCAGGATGATTTAAATCCAAATGAAGTGATCCAGTATGTGCCACACAAAGTAACTGAAGAGATGAACCAAAATCTATGCAGACCGTTTTCTTTAGAAGAAGTAGAAAAGGCTTTGTTTATGATGAAGCCCAACAAATCCCCTGGCCCTGATGGCTTTACAGCGGGTTTCTACCAAAAACATTGGCCTATGTTGAAGGATGACATATGTACAGCAGTTCTGAATTTTTTGGAGGGAGGTGAACTACCAATAGAAGTCAATAAAACAATTCTCGTGCTGATTCCAAAGGTTAAACAACCTCTAGAGATGACTCAAGAAATATCAAGAGGAGTTCGGGTGGGAATCCATGCACCATGGGTCTCGCACCTACTCTTTGCTGATGATTGTATTGTTTTTACTCAGGCTTCAGAAAGGGGAGCACAAAGACTAAATGACATCCTGGAAGCCTACAATAGAGGATCAGGTCAGTTAGTCAATAGATCCAAATCGGCAATTTTCTTCAGTAAGAATTGTGTGGCAGACATTACCCAATGTTTAAATATTCAAAGAGAGGCATTGGAGGAAAAAATATTTGGGTTTACCAACAGCAGTAGGTCGATCCACAATAGAAGCCTTTGAGAAGCTTAGCTCAAGAATTCAGAACCTGGTGAATGAATGGAGTGCGAAAAAATTAAGGTTTGCAGGAAGAGAGATTCTTATCAAAGCTGTGGCACAATCAGTGCCCATATACTCAATGAGCTGTTTCCAACTATCAAAAACTACCTGTAAAAGGCTCACATCAACAATAGCTCAGTTTCGGTGGGTAGGAGATGGGGATAGAAAGAAGATGCATTGGAGGAAGTGGTCAGAAATTGCCCATACAAAACTAGGTGGTGGCATGGGATTCAAAGATATGTATCTTTTCAATTTGGCCATGCTAGGGAAACAGGGCTGGAGGCTTCAAACAAAGCCTGAGTCTTTGTGTGCCCATGTTATCAGAGGCAAATATTACCATGATACATCTTTCATGTCTGCTAAAAGAAAACGTAATAGTTCACATACGTGGCAAGCTATTCTTAAAGGCAGGCAAGTTTTGGAGAAAGGCTTAATTAGATTAATTGGAGATGGCACGTCTACACAAGTGTGGACAGACCAATGGATCCCAAGCATACCTGGCTCCAAACCCTTATATAGAAAACCAGAAGCTAGAGTTGAAAAAGTTCAAGAACTTCTACATTCAGATGGTGGTGGCTGGAATGAGCAGTCCCTGTTTGAAAATTTTCTAGAGGCTGATGCAAAAGCAATCTGTAAAATTCCACTTGGAAGATTAACAAGTGATATGTGGGCTTGGAGTGCAGAGAAGAATGGTATTTATTCTGTCAAATCTGCATATCGCCTAACGTCCCTCTCAACTCATATGATAGGACAAAACAAAATGAGTATTGCAAGTTCTTCGGTAAGTGAAGAGAATCCATTTTGGAAGAAGATTTGGCATCTAAAAATTCCTCCCAAAGTGAAAGTTTCTGGCGGCGTGTAATGCATGATTACATACCAGTAAAAGCAAATCTGATGAAAAGACACATAAAAGCACAAGGTACATGTCCTGACTGTGGTGATGTTAATGAGACTGCTTACCATGCCTTAATTAAATGTACTTTTGCTTCTATGTTTTGGCAATCCTTTAATGATTTGTACAATATAAAATTGCCAAAGTTACATCCTGCTACATGGTGCTATGATTTACTAGATAATTCGATTTGTCCTGCTGCAAATTGCAGCCCCATTTTATGTGGAATGTGGGCAGTTTGGACAGCACACAATGAAAGGCACCATGGGGAAATAAAATTGAACATGTTGCAGGCTTGCAGATGGGCAAGAGAAATGGCTTTTGATTTAACCACAAGTTTGGAACTGGAAAGAGCCTCCAGAAGGTGTTGTGAAGATCAATGTGGATGCGGCTTACTTTCCAGAAAAGCAAGAAGGTGCCACTGCTGTGGTTATTCGAGATGATAAGGGTCAGTTTATAGCGGCTAATTGCAAATGGTATGCTTCTATTGAAAACATTCTCACCATTGAAGACTTTGCTGCATGTGATGGTGCTGCTTTGTTGAACAATTTGAATTTGCCAAAGGCTATTATGGCGACTGATAATTTAGAAGTATGCTCTTTATGGAGAACTAGAGCGGAGAACAGATCAACTATTCTGCCTGTTCTAAATAAAATTCAAGAGCTTACAGGAAGATGTATGTTTTTTGAGCTGGCTCACGTCAAGAGAGAGGCAAATACAGCAGCTCATAACCTTGCTAGATTTGCTTACTTATCATGTTCTGAATGCACTTGGATACATGAAATGCCTGAATGTATTATTCAATGCATCCAGTATGATTGTAAGACTGATGCATAAATAATCATGTAAGCTCTTGTTCTCAAAAAAAATTGAGTTACGGCTTTCCATAGTAGCGCCATCCAGTGCACTCCGTAATATAAAATCCTGTTACATTGGCAAACACTCCAGTTTGAAATGGTTTGCACAAAAAATGGCCATAAAACCAATGAACTCCAAGCAGCGAGGGTCAAAGTGTTGAAGGGTATCACTGCCTTTATATAGCCTATTATGTATGTTTGATGAATCTTTGAAGGCACAGGAACATTTCCAATGGGTACAGCCTATGCGAAAAACAAAGTTCACATAAATAAGAATTCAGGTTTGTTATGGTGTTTGGAAGGAACCTCAAGTTCCTCTCCTCTAAGATAACATGGGCCGCTGATCTTAAAGTGGGTAGTAGATTTACTATAAACGGGAGTGGTACAGTAATTTTGCTAGCAGATCCAGCACTAGAGACTAGACGGAACGGGGAACCACCTCGTCCACTGTTTTGCTTAGCACACCAGCTGGTGGCTCCATCCATCGCTTTCCCTCAGTCCACAGCTCGGGCGCCACCAACAGGCACACACGTCCAACAGGTAGCTAGCTGCAAGAAGAAACTCAAATGACAAAGCATCAATTCTTCGCCTCCTAGCTTGTGGCCGCCACAACTCCACCAAAGATGAAAGATGTTGCTGCTGAGTGTCGGGAAGCCATCCTCCTGCCATATAATGGCAAGGTGGACAGGATGAATGCCGAGAAGGCGCAGCATGTCAAGACGCAGTTTCTGATCGACAAGGTGTTGGAGGAGGCGACATTAGCAGGATAGTTGAGGAGGCTGCCGGCGCTGGCGAGGGTGAAGGTGAGCATCAGCGTCTGGATGGCCATCCAGGGTATCAGGGTGCACGCCTGCCGCATCTTACCACGAAGCTGAGGAGACTCATCCAATAATCCATACATACGGAGGACATCGATCGA
This sequence comes from Paspalum vaginatum, assembly GCA_030272315.1. Classification (NCBI taxonomy): domain Eukaryota; kingdom Viridiplantae; phylum Streptophyta; class Magnoliopsida; order Poales; family Poaceae; genus Paspalum; species Paspalum vaginatum. Next base: position 45,369,506 of record CM059013.1, read on the forward strand.
TGAGGAAAAAAGGCAGGCATCCCATGAACCATAGAAGGCTCGTTGCACATGGAGGAAGAAGTCTGCGTACTAGGTCTAAATAAATCACTAGTAGTATAATGAGTTTTGGAGAAAAAATAGCAATATGTCCTTCGATCTATTTTTTTCAATCAGTTCCTTGTCCACAGTTTTTAAGTACTGGTCCAGGGTTTGTTGGAGAAGGTGGGTCTCCAGGATCCTACTCCACATCCGGCCACATCTTCCTTCTTGGATTGGTGGTTAGTTGCTGCTAAAGCTGTGGATGGCCTTCATCGATATGGTCTTAACTCTATCGTCTTGCTTGGGGCTTGGTTCATGTGGAATCACCAGAACTGGTGTGTTTTTTATGGAATCTCAGTAGCTCACCAGATGTGCTTCAGTGCACAGTCATGGGCTCATGGCCTCAGCCACTGAGGAGATGAGGCTTTGGGGTATTGCCGGTGCCAAGGGCATCAGGCTGCTCACCTGTCAGTAGATTGTTGGGGTGTAATTTTTGGTCTAGCTCCCGGTCGTATTCTTTTGTTGTTCAATTAGAGTGGGTGGGTGCGGTGTGTGTTGTACTTTGGGCTCTTTTGCCCCCCTTCCATTTGTCTAAACTTAAAGATACACAGCGCTCCTGCGTGTTCAGTTAAAAAAACTTTGTTTCTCCTAATAGGTTCAATTTCTAACCATCAGATCTAGACTAACTAATGGTTCTCATTACTTCCAAGCACCTAAAATTCTTCATAAGAATTATATCTAAATCAGGCTAACATGCATAAGAACCCATTACCTCCTTGAAAGTTACATGCTTCTGCACAAAAGCTCGATGACCTTCTACATTAGGAGCTTCTGGGACATCTGCTTGCACGACAAAAAACAATAAATAAAGAATAGTGCATGCAATTCTATAGATATTTCACAGTATAGAAAATTTCAGTTGAAATGACTCGTCGCAATTTCTTGAGTTACTGAGGCAGAGCACAATGATTTGTACAGTACTTACACTTAAGGGCCCCGATTTTGTATTTTGATTCTGTTACACTCAACAGATACGCCTGCCTAATTTGTTGAGAGATCATGTGGATATCATCCATTTTTCTTGAACCCACACACATTTTGAAAAGCTCCACTAGCTTGGGAAAAATTCTTGCTGCACATATGATAGGTATAAAAATAAATAAGTTTGAAAAACATCAAGGCACGCATACAAAAAAGAAATATCACTTCTGTAAAATATTAAACTTCATGATATGCATTATAAATAATTCAAACAATGTGTTGATTGATATGTTCGAACAAAGTGTGGTTTTTTATTTTGTTTAATGCTTCAGCCTTGGGCTGTGGAGACTGTGGAGATGTACATTGCGTGACTCAGCTGCTGAAGAGGCTGCAATATATCTTTCCATTATCTATACAATCATCAATTGTTTAAGGAAAATTGCCCAGAACCAAATACAATAGTACAATAGTCCTGTAACTTATCCTAATATCCCTAAAAATTTCATTATGTTGAAGTTACTTCATATTCTCGTTAACAATTTGTACCTATTTCCATTAGAAAATTGCCACTCGCTTCACTCAAAAGAAAAGGTGGCCGCTATACCGTCATATTATGTCTAATATCAAACACCGCTTCAATGAAAATCATTTCAGGATTACATTGAATCAGATCATATTAATCAATCCATCCTCTACATTGAGTTCTTAATTTTTAAACTTGGTAACACAAGCATAACGCTTGGTAAGTTGGTAGTCCAAAGTCCATACTCCTTAAACAAATGTTTTTACATAATGCTTACTGGGCATCCTCATAGTCATACATTATACCCAGTCATGTTTCAGCCATATAACGATGCTTAGTGCAATCTGCTATTAAGAATACTTAGTGATATGCTTTTGATATACACAACTTGAGATGTTATATCCAGCTATCCCACAGGGACATAAATATGCTAAAATAGCGCACCGTGTCGCCATAATGTTTTCAAAACTTACATCTTGGGATATTAACTCAGCGATGTGCAATGAATCCTTCACTCCCCACTCCAATACAATCTGGGCATTTTGGTTTACAACATTTCATTAATAAATATGTAATGTAAAACGTATTATGATTCATCCAAAAATGGAAAACATGTGTCCTGCCTGTCATATAAACCATGATGATCAATCTTGAAAGTATCTGTAGAATCCCATTTTCCAAATTTTACACATTATGTTTTGCAGTCCTGCTTGCAAGATGTATGATGTATCAGCAAAATATAAGTTAAGTTAATTCCCCCTGTTGAGTTATATGCACCACCTACCAGTTGAACCCAAAAGGATACGGAGTGTATCGAAATTCAGCATTATAAAAACACTAGGAGTGTTCTTTAAAGAGCAGGTTTAGATTTGAAGTTCTGGGAATCATTTAGATTTGAACTAAATAACTCCAGATCCCCTATCCAAACATGCGCTAAATAAGCAAAATATCCCATCAATTCACAAGAAAATAACAATGATGATGACTCGCACCTTTAAAAGCAAAGGAAGACTGGACAACTCAACAGGAGGAAGATCTTTCAATTCATCAGAATCAGAGGATTCATCTGCGGGTAAAGTGATAATTGATTATGATATTGTTATAAACCAGTATACATCAAACAACTACATACTTGAAGGAATGAAGATGAGAATATTGTGGGATAGTTTGTGGTTGCAGCACTGTTTTATGCCGTGGTGTGATGCAGAATCTAGTTACTTGAGAAGAGCCCCCCATTATACATACAACTCATTTGTAAAAACTCCTTTATAGCCATGGTATCAAAGGGCTCAAATCACTTGAGTGATGGCTCATTTAAGAATGGATGGACCAAAAACACCTGGTTGGCTGGTTATGCTGGAGTTGTACAAATGGCTTTTACACCAAGTATTCTACCTAAGGGAATAGTAATACTAACAGGAGTTTGCTAATACAGAGCCAGAAAGTATACTTCCAACTGATAGGTGAATCCACAATTGGAAACATGTGCTTTCAACAAAACCATGGCAATGCCAAACAGAAAGAACATGACAACATCGGCTGTGAGGTGATCAAGAGTGAACATAAGAATTGAGAATTCAAATTTGAACCTTCTGGCATTGTTCCTGATGTGATCAGCGTGATCAAACGACTTAATCAACGCCATTAAGTAAATTAATAAAAAAGCAAAGAAAACAGATATGGATTGTTAAATTGCTAAATCCAATCAATGAAGAAGAGAGGGGATATGCTCGAATTCAAATGATGTCACTCTAACATAACCAGAGTACCAGACAATTTGCTTACCCCAAAATTAGCACAGAGCATACGTGCACAAGGACAAGCAGGAATAAGTAGTTATCTACCTGACCCTCTAGAACCTTCTAGGATTTCAAATGTTGGACATGGAATAACTTGAGATGCATGGAAAAATATTAAAAGAACACGCTAAGAGTAACAAGATAAAAATACTGTCACAGCCAAGGGAACCAGATTGTAGATTTTCTGTATGGAAAGCATGTAAAACCATGTATATATAAGAATATAAAGGGGGCGGCAATATAACATTTATTAATCAGTGAATCACCATATAGATGAGCATCCTTCAGCTTCTTGAAAGCTCAGGGCTAGATCTAGTGCTTTTTCAAGATCCCTCCATGAAATCATTGTTGCTACCAATAAAAACGGAGTTAAACATGTGCTTTAGCATATAAGGACAATGAAAAATGTCCACAATTAAAAGATTAACAGACCAGCTTACCTTGTTTTTTTGGTAAATACCATCTGAAGTAATAGTAGTGTCATTATCCGTCTCATCCACAACAACCAGAGCACTTTCTCCTGACCCCCTAAGTAAGACAAGGATCAAAAAAGTGAACCTCAATGAATTATTTCGTGAGTTAAAAATAGTTCCACTAAAAACAAAAAAAACTACCGTCACAATCGAGCTATGACTAGTTATCAATTGTATGCAATCATCCTATAAAGTTGCTTCAACTATTTGTTTTTTTTGGGTAAAGCTCTTTTCATTTCTGTACCATGTGAGTCACAAATCCTTGACATTTTGGACTAGGTTCTAGTCAAACCTTTGGATCCTTGACTATCAATATATAATATATTTACAATATGTAGCATCAACCATAAAGATTATGTATATTTTTTTTTCTTGAAAGTGCCTTCATAATATCATACAATATTATTGTACGAAGATGTTGTAATAGAGATAAGTAGTCGATATGGACATTGTATTGATGTATTAAGTATCTGTTACTGGAGGGAATAATAGCTAATATAAAGAACAATACACAAAAACAACCAGATAACAGGGTAATGCCATGAGATTATGGGAAGCATTTTGAAATCAGGTCTGCACATAGTAATAAGCTTCACTGGAGCAAATTTGATGGTCCAGAGATGACAAGGCAGTCCAATATATTTGGTCAAATAAGAAAATATGCCATCAAGAGTACCATAGCAGGATGCAAACATATCCGTCCAATGGGGAAAACAAAATAAAAAAGGCTATAAAAGGATAAATCAAATTCAATTACATGTGTGAAAAAGCAATGTTTACATCATCACATGATAGCTGAAGCTAAAAACAGAATAGCAACAGAAGCTGAGCTTACCAATACTCTTGCAGTTTACATTATAGAAGAAGATCACAGGAGGAGCTATGAGATAACAAGAGCACAAAAGAATTGACCATACCTCAATATAGCCAATGATTGCATGTCTCTGTTCCCTTATTATCCCACTGCCCGTCATCGGTTCAACAACAGTACAATTTGACACGCTGGAAATCCTTTTAAAAAATCACAGAATGCACCACAGACACACAGTAAGTAGATCGTTAGTTAAAAAGCACAAGATCTTGCATAAGAGGGATGCTGCAACAAATAAATATAGATCTTCTACGAGGTGAAGGATAACATGTATAGCCTAAGATGGTTAATAGAGGCAAGGGAATTGTAGTTGGTGGCCAGTAACACCTCATCACTAGCAATTTTTGGTTGATATGAAGTTCGAATAAAATAGGTGCATAGTGCACATAACTGGAAATTAGCACATGGACGAGCACTAAGCGACACATCAATACAAAATCTTCTTGCAATGGCCAGCAGTAGTCTGGTTTGAATTCCCTATTCTAGCTTGCATAGGACCTATTGCTAGCAATAAATACAGACTAGCAAAAGCCGGCAGTTCAACGATGTCTACATGCCTGCCCGGTCTCCAGTCCGGAGCAAGAAATTCAAAGTCTTTAATCCTCAACAAGGGCATTAAAATCCAATGATTGATGTTACTACTTACTACCACGGGACGAGCATTTGCATAGAAGCAACAGGTTTCTATGAACCCTTGCTGAACTCCAAAATGGAACAATAAAAATGGCCTGCAGTGCACAGAACAATTGGACAAACATTACCTCTGTTCGGAACTTCATGTGGCAACTAACCGCACTCACAGGAATCAGACAACCAAACGGCATGCAGTGCTCTAGCTAGTACTCCTAAAGCAGGAGTTGCTAAGTGCTAACAGCAGTAATCTGTACATGCTGATTAGCAGCTGGGAATCAGAAACTTCCCGTACGTGCAGCGGCTCTGCACCATCCAAATCGAAACACTCTAACTACTATACTACGCCACCCAGGCATATATGAAGTTATGAACCAGTCGTGACTCATATCCCCTGATCCCCCGCCCCGAACATGAACGAACCATCAAAATCCCCGGTACGTACCGCAGCAACCCAAGGCACGCAGAGTTCTACAAGTTTCCGGGTCCTCCAACGTACTGCGCAGCAAAAGGAAGCACAGCACCCACGGCCACGGCGGCCCGCGAGCGATCCCGGGAACAGCCGCGACCAATCAAAAGCTTCCAGAGTCCCTTGTACGGAGACCGAAAGGGTGGGAGAGCTCACCTGCTGCATGTTCGCGTGTGCACCTGGACGTCCGGGTCCGCTCCGCTCCGGCGGACCGGGCCTCCTCCTCTCCATCCCCAGGCTTCCAGCAGGAGAACCTCAACGTCTTCTGGAGCCGGCCGGGGCGCGGGCGCGCGGCTATAAGCGGGAGGAAGCGGGCGATGAAATCATGAAACCCTAAACCGCCATTGATGAGCGGGCGAGCCAGCGCTCGTGGCTTCCCTCCCTCTAATTCGCGTCTCCTTTCCCCTCTCTCCGCCGTTTCCTCGAGCTCTTCGACTTCCCTTCCGGGAAGGAAAACGTGTGCGCGCTCGCTCGCAGGATGGATCGTCGCTTCGCGTACCCCGAGCTATGTACACAAGTGGCAATACTAGCTTTAAAATAAGAAATTTGAGGAAAATATTTTTTCTAAAAAAGTCATGTCATAATTCCAATGGTTCGTTGCATTTTCGCTAAATTAGACAGCCTCAAGCGCCTAGCTTTTTTATTTGTATCATTTGCAAAGCGACGAGAGTTCACGTTTCATGTTTGAAATCATTCAAATTGTTCCATGTACTACTAAATCATCTTTTTGTTTAAGTTTCATTGTTAGTGTTTTTTAAATAAGAATATAGATCGACATTTGTTGTGCATTATTATTAAGCTATACGATTGAAAGCTCAAGAAGTACAAACCTATGCGTTACCATGTTATTTCAAGTTTATGCATAAAAGCTCATACCATGGTGGTCAAAGCAACAATTCGTGACTTTCTTTGTCACAGTAAGTTCTAATAAAATTATCCTAATTTTGCCTTTCCTTCCTAACATGTTTCGAATGTAACATAAAGTGGCGTAGGAGGCAAACACACATTTCTACAACAAACCATGAGGTGGAGCACCAATAAGTATGTTTATGCCAAAGTCTAAACCGGACATGGGTTATCAATGTAACATGGTGGAAATGTTTTTTTTTTGTTCTTGTTTTTTTTTTGTGCAAATGTTGTGTACTATCAATATGTAATGAACAGTAAAAAACTTAAAATAAATAATTCCCCTGTAACAATAGAACATATTAGTAGGAATCGTATGGATATGGGGCGAAACACATGCTTGCGTAGCCAGATAACAATAAACCATCAAGTATGGGTGAAAACACAGATAATCTAGACCATCTAATCAGCTATCCATTTGTTTTAATAATTAAACATGTGGTTTGCTGTGCCTAGTAGCATACTTTTTTTGGCCTTTCAAAGGCGCAGATATAGTTTTATAGGTTCCATTTTTAGATATGTTTTATAGCACGTGCCCCCTCCCCAATTGGTAAATGGAGATAGTGAGATTAGTTGGGTCATCTGCTGCCTTCTTATGTCTCTTTTCCATGCAGATGTTGTGGGAAAAACGTTCCTAGTACTCTAAGACCCTGCTTTTAGATACACCAACTAAAAATTAGCCGCTACAAGTGTCCAAACACGCGAGCGAATTGGTAGCTAGTAACTTTTAGCCCATGCACTAGCTAATGTCAGCTAATTGTGGAAAATGACCTATCTACTAGAAAACCAAATCACGTATTAGGCTGAGACCAACAAATCGTCTATCCCATTGTCTATATTCAAACTCTAATCTATCTACAGTGTATATATAGTATCATTTTCGTATCTTCGACGACCATATGCGTTATCTGCTGGACTTGGTCTTAACCAGAATATCCTAACATAGCAAGCCATTTTTTAGCAAGCTAATTATTAGCTAGAGAAAAAATTAATTTTAGGTGATCCGAACATGGCCTTAATCATATTTGGTCTGGTGCCCTCTCGTTTGTGGTGTCCCTTCCTACCTGTTGCTAATGAATGTCATCATAGAGTGCGCGTAATATTGCTCTCTAGAGAGTAATTGTGTGGCCCATCCAGGTATTAACGACACGATACATATATAGGCCAACTTTAATTAGCTTAGAAGGCGTTTTTGTTAGGGTTCCTCCCATGATCCTAGCTAGTACTGTCTAGAAAAAATCCACCTGATCTCGTGGGGTTATTTTATTACAATATTTTATTAGATAACACCCTCCAATTCTCGAATCGTGTGTTTAAAGCTAGCTAGGAACCAAGACATAGCTATTTACTTTTTCTGCTATCTCTCCTCCACATTAGCTATCCGAACCTAGTCAGCACCAAATAGATAGCTCAAATAACCCAATTGGAAACGCTCTTATGAGGATACCCTACGTGTACGTAAGTCTCTCATCATCTCCACGATAGGATAAACCTTAAAAGAGTTAAATGCATGAGCAGTCCCTAAACTTATAGAGAGGTACCACTTAGGTCCACAGATTTACAAACCGTGCTTCTAGCACTTTAAACTTGTTTCATGATGCCGTTTAGGTCCACACCCCTTCTTGTGTTTTCTTTTTTATATAACCCCTTGGATTTTTCTTTCTTCTTCCACCTATGCCCTTGTACTCTATGCTACGCAGCCGGTCGTTGGCCTCGTCCATGGACGCGCCCCAGCGGACCGTGCTGTGGACGCGGAGGACCCCGCGCCGTTGACGGGGGACAGCCCGCTGGACTTCACGCTGTCTAGCGTCGCCGGGTTGAACACCTCCAGCCCGCTGTCCAAGGACCGGTGGTGCTTGTGGAACGGTAGCAGGATCAGTGCCGATTGCCGAAGACGAACGAGCCGAAAATGGCATGCGTGCCCCCGGCGTCGGCCACGAGGGCGGCAACCATGACGCCAACGAACACCAGCATTCCTGTGCCTCAGTGACCACCTCACCCTCGGCGGCGCGCATCCGGGCCGACTGGCGGCGCTCTACCCCACGCGTCGCATCGACCTCGCCCGGCGCTCCGACCGACGATGGCCTGCGACGTCGTGCTCGACCTGCGAGGGCGGCGGCCTCCTCTGCGCCACGCTGCTACTCTGCGCCTGCCCGCCTGGGCCCTCAGCGAGCGCGCGGGCGCCCGCGCCATGGCGTTCGTCGCCTTCGCTGGGCTCGGTGCCCCCTCGCCCCATGTGGCACGGCCCTGACCGGCGTTCCACGTGGCGCGAGGCCCGACCTCGGTGGTCTTCCGCGCGGCGCACGCGTGCCGACCCCGGCACCTCCTTTCCCCGCGCACCTCCACCCGCCCGCGAGCCTCTCCCCCGCGTGGCGGCCTCTTCGGTGGTGGCCTGACCCCAGCGGCCACCTCGAGCGTCGCGCACGACCGGCAGGCCAAATCCTTCACCGTTTGCGCTGGCGTTCGACCAAAACTCGAGCGTCCCCGCTTCGTCCGCGTCCGGGCGCTTCCTGCCCCTAGAGAGGCCCACGGCGACGTGGCTCAAGAAGCGGCTCCTGCTGGAGTCCCTCGTCACGGCGCTACCAGCGGACCCGCCGGCAGCCGGCTGCTGCACCTCGAACGCCGTCGCGGACGACGGCATCACGTGCGACTTCCTGCTGAAGCTGCTCCGCGCGGGGAGCATGGTGGGCGTGGACGCGGCGCTGCTGTGTGACTTGAAGGCCTGCACGGCGCGACTCCTGGACCAGGCGACGCTGGGCGCCGTGATGATACCGGCGTGCGGTCCCCCTGGGGCGCGTCGATGGACGAGGCCAATGACCGGCTGCGTAGCACAGGGGTACAAGGGCATTGGTGGAACAAGAAAGAAAAATTCAAGGGGTTATATAAAAAAGAAAACGCAAGACGAAGGGGTATGGACCTAGACGGCATCATAAAAGGTGCTAGAAGCACGGATTGCAAATTTGTGGACCTAAGTGGTACCACTCTACGTTTAGGGACCGCTCATGCATTTAACTCAACCTTTAACACTATGAATGGATATAGAATTATGTGTTATAGTAATTCATGGAGAAAATGTGTTAGATCTTGACCTAATTATGGGCCGTCCGACTACTCGAGCATTTTTTTTATCGGGTGGGATCAAGTTTGTAATTTTCAACCCAATGCGCAACCATCCGATGGGGACATATGGTATCATTTTTAAGTCAAAACCCAACCAAGACCCCCCGGCTGGCCCTGGTGCATCCAATGCGATCCACGCACCAGCATTTCTGACCAATGCCGGATTTTGTTTTATATATAAGATCAAAGCGTGTTGTGAACATATGAAACAATTTTTTTATAAAAACGTTTTTTATAAAATACGAAGCATCCAACTTTTGTTTAGAACCAAGGGTGAAGCTAGAATAAATCGTCGCGGGGATCAGTGCAAGCAAATTTTAGAATTCTGAAATTCCAAAAAAAATTGGTACCCATAGAAAAAGACAAAATTCGGAAATTTCAGTGAAAATTCAAATAAATTAGGTCAGATCCAAATAAATTTGAGTCAAAAGCAATCAAATTTAGTATGTATTTCGATTCGATACCCACCGAAGAGGTCAAAAATTCAAATTTATTGGGCGAATTTGCAAACCCTGGTGCAAACTCATATGAGTAATTTCTTGTGATAATATTATATCATACATAACGCTAGTAATCAATAAAACAACAGCATACTAATTTCTAGAATGAGGAATAGAAGAAGGGTACAAGATGACGTGTTTGCAATTTTGCTTTTAATAGTTGATTGAAAAACGAGGAAAAATTAAGATCTCACAGCTCAGGAATTGATAAATCTAGAATTGTTTCGCCCATGATTCCATGAACAATCTAATTAATCCACCATATACAGAGTGCATGTATTTGCGCAATAGGGGTAAACAGCCAAATGAATGGACGGAGAGATCACTGCACCTTGTATATATATCAGAGATGCTTCGAGGTCATAACTAATAATTAGATCGCGTTCATCAACGGGGAGGGAATATTGGGGTTTGAGATTACCTGACTACCTTGTACCAGGTCTCGGTGCATGCATGGCCGGATGGGAGCTGACGAGAGGAGCCTCACCAGTCGCCACCGGGATGCGCGATGAAGAATTGCAGTAGGCGATGTGTTGGAGGGCTAGAATTGGAAAGGAGATGATTCCATCTTGTTCTGCAATGAAAAAGGAGGCTAGTCTCCACGTTGACCTAGTGGGCCTGCATGCGATGCGAGCCGGCCTAGCAGGGATTTGTTGGGTATTATTAGTGATCGATTTCATCAGGCATTAACAAACTTTTTATCTGCCGTCCCTACGTACCCATCGGAGGGGATGGTCGCATGCATACAACGATGCCATGGGCGATGGCCACCCTATAGCTAGCTGGCCGGGGAGGGAGGGAGGGAGGGAGAGGGACCCGATCGAAGCAAGGCAGGCAGAGCCGATTGCCCTTTTCGTGAAAGGTCAGGGCGGGCAGGCCAGCACGCAGAGTACCGGCCGGGCACGGGCAGTAGACAGACTCTCAGCAGGTCGTCGTAGAGAGACGCACGCAGACGAACATCTCCAATTCTGCTCCATTGTCCACTGATGATGATGGGTACGGGGGTCCTGGGGAAGGAACGCTGCCTACGGCGCAGCAAGTCAAGCTAGTGGTCTCTGGTCTGTGGACACATCCCATCCCATGCTAGTACTATACAGTAGTACAGCATGATGGTTGATGGCTGTCTCGTCTCTGCAAAGTAGGAGTAAATACGGTAGGAGTGTTTTGTAGTACTCCTACGTACGTGCTTAATTACCTACCACGTAGTATAACTGTGTGGAATGAGGTGGTTCGTTATAGAACTGTGTACGTACTTGCGTGATTTGCCTTTCTCCTGCAACTTCCATACAGGGCACTACAGCTTTCATTCCATCCATTCATGGAGTAGCACTATACAGTGACCGGTACCAATGTGTTTTGTAGACAATGATGGCACGATCCATCCATCCATCCAAGAGGCAGAGGCAGAGGGCGCCGTGTACCAGTGGCCAAAAAATCCCCCGGCAGCCTTTGCCTGTCTGTCCTGTCGTCCTGCTCAGCGCGGGGACAAATGCGAAACCTCCACGTAGCCCCCGATCCACCTCCCATCCATGCGCTCCATCCTCCGGTTGTGCTCGTGCAACGCACGCTCCGGCCGGCCTCCGTTGGGCATTTCCATCACCTAATACTGATACTGATGGATCATCCAGTTAAGGCAGTGATGAAGCGACGGCCGCATTTTCAATTGAATTTGAAGACCCTTTAATTTTCGAGGTCATGTTCGATCACACAGCCCGCAGGCCGCACGGATCAGCTGGAGGCCTGGCCCCAAGGATATGCAGCCGTGGGTGGCCGGGTGAAGTACTAGGTCGGTAGGCACGTGTGCTAAAAAACATATTAAGCCCTTCATGCCTCCATAAATGCTACCAAGTTCGAGCACGGCTGATGAGATTGCATGAGAGATTAGATTATCTTCTAAATCAACCAGCAGCAAACAAATACAGATATTGTGCTGATTTGTTGTGCCCCTGCTCCAAAATTAGATTATCTTCTAAATCAACCAGCAGCAAACAAATACAGATATTGTGCTGATTTGTTGTGCCCCTGCTCCAAAATGTGTGCAAGTCTTCGTCACTTCTGCTAATAAATTTTTTATGTGTTGTGGCATTTTATTTTAATTTAGGAAGCAGTCTATGTAACCCTCTGAGGTTTGATGGGTCGGATACATCACCCCTCTCAAGTTCAAAACCGGTTTTCTAACACCCCAAACTTTAAAAACCGGACAAATCACCCCCGGGCGTTTTTGAGGGTGGTCTTGCTGCGCACATTTGCCACACGTCATCTGTTTTTTATCCTCTCTCTTCCCTCTCTCTCAGCCGCTGGGCTGCTTGGGTGGGCTGGACCTGCGGCCACGGCGCTAGCTCGCCGAGATGCCGCCATGGCCCCCGCGACGGCTCCCCTTCTCCTCCCTCTCAGTCGCGTCGCCGGTCGCCCCCTCCCCAACTGGCACCGCTCCCATCCTTGCTCTCAGTCGTTCCTCCCCTTCCTCCTCGCTCTCGGCCGCCGCTCGCCTCGTCTCCTGCCGGCGCGAGCTTCCCTCCTCCTCGCTCTCGCCCGCCGCTTGCCTCCTCCCCGCAAGCGCGGCGCCATCCTCGCTTGCCCCATCCCCATCCCCATCCAAAGCGGCTCCCCCAAGCAGCATGAGCATGCCGTGCGCGGGGGCCACGACGGCGGGTCCGAGAGCGCTTGGTAGCCACAACGGTGGGTCCGAGAGCAAGCGGCAGCCACAACGGCGGGTCTGGGAGCGCGCGCGGGCCACGGCGGCATGGTCCACGTGTGTGCCGAGGACACAGTGATGACGGAGGTCTCGGTGACGGGCGGCGAGGCGGAGAGTGTAGGGCTGTAGGCGCTGCCCACGGGCCCCGGTGAGCTGACGTGGAGCAGGAGCGCACTGCCATTGCCTGCGGACACGCAGTGCGGGCCCGTGGCGACGAACGCGGGGATCTCCTGCAGCGTGAGCGGCGGGCAGAGGAGCTCGATGAGCGCCTGCGCGTGGTAGAGCGGCTTGGTGGCCGCGCGCGGGTGCACGACGTGGTGCCACATGAACTCACGCCTTCCTGGGCGCCGCCAGGACCCACGGCGCCTCGGAGAAGCTCCCCCGCACGCCCGGCCATGGCGGTGGAGCGGCTCCCACACAAGATTGGAGAGAGAGGGGGAAAGAAGAAGAGCTAGGGGCTGACAGGTGGGCCATGCGCCACATGTGCGCTGAGGTGGCGCTGACGTGTCTGCGAATGTTTTTTGTTTGGTTTTTGTGATGGCTTTGGTTGCCTGGTCTCCTAATTCAATGTTGTAAATAAGACTATCTGCAAAGTTCAAGATTTTAAAATAGACTAGCTGCAGTTGTATTACAATTGTTGGGCAGGTCCGGCCCGGCCAGCCACGTGGTGGCCCCGGACCCCACTGCAATACTGCACTGGAGGCGCATTTGCTCGCGGACTGGGTATCCGGTCCTCAGTACGCCGACAAAAACGACAAATAAAAAAAGAACGGAAGAGGTATTATATTTAAATTTGATATTTGCAAAGGAATCTGAATTTATATTTGAAAATTGGAAAATATTTTTTTTGATGGCCAGATACTTAGATATTATTTCATGGGTTAATTGGATGAAAGCCATTACAACTTCCGCGGTTTTAAGAAACACCATTACAATTCGAGAAACAGCAAGCAGACTATTACAATTTCGATAAAATTTGAGATATGCCATTTCAGACCCATTTCAAACCAAATTGCCCTCATCTTGTTCCTCTTTCTCCCTTGGCCACCTCCTGTGCGCTGCCTGCAGGATGACATCGCCGGCGTCGAGGGCTGCCACGTGGCAGGCGCGGTCAGGGCGGGCGCGGCAGTGGCAAGGGCCGCTACGCGACCGGCGGTGAGGGCCGACGGTCAGTATGCGGCGCAGGGGGCGCATCCGGCGTTGAGCGCGAGGCCTGCGGCGAGGGGGAGTTGGAGGTGGACGGCGACGACGACGACGACACCTACGGATGCGCTCCGTGCAGCCAGTGCCAACGGCCAACTTTCTCAGGTGGAGGAACACCATGGCAATAGGCGGCAGCTTCAATCATGGGTTGGCGGCGGTGGCTAGCTTCCCCAGGGAGATCCGCACGGGAGACGGCAGGGCCGCGGCTTGGCCGGCAAGGGCGCCGCTGCGACGGCCGGCGACCGCGCCGCGGGGGGCTGGGACGATGACAAGCAGCAACACACGGCAGCAGCGTCCAGCGCTCACGCCGACGGGGACGTACGCGGCAGCGGCGTCCAGAGCTCGTGGCGAGAGACACGTACGCCTGCGGCGTTCAGCCCTTGCTAGCGACGGTGGCGTCCAGCGCCGCAGGTGGCGGCACACGCGGAGGCATGGATGCAGTGGTGGCCGGCAGTGTCCAGCGCGTGGTCGGCAGTGACGCACACGACGGGCGACTCGTGCACGCACGGCTGTAGGTCCAGCACTTCGCAGGCGGCGGCGACGCACGCGGTGGGCAGTGGTCGGACAGACGACCGATTCTTAGCACGAGGCAGAAGACCGAGGCAATTTCGTCCAGAAAACGTGTGTATCTCAAATTTCGATGAAACTGTAATGGTCTGCTTGCTATTTCTCGAATTGTAATGTCGTTTTCTAAAACCGTAGAAGTTGTAATAGTTTCCATCCAATTAACCCTTATTTCATCCGTTTCCATTACCAGGAGTCGGACGCATAAGATTTCATGTGTATAAACTGGGCTTTGCTTATGGGCCTCCTCATGTGTTCATTTGAGCCGGATTCCATTTGAGCCGTGGGATGGCTGATGGATGGTCAGCATGGTTCGACGTGCCGTTGTAGTAGTTGGAGTGCCGAACTGGTTCCGTTCAAAACACCCCGCCTTTCTCTCTCCCACCCAGTGTACCCCCACCCCCCGCTCCCTCGTCTCTCTCCAGACTCCAGCCCCTCTCTCTCCAAAACCCCAAACCAACTCTGACCTCCGGCGGCTCCATGGCGACGAACTCTCTCCTCCGCCTCGTGAGCCGAAATGGCCTCGTCCGTTCTTCGTTCCGCTACGCGAAGGCGCTCTCCATCGACTCTGGAGGCGACGCCGGCAAAAGGGCGGCCTCTGGCGAAGCGGCCCGGAGCAGGGTTTTTTTATTCGGAAAGAAAAAAAATCGGTCATCACCGAAAATAGCGAATATTGGGAATATTCGGGTCAAATTCAAACAAATTCAATTTTTTTTAAAAAAAATGGCACAATCGCGCTAGAAACTATCTCTAGTCAATTACACATCATAATTTTATATAACAATTAATAATAACGCAAAAAGAAACAAGTTATAATACATTAGCATAGGTAGCCGAATAGAGTCCCAAATATTACAAGTACATTGGATCAATCAATAGGCAGCAGAATAGAATTCCAATTCCCAAAAGTTAAAAGTCCATTAATAAATAGTCCAACGGTTACATATTTTAAAGACTTCAACTAACAGATGCCAAATGAAAATAGGTTTACTGAAAATTAACAAAATATTGAGACAAGCACATGCACCACACAGTCACTAGCCCACTACAGAGTCTTCCTTGTGCCTTGATCACTACCAACAGAGCATCCATATGCTCCAAACATCACGCCTCTAAATGTTATTCCACATAGCAGTAATGATGTTTAACAAAAAAAAGAATGCAGTAGAAACCAATTTTGAATGGATGACATGTTCTCTAGTGAAACCAGTACACATTTTGCATATGCAGCAACTAAAATATGAGCAATGCAACAGTTAGGAGAGGCTCATCACCTTTCCTTTTAAAGTTGGTTGATACTCTTGAGAGTCAGTTTCTTCTTTCTAGTTGATCTTGGACGGATAGTACTTGGTTTCTCAATCCTAACTCTTTGAACGTTGGGCTGAATCCATGCAGGCTCTACTGCCACTACCTCCATCATATATGGCAAATCATATTTTCATAAAAACAGTCCATAAGTATGAACAATCTTATTTTTCATAAAAACAGGGACACATGTATGGAAAATAATTGTATTGCTTGTAGCTATATGAAACTCACCAATTCCTTTAGCTAATTCACTTAAAATTCCACCACTGGATCCATCTCGATCATTACCATCACCACCTATATGCAGCAAAGCAAAAATTGAAGAAATAGAATTGTACGTGCTAATAATGAATCACTGTTGCTTATGCTAATTGAAACTCACCATCACCTTCATTCTCTGAGGCAGAGCTGCTATCATTTGATTCAGCATAAATTGGGCTGCCATGAGAAGAATCTGAATCGAAGTCATCATCAACCAACTCTTCCTTCTCCAATTGGAGTTTCCTTTTCTTCTCTCTTCTATTTCTACCAAAGCAAAGCTCTCTTTTAAAGGCAGCCACATCTGTTTCGTTCATATGTAGTTCTTCAATTAGAAAACTACTAGGTGCAGTCCAATCATCGTCGTCGTCATCATATTCATCAAGAATTGGCCTAGATTCATACCTAGAGTTGCAGAACCAATCCGTGATTGGATTATTTTCATCAAAAAGAGCAACATCCATCATCATGCTATATGGATCTGTCTCTTTTTGTTGAGGGCTCTCAGCTTCAAATTGTTGGATATACAACTTCAGGTTATAATGAACATACACCAACTTTTCTATCTTCTCGTAACCTAAGCGGTTCCTCAACTTAGTATGTACCAAGGCAAAGGTACTCCAGTTGCGCTCACACCACTAGATGAATTGCATTGTGAAACAATTTGAATAGCAATCCTCTATAATTCTTTACATTGCCCTCCATATGAACTCCACCGATTAGTTACAACGAGTAAAATTTATAAATACTAATAGAAAAAATGTGAAACTGATCCAGCAAAGAAAGGTACAGTATTACCGGCACTTATTTCACCACGGAGTGCTGAGCTCCGAGCCTCTATTGATCCAAATAACTTTTCCCGTTTGCTAAATATCTTTGTAAATTGATCAATAGCAAGTGATGCTTCCGAAGGTGAGCTTGCTAGCTTCTTGATTGCCAATGTTGCAGCTAATATAACAGACTAATGTGTTGCTAATTTTGTTGTATAGAGTGCTTGAGGGTCAAGTGCAGCAGCTATGAAAGAGGAAAACATATTTATTTCAGCTAATATTACAACAACTAGGTATTTTCAGGACTAATTTAACAACAGCTAGGTGTCGGTGGCTGGGCAGCAGCTGGGCGGCGGCGGGGGCACGGCACGGCGGCAGCTAGGCAGTGTCGGGGGCGCAACAGCTGGGCGGCGGCGGCGCCTGGGCATCGGCGGGGGGCGCAGTAGCTGGGCGGGGGCGGGGGCGCGGCATGACGGTAGCTGGGCTGCGCCGGGGGCGCAGCAGCTGGGCGGCGACGGCGGTGGCGCCTGGGCGTCGGCGAGGGCGCAGCAGCTAGGCGCCAATGGGGGAGCCGCAGCAAGCAGCCGGGCGCCCGGGCGTCGGCGGTGGCATGGCAGGCCGGCAGCTGGGCGCCTGGGCGGCGGTAGGACGGAGCAGAGATCCTGGGGCGGCGCAAGCGGGCGAGGAGGAGGCGAGCTGGAGCTGCCGCGCCGCCGCCCGAGACCGATGGGGAGAGGTTGACGGGAAAGGAAAGGACCAATGGGTTCCGTGCGTTTTAGGGTTAGAAAGTGAAATTGGATGGACCGGAGGGAGAAAAACGGTTGATGGACCAATTTGGCGCGGATGGTGACGGGATGTCAAATTCGCATGAATTTTTTTGGCCGAATAATTTTTTATTCGGACCCACCGAAAATAACGAATATTCCGAAAATTCCCGCCGAATAAAAAAAACCTTGGCCCGGGGCGCCCTCTACGGCGAAGGCCTCACGACTGCCGGCGCGCAGATCCACGGCCGGGGAGGCATCGAGGCAAAGGTGCTGGCGGGAGAGGGCGGCGACCTCGTCCCCTCCGCCCTTCGCACCACCGACGGGAAAGGAGGGTGCCTTTCTGCCGGCGGCATCCACAACGAGGTCGGACACGTGAAAGCGTGCTCCTTTACTCGCGGGGTGAGCGCCGGCGGACGCAGCAGCACGTTGAGCTCCCTCCTCCACGGCAACACGACTGGCGCCGGCGTGCTCGGCGCACGGATGCACGGCGGAGACGGCGGTGGCCTCTACGGCGACAACGTCATGGCTACCCGCGGCCTCGGCGCCCGGATCTATGGAGAGAGAGCCAACGCCAAGGGGCTGGGAGAGGGCGTCACCTTCGCCCTTCACGCCGGCGGGAAAGGAGGATGCTTCACGGCCGGAAAGACGCCGCGCCAAGATCGCTTCTTCCTTCGCGGGGTGAGGAGTTACCGCCGGCATCGAGCGGGGCAGGAGCCGCGGCTCTCTCGCGCTGCAGCACGGGGATGCCTCCAGCGACGGCGGAAAGATGGGTGGCTACCGCCATACCGCTTGTCCGGCCTCGCACTGTCTCTTCAGCGAGTGGTTCATCAAGAAGCAGGTCAAAGAACTGCTCCAAGCTAACTCTCAACTGTTGGAAGAGCACCTTGAGCGGCAGAAGTAAGTCAAATACTTACAGCTCCTCATTGGTTATATTTGGGTTTTTTTTTAACAATTGTTTTGTTTGCAGGCATCAGCGAGGATATGAGTTTCTTCAACAGTCGCTTCTGCAACTCTTCTACAATGCTTTGGCAATCCTTATCGTCTGGGCCATCACAAGGGCTGAGAAGAGTGAGGGACAGAAGGTCTCGCCTAGGGAGAACGGCGGGAATGGTGGACAGAAGGGTCTGGAGGGTGATGAGAAGAATGGCGGGGAGAACGGCGGGAATGGTGGACAGAAGGGCCTGGAGGGCGATGAGAAGACCGGCGACGGCGGCGATGAGCAGAAGAACGGCGGCGGAGGCAGCGGACAGAAGGAGGTGATCAATGGCGGAGAGGCTGTGAAGAACAATGGCGACGGGGTTATCATTGTCTTCATTTTTATTTTTATTTTTTCCTAATTTTCTGCGTGGTCGTTGCAAGAATGTAGTAAAGCAAGATTTGCTGTTTGACTCCTGGCTGATGACATTTGTTGAATAAGTGTCCCGTATTGGAAGTCAAGAAATGACAAATATGCTGTTTAGTGGTGATGACAATAGATTATTGTTTCCCTATCAATTTGCAGCCACACTATCAGCAGTGGGGATTATGTATTTCAGTGCTTACATATTTCATTTCCATTTCTGACCACAACTAATGTGTTTCAGACAAAAGAGTACTGATCCTGATCTTAGCTCAAGCAAGCATCCATTTGCTGTCTCAGCCTTTTGGTTTCTCTGGGCACCAACCATAGTGGTATTAGTTTCAGTTCTTCTCCTGCTAGTCTTCTGCCTTATATTCTGTATGATTAGTGTTTTAGGAACTCTAGACTGAAGTCGTGCTACCATGCTCATAGATATGTTGATTGGCACAGGCTGACGGAAGATACGCTCAATTGTCGGTAATCTATCCCTGTTTCTTGGCGTCAAGAATGCTTGGAAGCGCTGGTTTTCCTTGGTTTTATGGAGCTACAGCTCCCTTTCGTAATGAGGACAGCTTGACAATAGCTTACATCGGTGCTGGACTCGCTTTGTATGCGGTGGCTTATGATTACCAGGTACGCCGCCATGCATATCTAATCCAACCGTGCATATCTAATCCAACATGTAGTCGACAATTGGTGTCTTAAAAGTCCAACAAGAAAGGAGTGCTATTCGTCCAATAGGAGATTGCAGCACTGGTGATACTGTTCTACATCTTCCATGCATGCGTGGGCTTATTTTGCCTTCACTAGCAAGATTGAGAACAATGAAAGTTACTGGTGCAAGTACAACCGAGTTTGAGTTACAGACTGCAGGTACCTGCCAAATGAGCTGCGTGGGGGCATGATGATCTTTTCACTGTCACTGGCAAACGCTGCTAGTTTTCTTATTACAGGTATCCATCGGAAGTCCTCTTGTCAGTGAGCATTTTTGTTGACCTAAATTCTTTGTTGGATAAAGCAATACAATTAGCAGAGTAATGCAGCTTAAATTACTGATATACACTATTGCTTGCATTGATTCATCAATGTCTTGTCTCACAGTTTGTGCACGTTCAAATATCTGAATTCGATTGTCTCATGGTCTCTGACTCTTTCTGGAAATGCATATATCAGGTACCAGTCCTGATAATCTCAAATATACAACGAAGAGTATGCACCCATTCCATTGTGATATCCACACATTTAATTCCTGATGATCCAACAATCCATGTGTCCCACAGGTCGCTATAGGAGGTTGAGTCTTTCAGGTTTTAACTTTTCTTTAAACTTTCAGTAAATTCAAGCACAGTGATGACCATTCTTGGTAAATCACTACGCCACATTCAGTTCACATTACTCGTGTTCAGTTTATTCTTAATAGTGTTGGACTGATGCCTCATGCCTCTGGTGGCGACCGGTGCCTGTTGTGGCATTCCATCGAATGGCCGCTGCATCTCTCTCAGATTCTCTCTGCTCTGTTTGTTGTTGGTAGCCCTGCTTTGCTCCGCCGGTGGTGTTTGAATTTTGGCTCGCTCTATGAGCCAGTGGCAGCTCAAGACCATTCCCTGCCAAATCTAGCTCCAAAATCCAATTTCACGCAGCAGCCACAAGTACTAGATAAATTAATAGTGTAGCTTGTCTTGTGTAGGGCCACAAATTAATTATAGTGCTGAAAATTTGCACTATCCAGTGCCACTGCAGCTTGATTGGATATTAATGTTCGTGTTCTTATCCGCAAAGAGAAATCCAGACGTCCAGTACATATTTTCTTTACAAACGTCATATACGCAAACCCATTTGTCATTAGTTGTAGGTGAACTGTTGTAGGCGATGAAACCAAAATCATTAGCTGTAGAATGATGGATTACATATTCAGGCAAACCATTAGGTGGCCATTCTTTTAATGTGTGTTTCTCTGTGAACTTGATCATGAGAAGTGGTCTTTTTTGTTCTGAACAAAAAAAGGAGAAGGGGATTGAAGCCTCATGTGGAGAATGAAATAAATAAATGGTTTAAAAAATTAGACTTCTGTCACCTACTTTATTTATGTTGAGAGGTCATTGCTTTCATGCCCGCCTTTCAATCTCCCCCAGCTCCACTTATGGACTCAAAAAAGATGCGGTTCATGTCAATGTATATTGGTATTTTAGAAGACCAACTAATGATTTGTTTCATCTTGTCCAACCCCCCTGGATTCTTAATTATTTGTGCATGTCATGGCTCTTTTTTCCCTTCATCTAAAATGCTACAATTAAAAGAGTACCAGAGCGCTTGTTAGCCTGTTCATTTTTTTTTCTTTCACAGTAGTGTACTCTTGAAGTACATAGGATTGCACTTGAACCTATTAGCAGGTCAAAATTTCACATCAAATCTTTAGGCATGCATAATTTTGTTTGTTTAGGTGCGCTCACTGCAAGATCTCTCCTAGGTACGAAACATGGTGTAAATTTTGAGAAAGCTAAATCTGCCTTCATTGTATAGGCATGGAATCTTACACTTAAAGAGCTAAATTAGTTTTCTCCTTCACCAATCTCCCAATATTCTTGGATATTCTGTGTCCTTCAATTTAACAATGGATGATAAGAATTTTTTTGGAACTTGGGTCATGGTAACTAATTTCCTTGTTCACTGATTTGTAGTTTGATAAATTCATAGGCTTCACTTATCTTCAACTCATTTCTCATTAAAGGTTGATTGTGATGAACACAAGAGTTTGTGCAGAAAATATGGACTTACTGGGTATCGAACAATCCAAGGATCCTTCCTTGGAGCATAAAAGGTGAACATGCATGGCCTTCTATGTTCAACAAATGTTGTAAATCTTGATGGAAATTCCTTCGCATGCTGCAATAGCCCTTAGTAGTAAATTTGTTAATACCCAAGAAGATGTATTTAACTCGTTCTTTAGAAAAATGAGAATTTATTGTTTGCCAGTTCACCTTTTGATCTTCAATACACTCACCCGAATTTCAGCAAGTTTGAATTTATGATTTGGTGCATGTGGTGAGAAGGGCATGTATCAAAGACTCAAATTATGATGCTATAACAAAAGGTACCACCGTAAATATGAAAGGAGTTTTTTTTCTTGATGGATTTATCTAAACATATCACACATGCACATTTAGGTTTTTTCGATGCAACGCACGGACACAACATGTAACGTACTTATGTGGGTGATTTATATACTCGGAACCTATGTAGGGTAGGGTCAAAAGTATAGCACCGCTGTTAAATTTGTCCTTCCGACGGAACATGCTTAGCCTCTATGTAGTTGAACCAACACTGAGAAACATGATTACATCATTATATGTATATCGAGCCAATACCATAGTCTCAAAGAGCTACCGCATGGTCCAACAGCGTGCATGCTTTGGGATTATCTCCTTTAAGCCGTTTGTACTGCTTGAAATACACCCCAAACAATACAAACACGAACAAAGCGTAGGCTGCAGAAAATGCTACGTGTTTCGCATGGAGGTATCAACAAAGTCATTCCTAGTGGGCAGCGCCACTTTATTGTAGAGAGCATTTCAGTTGCAAGGACCGATAGCTAATGGTGCCTTCTACGACCTTGTTAAGTGAAAACAAGATCCCACCGATAAACTGTCAAGAAAAAAGTTCTATTCTTTTTCCCCCTTCATTTGCTATCAAAACGAAACAGTTAAGACGCCAACAATGTCGATGAATTAGGTGCAATTTTTGTGAAAAGCTGCCAACAAAGTGGCTGCAACGAAATGAGACGAAACAACTGGCACTTGGAACGAAACCAGAGGAAACAGCAGGGTCAGCGGCCTCGAGTTAGCCATTCGGGAGAAGAGGCACGAGGCGAAATTTTACATGGTTTAACGGTTTTAGGCGAGTCACTTGTAAAACCCTCTCGTCTCGTATAAAGCTCTCTCTTTATAACTAACTGCTCTGTCTCTTTATAACTAGCTGTTATATCACCGAAGATATATTGTTATAGCACGTAATGAGAATGAAACTCAAACTCAAACGAAACCATAAAAAACCATAAGAGCCTTCTAGACCACAGCAGACAAACAAAACGGCTGCTCAACAAGCAGGTCATACATTCTCACCTAGGCTGCAAAAGGATATTTTAATGGGTCCGTAACAGCCACAGGTGGTTTCATAGAAGGCCAAAAATCAGCAACCAACCCAAAAACTTACTGCAGTCTATCTAGTAAACGAAATGAAGACGTTGCATTGGATGTTCAAAAGTGCAAGACACAAAGTACAATTGCGCGACACTCAAACCATTGGAGGGCAAACAAGCAAGGGGGCTTCATGATAGATTATTAGCAGCATAATCATGAGTACACAATAGATATAGCCATGGTTAGACATCAAACTGGATAAGAGTTATAAGAGTACACCATAGGTAGCGTTGTTCTAACATAACACAAGCCATAATTAGACATCAGAGTGGATATGAGTTGATCAGGTGCCCTCTTCCTTGATTCTAGCCCTTAGCAAGAAAATTAAGGATGCGCTGCAAGGTACCCCACAGAACCCAAGCCACCAACACTAATCAGCGCAGTAACCGTGTGGTAGACTCTCTTATGCTTCTCATACCGCTCCTTCTTGATCCTTCAGGGGGGAAAGAGAGAAGAGGATAAGCCATTGATGTATGCATGCTGGCACAGTTAAACATGGGATGTACAGCATATTCAGAGTGTAAAAATGAAAAATAGGGATGTACCTCAAATCTTTTTCGATCAGGGGCCCAATGCACGATTCAGATCTTCGATGGAATCATACTTGGAGTGATTTTCAATTTCCCCACGTATTTTGGTCCATAGATCATCCTGCACATAACTCAATAATTGAAAATAAGAATAGGAATGGAGTGCAAGAAGGTACTATCTGCAATGATTGGAAAAAGAATCACAGTATGGGTTAAATGTTGTTAAATCTGCAATGGGCCATGGGGGAAGGTATTAGCCGAACAAGCGAGCCCATAAGATTTTGTGTAGCGCAGGGACTGACAAAGGAACTAGGCAAACCGTAATCTCACAATGCCTGGAGGAATTGGGTGGAATAGTAAATCCCCACACACCAAAGGAAGGTTCGTTCAAGCCAAACAATAGCTAAAATAAAACAAAAGGGCGACATTTCCACCACAGACACAGAGCAAACACATCAATCAGTGTGGTTGGCGAGACTATTTATGCAAGCTGGCCATTCAAATAGGAGATCAATTTTTTGTTTGGCAATCGGATCACGACAGGTCGCATATGAGTACAGATAATTAATCTATGTCGTGCGTGGTGATTCCTAGCCAGGCCTGAGGGGGAGAAAGGAAGATGGGGGAAAGATCGAACCTTGGGCTTGGGGGCGGTGGCGAAGGCGCGAGAGCCAGGCGCCCGACGCGGGAGGGCCTTCGTTACCTTGACGGCGAGAGAGCGCAGCGCCATGGCACCAAGGGCTAGGGTTTGGTTGGTTCTTCTTTCGATGTGTTTCGCCTTCTCTCTTGTCGGGCGACGATCCCCTCTTGTAGGATGGATCGAGTATACTACCCGACTCCGATCCTATCTCCTCTGAGCCCGTGGGCCGGCCCAGAGTTGAGTTTTCACTGGGCCCAACATACGTTTCTTTCTTTTTTTTTTCCGTCCAGTCGATTATACAGTGGGGTTGAGCTCAAAAAAGAAAACGGATCATACAGTGGGGTGGGGGCGTACATGTCATCGAGACGATATAGAGCACCACGAGATTTTGCAGCCATTTCCTTGTTCATCCGAATCTCACCAACAGAACAGCAAGGTGAAACAAAGAAAATTAATGCTATGGCACGGGAGTCCGATAGAAAGAGAAAAATCGGACGTTTTTTTTTCAAATATTGCGATAGTTTTTCGAGATTGTTGCATTAGTTATGTTACGATGTTTTAACAGTACTTCCTAAATGTTTCGTCCGATTTTTTTAATTTTCTCATAAGATTCGCGGACCCGAATTTTTCATTTAATTTAGTTAATTTACACATGTTGATGTTGCAATAGTGTATTTTCAATATTTCATCAGTTGTTCGTTAATGTTTCGGTAGTTATTTTTTCATGTTTCATGCACGTCTGACGCGTCGCGTCCAGATTTTTTCCCCAAATCGCGGATCCGAATTTTTCATTCAATTCAATTAATTGACGCATAACGATGTTGCAACAGTGTATTTTCAATGTTTCATCAGTTATCCAGTGACGTTTCAATAGTTATTTTCTCATATTTCACGCACCGGCTGATGCGTCGTGTCCGGATTTTTCCCCCAAATATCGATGTTGTAATAGTATAATTTTTAATGTTTCATCAGTATTTTGTTGATAGTTCAACAGTTAATTTTTTATGTTTCACCTGGTATCCGATGCAAGCTGCCCCATCCGATGGAAACTGCTCCATCGGACGTCTGGGCGCTGAATTAGCTCGTCGGTCAATTGACCATAGGCATGATGCTTTGTAATGCTGATTGACAGTGTCCAGATCTGACTCACTGTCACGTGCCATGCATGCTCTGTTCCTGGCCTGGCTTTCCGGGGCTCTTCGCAGCCGCCTGTGTGCACCAGAAACGGTCGTCCACCACCCTCCGTCTCCGGGTTCTACTTTGTGCTCGTTTATTCGAGAGTTTCAGCCAGACCGACAGAAGAACGCGAGGTCGGCCCACTTCAATTTTCGGCGCCCAAAGCACGTACGTACAATGCCTAGCTGTGTTTGTGGGGTTTTTTTTTATAATCATTGTGTTTGCTGTTTAACTAGTGCACGAACAAACACGTGCCCTTCCCTCCGTTATATGGCCTATCATGAACCGTATGAAAAATGTTAAAAGAATGTCGTATTTTTTGAAGAACATCGTACCTTATTTATATGTAATATAAGATATTGTAGCTCCACTCGGTACAATAAAAACATACTAAGTTTAGAAGAATTGTATTATATATTCATATATTCATGAAAAAAATATTCTACCTTCACTAGTAGAACATTCTATCTTTATATAAAGAACGTTTTATCTTCACATGAAAATGCTCCAGATTCAAAATATATTATCATATCATATGAATAAATGATTATATCTTCGCAATCAGAATATTCTAGCTTTATATGTAAATGTTATGATTTGAAATAATATATTCATATGATTGGTAAATGCAAGTAAAGAAACAAACATATTTTAAAAATAAAAACCAAAATAAAAGGAACAAATAAATCTTTTTAAAATTCCGTTTTAATACTAGTCGTTTTTTAGTGCTCAACGTTTAATTGTTCTTCTTATTCAAAAATATAATACAAATATTAAAAATGCAAGCTATGTTTAAAATACTTACTATGACAAACAGAATCATAAAAATAAATAGTGTTTATAAAACTTTTTTTAATAAGACAAACGGTCAAATGTTGGGCACTGAAAACAACAACAACTTGTGTTTTGGAAAGGACGAAACACAAAGTAGATAAAATAGAAGTCAAACATTACAAAGGCAAATGAAGAGATGACATTAGTTTGTCTGAAAAATCTGGATCTTAACTCATCTTCAAGGGTTGCTCAAATGAAACTTTGTCATAGTAAAAAACAACAAAAATGCATATTTTCATTTGTTTACAACTGTTTAGTGAATTGCATAATTGCATGAAAAATAAAGAAACATAGCTAGATAAAAGTTTACTCGGCACCAAGTGAAACTAAAAAAAAAATCTACACTTGCTTTTGAAAAGGAGCGGATGCTCCAATCCGTGCAATGTGGGCACTGCATCTCTCGTTCGTTTATTTCAGTCTGTCATGTCGAAAATACCATTACTCAGATGCTAAGAATGTTCAACTCTAATAAAAAATAAATGAATTAAAGATAACTTAATTAAAGTAAAGTAAAAAGGGAAAACAATAACTTACGCAAAACAATGAAGAAACAACATGCTAAGAAAGAAACCGGAGGAGATGAAGTAGAGAAAAAAAGGTTAGATTTGTTGGATCAAATTAGGCCAAAAAACAGTATACAATAACAACCAAGAGAGATGGGTGGATGGATGATCCGGTCTAGCTAGGTGGACCGGAAGATTCCCACTGGTTTCCTATCATTCCCTTGCTCAGGAAAAACACTTCTTCACATCTTGATCATCAGGCCCATCCCATTAATTTTGGAGAGTTACCCACACCCTTTATTATTCAACAAGAGTAATGGAATTGGAGACACTTGGGGGTGGTGAAACAAACCACACATGCCTACCAGAAGAAACATAAACCG
This sequence comes from Paspalum vaginatum, assembly GCA_030272315.1. Classification (NCBI taxonomy): domain Eukaryota; kingdom Viridiplantae; phylum Streptophyta; class Magnoliopsida; order Poales; family Poaceae; genus Paspalum; species Paspalum vaginatum. The sequence continues at coordinate 45,396,962 of CM059013.1, forward strand.
AGCTTGCTTAGCCAAACGATGTGTGTCGACATTTGACCTTCTACCCTCATGCACAAAATCCACTGATTGGAACTTTCCTGCTGGGCTTGGACTTCCTGAATAATATGACCATACCTCCCTAACCATTCCCTTCTGATGCTCTGTATAATATTGCTGAAATCTGATGCCATCTTCGCTTGCTGCTGAGCTAGATCCGAAGCTAGAGGAAGCCCCTCACGATAAGCAATTACCTCCATTGTTTCAGCATCAGTAATTCCTTCCACAACCAAAACAAGCAATTGCTTATTAGTTTAGATACAGCAAGCCAGGGCGATGTGTGTGTCTGTCTCTGCCAGCCCACTGGGCCGTGGAGCCATTAATAAATAATGTCGCTCGCTGGTCAAATGGTCGCCACCCCGATCCGGTGAAAACCGCTGATGGAGGGACGGGTGCTGGGTCTAGCCTTTGGGGGTGCACGGGGCGGCAAATAAGCAAGGGGAGCTTTAGGATATATAGCAGCATAATAATCTTGTGAGTGTACACCACCATTGATAGAGTTGTTTTTACATAGCACACATACCATTAATTAGCCATCAAACTGGGATAGTGCGAGTTTAGGGAGTACACTGTAGCTAAGAGTTGTGTTTTACATAGCACAAGCCATAATAATTATATATAGAGATTTACAAAATGCCAATCGACAGATTTTTTAGCAAAACCATCGGTCACCGGGTGAAGAAGGGGCAAGACGGGGGAGAGAGCTCACCAGGGAAGAAGCTCCGCCGTGCCGCGCCGTTGTTGTTGTCACCGAGGAAGAGCGCCGCCGCCACCGACATCGGCTTCCTCGCCGGTGTTAGGGTTAGGGTTCAAGGTTTGGGGTGGGGCGCTAAGGAGGTCTCCTCCGCCTCCGGCCTTAGACGGAGGGCCTTGGGTGGGCGGGCGGGCCGGCTGGCCGGCAGAGGTGGTGGGCGAGACGACTGCTTAGACCGGAGGCGAGGGCGCCGCCGGTCGAGCGGGGGAAGAAAGCTGTTGGGGAGGGATGGTGGCGAGGGCGGTACGTAAAAAATCAATCACCTGGACACACACCCATAATTATATTAGACATCAAAGTGGATACGAGTTCTGCTGCTCCCCTCGTTGAATCCACTCGTTGTTGGCAAGAAAACTAGCTAGTTACGGTTTATTAGCATGTAGTGCAAGCAGCACAGTTGGCCAGCATTATTAAAGTCCCGCGGAAGATCCACCCGGCCTTTAATTTAGAAGAAGATCGAAAAAGAGCAAGAGGATAAGCCACTGATGCATATACATGTTAGCACAGTTGAGAGGGGCCAAACAACATACTCAGAGTGCAAAAAGGAAAATAGGGCTGTACTTGAACTCTTGTTCCATCACTCGCTTCATGGCATGAGGATAGCTGGAGGCATCTCCAGTTTTTGCAGCAGTATTGGTCGTCCATGGAACCCTCTGCGCAATCAACATTAACATAAAAATAAGATGTTGTTTCAGTCTGAGGAGACAATGGTCGAACACAAGGAAAATAATTAATGCAGTGCAACAAGCCAACAAGGTATTGCGTGCAAAAGTACTGATCGACTCGACCTGTGCGGTTTGGAAAAGAACACAAGGGATCAACCAATGAAGCACAAAACACTTTGGATGATAGGGCAGGGACGATTAACCAATGGAGCCATGCATGCATAATCTCTGCAATGTGCCCACACACCAAAAGAAGGTCGTCTAATTAAGCGGAAAACATATATTAAAAGAAAAGGTGACATTGCTACCGCAGACACATGTATCGTCCACATCAAATAGTGTAGTCGGCGAGACTATTTATGCAGGATGGCAAATAATAAGATGGCACATGTGTACCAAGATGTACAAATCGATATCGTGGCCGGCCGGGAATTGAACCAACCTTGGGCTTGCGCCAGGTACGGTCTTGATGGGGGCGGTGGCGATGGCGCGAGCGCCAGGCACCGTGACGACGAGAGAGCGCAGTGCCATGGCAGGGCAGCCATGGTGCTGGCTGGCAAGGGTTCGGTTTCCTTTTCTTTCTTAGCGACGGGAAAATGTGGTTCGTCCATCGGAGGCTAGCTGCACTCGTCCAATCCTGTATCTTTAACTCTAAAAGAAATATTTCATCCTACTCAGTAATATTCTCTACTCTATTCTATAATTTTCTGCACTCGTGTTTACTCTATATCTCTACTCTATACTAAGTACCACATTTTTTATCAATATACCAAACCCACCCACTGCAGGGCTCACCACCCACCTCCTTTCCCCTTCTACTCCCTCGCAGCCGCCGCCCGTCCCCTTCTTCCCGCACTCCCGCTCGCCCAGCCCCTCTCTCTCTCCGTCTCTCGCCGCTCTCTGCCTCCCCCGTGGCGCTCCTCGCTGGCCTGTCCTCCACGCCTCCTCGCCGGACCCGTCCTCCACGCCCCCACGGCCAGCCGCCTCGCCGCCGGCCCGCCTCCCCATCCTCGCTGCTCCACCTCACTCGCCATCCTTGCCTCTACGTCGGCCCGCCTCCTCCGGCTTCTCGTAATCCATGCCCAGCGACGGATCACTCTCCGCCGCGTCAAGCTCCTCCTCCGCGGCCGACCATGGCAGCCTCCTCCTCCCGTGCCGCCACAACCCTCTTTCTCCCTCGATCCGGTGGCACCTCCGCTGCACCGTCGCCCGGATCCGGGCCTCCCCGGGCCAGATCCGCCCGCGCCAGCCTTCTCCACCCGTGCCGGCGGCTCTCCTCTCCCAACGCCGCCGGCTCTCCTACTCCGATGCGCTGGACACGGAGCGCAGGCCCAAGCTCGGGCGAGGGCGCGCCTCTTCCTCCCCCGGTCGCCGCCTCCTCCCCCGGCGACCAGATCCCCGCCACGGCGGCCATCTTGTCCCCATTGGCCCCTGGATCTGCCGTCGGCGCCGCGTCCTCCTCCCCATCGGTTCCTATCCTCGTGCAGCACCGCGCCAATGGCAGGAGGAACCAGTTCGTTGCCCATGTAGGAGAGAGAGAGGCGGTAGGCATATGATACTCATCTTTGGGTGTAGCCTTGTTCAGATTGCGGAAATCGATGCACACTTGAAGCTTGTTGGAATCTTTCTTCTCTGCCAGCACAATGTTAGAGACCCAATCTGCATACCAGCAAGGCCTAATAAAGTTGGCTTCTAAAAGCCGGTGAATCTCATCTTTAATGCGAGGATAAATGTCAGAACTGAAATGCCATGGTCTTTGCTTGAAAGGCCGAAAACCAGGCTTGGCAACCGATGCTCAACTATGTCACGGCTTAATCCACACATTTCAGTATAACTCTAAGCAAAACAATAATAATATTCTTTTAACAATCCGATCAATTTATTCCTAGAATCGGATTTCAAGGTTTTGTTTACAAAGGTCGACCGCGGAACAGATCCATCGCATATGTCTACTTCTTCCAGAGGATCAGCTGATGTAAACCCTTGTCCTAACTTATCTAAATCTCTAAACTCCTTTATTACAAAAGAATTAGAATTAACAGAAAATTGACAACCAGAAACTTGGTTATCACCGGACTGTCCGGTGGAGTCTACCAGACTGTTCGGTGTTTCACCGGATAATCCGGTCACAGTTAGCGGACTGTCCGGCGCTAGTGCAGGGACTTCCTCCTGCCTGGACTTTATCGTGTTGTTCCTCTTCTGACATTTAGTTCCTGCTGATGTATACATTGGATTTACACAATATGATTTAGCTGATTGGATCTACATATACCAACGCAAGCCGATGGATCAACATATACCACCTCAATCTCGTCGTTGACCCATTGGATTAGAAATTGATGCAAAGTAGAAGGTACGCATTGATTAGCATGAATCTAATCTCTTCCAAGAATTAAACTGAAGTTACCTTCCACATCAGCGACCAAGAAAGTAGCGGCAATCGTCTTACTCCCAATGGTAAGTTCCACGGAAGCTACTCCTTTGGTCTCAATGGGGTTTTTGCCCCCCACACCACTGAGTGTCATGTTAGTCTTGACTAAATCAGAATATGATTTCCCAAGCTTTTTGTATAGTTCATACGGCATTAAATTAACAACCGCACCACCATCAACCCACATTCGAGATACGGGCGCCCCATCAATATGACCACGAACAAAGAGAGGCTTCAGGTGATTAACCGATTCTTTCGGTTTCGTGAAAATAGCATCTTTTGGCCCAAAGTTGAATTGAGCCATCACCTCTTCATCTTCACCGATAATATTATAATTGGTCAAAAAGTAATCATATTGATGTCCATACCTAGATGTGTGGCGGAACTGCCGATTTAATCCGAGCTAAGCACACCTGCCACCTCTGGCTCACAGTGTACTTAGACCAAATTAAACCCGTTCGTCCGTCGAGAGTCATTCGGCTCCCGATATTACCTTTTCCCAGAGGAACCGACATCATACACATCCAGCCCACGATGGAGCCACAACAGTTACATCATCACGGACAGTTGAAATGGAGTATAAGTAGATTTACTTTACAAACCAGTTCAAAATAAAATACAAGTTCCAACATAATGCCATACGAAACGCAAGTTTGAATCAAATAGCGGAAGCGAATTCGAAAGCATCTCACAGCAGAAACATAATACTTTAGTAGTCTTCATGCAACAATGATCGAGTCGAGCAGCACCGAGCCCACCGGTACTACCCTCCTCCAAGCACTTGTCCAGATATCATCGGTACCTGTTCTCAAAATGTGGGGGCAAATCCTGAGTATTAATTACTCAGTAGGAATTAATGGATTGGCTTACGGCTGACACAAAGCTTGCTTACTAGCATATGGATCCTTAGCCATTGATTTTAAACAGTGGTATATTAACATAGAGTAATAAGTTTCATCATTTGCGTATAACTCCATAATAATAACTCGCAGAAATGTAAGCAACACAGTAATACAAGCATGTAGTATTTGAAAACATGACTAATAGATATAATATATTTAATTAGTTACTACGTTGCCCGACAGTGATATTGGCATTCCCACACCTGGTGGGCATCAGCGATTTAAATCGATTTTAATTTTCGGGAATACCTATCATGGCAGGGGTACATGTTTACTAGCCATCGCGTTCCCACATATAGGGCTTGATTGGTTGCCTGTATATTGCTCAACCAGGCCCGTGGGATGCAACAGATCAGTGTTTGGTTCCCTAGATAGCCTCTTGGGCCTGGCCCTCCCGATGCATGAGGCACCCTTCAGCATGGCCGGCGGGATACGAGAAAAAATCTCGTTTCCGTGGAGCCTGGCCGGCGGGATGCGAGTGGACAGTACAACTGAGCTGAACGTGAGGTGACAAGAGGACAGTGCTTCTATTTTTTCTCAAACCAAACGCCTTCTCCACCTGCCAGGTCAGCGCCAACCAAGCAAACAAACACAGGCTACTTGCATGCGCAGAACATGGCCGGCAAGGGCCTGGTTGTGTGATGCGAGCCAAGCTCCGGTGGGAAGGAAACCAATCGGGCCCATAGTCTCCATCTCCACCTGTCTTGTCCCAAGATTCAAAGCGCCATCACCTAACCCTCAGGTTGTGCCCCCTCAGGAGCGTTACCACAGCTCACTGGGTCAGCCCTCCCTCGAGTACAAGCACTCTCGGGCCCATCGGCCTCCAGCAAGTGGATGGGCGGCACCTCGAAAACTCCGGACAAACCCAGGTAAGACTTCACCGGTCCCATATCCCGGTTAAGCAATCCAGCGATGTTATGCCGATCAGCAGACGAACAGCGAACGGGCCTTACACGACTCGGACGGAGTCCAAAGTGCGACATCATGAAAGTAAATTCTAAAATAAAATCTCCGCCCGGTCTCCATTTAAATCATGAGCATAATATTACTTTCTCAATAATAAAAATTTTGTAACCTTTGAAATCACCTACGCGACGAGTGACTCCTTTCACTCGTGTCTACTCGCACCTAGCAATTCTAGGCAACTCATCCTACGAACTCTAGGTATAGGTACTAGAGCCAGGGCGGCCACGGAGTCTAATGCAAGGGTTTTCAATGAACTCCTAATGCGTATGCGTAATCATCAATCAAGATAATATTACTTGAGAAATTCATGGTCCTGCCTACCTTTGCTTATTCTTATCAAAACCAACAAACTAAACTAGGTTAGTTTGCTGGGTTGTGGGGCATTTCCCCAGGCAACCCCTTGATCACTTGGACTGCTCCTTCTTCCAAACACGATTGATGGACTCTCTAGGTCATGTTTGGGGCTTAGTTGATCTTTTGGACACCGTTGCTCAAAGTAGTCCCACGCACTTGCTTCCTGATCACGTATCTGCATTAAACGTCACTATATGAATGACATGCATGATGCAGCGAATAGGATGCATGAATATCAAGCACACATTTGGACAATCATTTTATGGACAGACAGAAAGATGATTGATAAACTATTTAAATAGGAATTACTTTTGTGCTTAGGGCAAACTTATGTTAGGCACTTTATTGTTTGACCACCCATGTAGATTTAAGCAGAAGTGTATGTTTTGTTGTGTTATAGCATTTCCACTACGTCGAGTATAGTACAGAGGACAAATCACGAGCCTAACTAAGCACATTAACCTTCCCCTTTTATTTTCTTTACTTCTGAGACTTATCTAATTGGCAATGTTAGACTTTGCATTTAACACAAGCCACAAATTTATGTTAGAGTCACATAAGCATGTATACACACTAATATGGTGGTAAGAAGCATGGTGAGATTTTTGGAGCCTATTAAACCCTACTTCACTATTTCATTATGTTCAATTGCATAGCCTTAATTATTTTCAAATCACTCAGCAAACAGCAACTAATGCGCATGAAACTTTATTTCTGGTCTATACTAGACTAAATGAGTTCAACATATCTACTAGAGACGTATTTGAGCACAATTCATAAAGCATGCATTTTATTATTCAATAATTATCTAAAAGTGGACCCTAGGGGTAGATCTGTCATTTTCTAGGGCTACCAAAAATATATGTGGTAATACTTGATATAAATAGTACTCAGTCCAAGTTTCATAAATTTTAGAGACCATTTAGTTCTCTTTTGCTAATTATCTATGAAAACAATACATGCACAAAAGCAAGGGCAAAACAGTCATTTCACTCAGCAAGGCCTACTCCACTCCATAGATCTATTCATATGCAATCCATCAAAATAAGTTTTGTATTTTTATGATTTTTCTCCTAATTTCTAGAGAATTTCAACCACACCCGCGCCTCCAATCGCCTGGAACGGACTAGCCACGCCACCGCGCAGCTCGCGTGCTGCCTTGGGGCGCCGCGCCCCCACTCCTCCATCCGATCGGGCGCCGTCCATCACCCTCCACCGCCGCCCAGTTCACCGGCGTTCCCCGCCCGCTCCGGACTCCTCTCGCGATGCTGTCTCGGGGGAAGGGAACCCTTCACCGGGAACACGAGCCCGCACCATCTCAGCTCCAAGTCGGGCCCCCAAGCCGCCGGGCAGCCGCGCGCGAAGCTCCTCCCTGTATGCGCCCCGTGCCCCTGCCTGAGGTAGAAGAAGGGCCCAACCTTTTACACAAAACCCCCTGCTCTTTTCTCAATTTTTCGCCCTATTTCAATCACTATGCAGTGAGTGTATACAATCTTCCTGGCAGGCCCTTGGCAGGTCCATGTGGTATATGAAGCCCTCGACGGCGAGGTCGGCTCGGCGCGGTGGCGACGTTGCGGCGCTCAGCGGATACGAGGACGGGGATCGCGGGGGCCTTGAAGGACGAGGGGAATGGCTGGAGGGCATCGAGGCGAGTTCTACGTGCCCGTCAGTGGGAGCGGAGGCGGGCCAAGGGGCCAGGACGCGAGATCTAGGAGCTTGCTTCCATGGCGGCGGTGCCTCTGTTCCACGCAAGGGGGAGGGGCTGAGCGAGGGGGCAGTGGAGCGAGGAGGTGAGCGAGGGCCGATGCGAGTGAGCTCCGGAGGAGAGGGCGCGGGGCGCAGGCTTGACCGGCTCGGTCTTATGGCCAAGCCGCCCGCCATGGCAGGGAGCGGGCAGCTCCTGCCCGCCGCGTGGGCACGCTGGAGCGGGGAAGAAGGGGGAGAGGGGATCGGTGAAATGGGTCTATGGACCTGAAGACGCTGACAGGTGGGGCCGGTGGGGGAGTAGTCCTCGGACCGGGTGCACGAAGGGGTGTAGCAGTGGGACCCACGCAAGGATGTCGACATCCTCCCTTGGTCCGAATCCGACGAGTGGGGCCCACATGTCATAGAGACAAAGGAAAAGGAAAAGTAGAGAAATAGAAAAAGGGCTGTTTGACCAGATAGAGACACATTTAAAATTCTCATTTTTCACCAATTTCGAGGCTGAATTGGGGAGAGCTAAAAATACAAGAAATGTTCCAAATTGTGTTCTCTACAACTTTGTTTTAACTTGTGACACCATGTTGTATTCAAATTTTAGGAGGAATTTGAATTCAAAAGCTGTGACCCAGTTTGACCAACTCTACCCCTCAATTTAGAAATTCCAGAAGTCTATTTTAGATTGATTTTCATACAAGGAGTTTTATACAAAAGTTGTTCAGAATTTCATGAACTACAACTTTCTTATATAGAGTTTTGCATGATTATGGCTGTCGATCAAAGAAAATTTGAATTTACTAAGCATGTCAAATTTGGGTAGATTTCATGTGCTGACAGAAAAGGGCCCAAAACACTATGCAAACCTTAATGCATTCAAAACTCCAATTGCCAAAGTTGTTAAGCATGAAATTGTTTACAAGTTTGGTATATGAAGTTTCTTCCAATTCACATCAAATTTTGAAATATAAGGCCAAACATATCCAAAGATTTGGTAAAACAACAAGTTTACTTCATGTGGAGTCTTTCTTGTTTTTGATTTTTGAAGTACCAACTAAAGTCCAATCATTTTGAGTGAAGATGCATTGGGAATGTAACAAGTTTAATTTCATTTCTTAGAAAGGAAGATTTTTGGGTTGTATAATGAAACTGAAAGTAATTTCAGAATGAAATTTGGGAAAAGTGAAACCCCTAGACTTAGCAGAATTTCCCCCAGTAGAGTCTGTATTGGTTTGGTTCGAACTTTTGGGCCCTTTAACATCTGATTTTTAAGAAGGTCAAAATAGTAAATTTAAAGGAAACACCTTGAACTAAAACTTTTGTATTTGATGTCTTGTATGAAAACGTATAAATTTTTAATTACTCAACCAATCAACACGAGGTTTTGCATATTAAATTTGAAAATTTTGACTTAGTGGTTTATTGACCTAGTTATCGTTCTTCTCAAAACTTGATTAAGTCCAAAACCACGATTATCATTAATCTAATAGTGTGTCAAAGTTTTTGAGATGCCGGGGGCATCACAAGATATTCGGGAGAAGCTTCATAATCCACCATCTCCTCCTCTGGAACCTCCTCTTCCGGAACAACAACAGGTGCAGGACCCTCTGTGATCGCCGATGCTGTTGTCGTGGCTCCTGTTGTTGCTGCCTCCTGGCCACCGGACTGTCCGATGGGCGGCGCCGGACAATCCAGTGCACCAGACAGTCCGCTGGATACCGTTGGACAGTCCGGTGACTGGGACTGGCTCTGTCCAGCCATCTGAGTGGGATCCTCAGCGGCTTTCAGCTTCCATTGCTTCTGAGGGAACATAGGATGTGCCATGTTGAAGATTGCCTCAGCCTCCTTTTCCCTTTTCTTTTTAGCTCGCAAGCGCTGCAAAGTCCTCTTTTGAGAATGGGTTAGACCCGATGGGCACCATTGGGGTATAGAATACTTTGGATCTGATGGCGGCTTGTTGACAACCCTACCGGAACTTGCTTTACGATCATTAGCTGAAGCAACTTTAGGTGAAGCTTCCTTCGGCATAGTATTAGCCAATTTCCCAAAAACCATTGGCATCTTGTGATTGTTATTGAATACCACATTGTTAGTACCAACATTAACAACACCTGTTATCACTTGAGGTGCTGATTGAGCCGGTGATGCTGCTGGTTGAACTGGTGTTCTTGCTGGTTGAACCGGTCTAGGTTGAAAATTTTGAGTATTTTGAGTACGGGGTATTACAAATCTTGGAGGCTGCCCCTCATGCCTCCCTGCCAGATTTGTCGGCATCGGAGGCCAATAATTCTGGTATTGTTGCTGATTTTGCACCCATGGACCAGATTGAGGAACATTCAATCGGTCATGTGCAGAAGGAGCCAATCTGTCAAAAACAGAACCTTGTGATGCCCCCCACCCCTAATAGCAATAATGATTATAAGCATAAGGCGGACACATGGTTATATTACTCTAGGCTGGATTTTGCTGAAATTCCTGCGGAGGACCCCACATCATTGGCAGGACCACAGGTGCTGATGGTACTAGCTGAGCCGCGTTCTGAGCCATTTCCATTGGCTTCTTGTTTGGCATACACTTCATATCTTGCGGTGGTGACCTTGGTCGCTTGTATGGCCGATTTGTAGAAGCGGCCTTCTTCACATATTTTGAAAGCAATTGATCAAATGTAGGACTAGATCAATATGGCTTAAGGGAGGTCCTTGCCTGATGCTTCTTCCAAGTTTCCATCTTTGGCTACTTCGGCTTGAAAGTCTTCGGGCGCTGCTGGCGGGTGCCGAACTATCCGTTGGGCATCACCGGACTGTCGGTACGTCAGACTGTCCGGTGGCTGGCGCCGGACTATCCGGTGGCGCTGTCCTGGGAGCCCTCTGCTGGTTCTGCTGCCCCCAACGCCCAAAAACCTACAGGTGATTTTCAGTGTATCCTTTCCATCTGCAGTTTTCTGCTTGATCAGCTCCCTAGCCAGAACTTTAGTATTCTCATCGATTAGCCTCAAAGAGCCGATAACCATGGCTTTGCCTTTGCTTGCATCGGCCGCCTCTGGTCGAATAAGACTTTCTTACTGCTCAAATCCAGAGTGTTCATTGGGAATGTCTGCTTATCGATTTGCATCTCTGGAAAACTCAAACGGCCTTCATTTGCGGCTGATTGTATCTGTCGATGAAAAACATTACAATCATTAGTCGCATGAGAAAAAGAATTGTGCCATTTACAATACTCTTTCTTATTTAACTCATCAGCAGAAGGAATATTATGTGACAATGTAATATTTCCACTTTTGAGAAGCTTATCAAATATCTTATCACAATGAGCAACATCAAAAGTAAACTAAACTTCTCTTTGCCTATTCTTATTAATCGGTCTCAAAGAATGACAAGTAATAGGCTTGTTCTTATTAGACCAAGCAAACTGAGCTGCGTAAATTTTCTTAGAATCATCATTGGAACTAGCTGAATCATACTCTACAAATATGACGCGTAGCCTTTTGACTATCTTTGCTTCGGCTTTCTACAGCCAAAGCTTGCTGATGCAATAAAGATAGAGAATAAAATCGCGTGCCAGCTAGCTTTTCCTTAAAATACAGCCTCAATCCCTCGAGACCTAACCCAACCAATTCCCTATCAAAGGCAGTCAATTGGAAGCATCGGTTTCTAGTGTCCCTAAACCTCTTAAGGTAATCGTGAACCAATTCTTCATGACTTTGCCGAACCTTAGATAGATCAGCCAACTCTAGCTCATACCCCTCCGAGAAAAAGTGATCATGAAACTTTGCCTCCATTTCATCCTAAGTACCAATTGAATTGAGAGGCAAGGAAGAATACCAAGCAAAAGCATTTTCTGTAAGAGATAAAGAAAACAGCTGAATTCGGAAAGCTTCCCGTTCGGCCAGATCTCCTAATTGTGCTAGAAATTGACTAATATGCTCTCTAGTACTCTTATTGTCATTACCGGAGAATTTCACAAAATCTGGTATTCTAAACCCCCGAGGAAAGGCGTGAGCATCGAATTTATAGTCATAGGGTTTCTAATAGGAGCTAGCAGAAGCCAATACATCAATCCCTGTCTTTTTCTTAAGAATGGCCACTAATTCTTGCCATATTTCCTCCTTAACCTCCGATGTGGAAGCACCGGATTTTTGGCCGTAAGATCTAGAACCCATAGGATTCTGTGCAGACCAAATCTGGTCATAAGTGTAGTTAGGGATGGGACCTCTAGGCACACCTGAACCAACCGGTGGAACCGATCTCGTACCATAATAGACCGTAGTAAAAGGTGGCACAAATCCCTTTAATTTCGGCGGCGGTGTGAAGTATTCTACTCTTGCCGTATTCAAAACAATCCTCCGGTTAAGATTTACCAAAGTTTGGGGAATTGTTGTGCACGGTGGGGCCATGACAACCCCTGTACTGGGCACACTAGATAGTCCGGTGGGAATCATCGGATTGTCCGGTGATGCACCGGACTGTCCGATGGAAGGACCGGACTATCCGGTGGACACAACCGGTTGAGCCGGTTTGTCCAACAATGAAGGCGGCAGTTTCGGTTGCCCTAGATAGAAATTTATGGGCATACCATACATCAGCTAGATCTGCTGAGACCCATTAAGTGCCGATGAGCTTGGTGCAATCGATTCTACGCTTTGTTCGTGTGAGGGGAACGTGGGAGCAACGGATTTTCCTTGAGCCTTAACCAATCCATCTATAGAATTTCTCAATGCATCTACTTGGTTGGCTAACTGGTTATGACCTCGATCAACGTAACTTTTCATAGATTCAAATACTTGAAGGGTTTCTGGGTTACTTACATCAGTGTTTGATGAAGAGATTGACGGCAAAAGGGTGTCGAGGGTGACTTCCTTCTCCTTCGTCACTTTCTGGTGGTAATCCATTATGAATGCCTCTAGGAACCTCTTCATCATGCTCTTCGTTGCTTCCTTCATTATGTCGTCGAAGTGCTTTTGCTCATCAGCCGGTAAATTCTCAAAAGCCGGCCTTATGATGTTGCCTTGTGTGACTTTAGATGCATCCGCAAGCTCAACCATGGTTGCTAGCTTCGAATTTACCTCTGGAGTCCCCAGCGGAGTCGCCAAAAAGTGTGTTGACAAGTTTTAGCGCCAATCACCAACGATGTGACCTAGACCAATCCACCCAGGAGGGACCCCGCCAGGGAAGATCAGTGCTGGGGGTTGCTCTAACGTCGGCAGGCCACCTAGAGCTCCTCAAGTCGGCGTAGAGTTGAAGAGAGGTGAAAATTAGGATTGGAGAAGATAATTAAGGTTTGGGAATAAAGATATGCATAAAAGTAGGTAAAATAGTAGATTGATTCGATTGTGGATGCGTCCATCGGCCTGGCCCCTTTATATTTATAGGAGAGGGTGGTCTTGACTCTTGTACAAGTCGAATTCTACGAGATCTCGCCTAATCCTAGGATTCCTCTCAGACTTGACCATACCGGATAGTCCGGTACGGCTCACCGGACAGTCCGGTGATGCCGGACAGTCCGGTACACGCCACCGGACTGTCCGGCGGCACTGGCCAATCTGGCTCTGCCCACTTAGGTGCTCAACAACATTATTGCAACATCGACATGTGTTAATTAACTGAATTGAATGAAAAATTTCGGTTCGCGATTTGGGGAAAAAATCTAGACCTGACGCATCAGACGGTGCGTGAAACATGAGAAAATAACTATCAAAACATCAACGAACAACTGATGAAACATTGAAAATACACTATTGCAATATCAACACGTGTGAATTAACTGAATTGAATGAAAAATTCGGGTCCGCGAATCTGATGAGAAAATAAAAAAAATCAGACGAAATATTTAGAAAGTACTGTTGAAATATCATAACATAACTAATGTAACAATTTCGAATAACTATCGCAACATTTAGTAGGGGCGTCCGATTTTTTTACCCTTTTAGTTAAGTATTTGAGTTACGATTTCTCTGATATTAATGTCTTAGTAGCTTGATCCGCAAGCTAACCATGTAGATACAGAGCAACTTCAAGACTCATAAGCCTGTATGATTGGTTTGTACATAAGAACCGAAGCAAACTAGAGACTCATAGTCCGATACGATTGGTTTTTAGAAAAGAAAATAAATTTCATAGAAAGAAAACGATGTAATAATGCATAAATGAAAACGTGTGTGTTTGCAGAAGCCTTATGGAAAAACTAGTCTAAACTCGCTGAGTCGCTTTTTCTGTTTTCCTAGTGCGCAGAAGCAACGACCTTCGGAAGATTGCACGGTGGTGATTTGGCTGTTGAACAACAAACTGATCGAGACGGAATTATAAAGAGTTGCATTCTTCAAATGTAAACCTATTAGTGGGTAAACCTAGATCCAATCTCTCTCAAGAGACCCGTCCGGGAAGAAAGATGTTAGGGTTGTTTTATGATCAGCAGGCCACCTAGAACTACTCAAGTCGATGTAGAGCCGAAGAGAATAAACAATTAGGGTTTGAGAGGAGAATTAGGTTTTGGAAAAAATAGAGATACATGAAAGTAAAGATAAAAAATAATATTTTAGTTCAATTGGGTGATGACTCAATTGGCTCTGGCCCTTCGTATTTATAGGGAAGGATGTCTAGACATTGTAAAAGCCAAATCTAATGAGAGATCACGAGAATCTAGGAATCCCCCTTGGCTCGAGTGTGCTAGACTATTCACTGGATAATCTGGTAGCGCCGAACTGTCCAGTACTGTCCGGTACATACAGACAGTCCAATTTGATGTTCAATACATGCTCCTCTGTTTTTTGGTGAAGGTCGTGAGCCAAAAGCATCCGCAGTACTTACAATTTTCGAGAGGCCAAACAGATTTTGACACAAATCGCTCCTGACCTGTATACTAAGTACAGGAACTCTCAGAGGACGGTTAGTCGTTTGGTTCCCGCTCATAAGTGGATCCAACAAGTGGGCAGCATTGACTCTCTGCAAAAACTCGAACAAATCATCACGTTATATACAGCAATCAGAAATGTACAGTTGACAGAAGAAAGAGACAAAGTTGTCTGGCTTTGGACATCCAATGGAGAATTCACTGTTAGATCAGCTTATGATGTACAATTTCTAGGCTCTACCTAGATGCAAATTTTTTGCCTGGTCAGCACTTCTGAACAGGATCAACACTGCTGCTCTATTATCCACTAAAGGTCTACCGTATCATGATTCTGGTTGTCTTTGCAATCTGGAGTTTGAAACCACACATCACCTCCCGTCTGGTTGCACCTATTCTGCTGAAGTTTGGAAAAAACTAGCCCACAGGCTACAACACCTGGACCTTCTGGATGAAGTAAATCTTGACTCGCTTGAGCTCAACCTCCTAGCACTCACCAAAGGAGAAACTTCTGTAATCAAGCAAAAGATCGGGGTTCTCATTCATTTCTGGTGGGGGATTTGGAAGGAGAGAAATGTCAGAATTTTCAATGCCTCGGAGAGTACTCTTTCAGTAGTGGTTAACTCCATTCTCGAGAATTTGCTGTAATTAGGGGAACCGTTTCTTGTTGTTGGTGTTTGTTTGGTGCTGGGTGTGTTTTTTTATATGTACGTTGAACCCTCTCTCTTAATTAATTTAGCAGAGCTCCTGCCACTAAAAAAACAGATTTTAACAAGGTACATTAATCCTAAAATATACTAAAGCGATGGAAGTCATCGGCCTTTTTTAGCATCTTCCCAAACACTTAGATAATACCTTTTCAAAAAGCGGTCATTAAACGCCTTGGGTAACTCCAGTCCCTCCCGATCTTCTAATATGCAAGCATTCTCAGGAATCATCGGCGTCACCCTATAATATTGACAATCTTTTCGGAGCGAATTTGCTGCAGGGTTTCCCTGAACACAGTAGTCAAAATACAACGATTCGCCTGGGACGTCCCAAACAGAGCCGCCTCGCTCAAATTAACGACCAAATCCACCAAGAAACATTCTATTCTCACTGGAAACAAAATAAAAAATAATCCAAAAAAAAAGAATAGATGCATGATGCGAAAAAAGAAGGCAATAAAAATCAGGAGGAGCAGATATATACAGGAATTAAAAACTCTCTCTGCAAATTAAATTTAAAAAAAACGACATGGGATAAGGCGACGGAGGAGTCAGAATTGGAATGACAGTCACCATATGGATCCGCCATCGACACGGAACGTATGTCTGGGCGTCGTCAGTCAGTGCGATGATCATCACCCTCCTCCAAAAACATGTCAACACAAACACAGTGGCCGGCTATGATACTCAAACTAATTAGCCAGAAAGTCAGACGAAACCAGTCGATAATAAGCAGCAAGGGAGCGATTATTGGAAACCTAGCCTGACAGAGAGAGTCCAGATCTGGACACTGTCAATCAGCAGCAGCACAAGCGCCATATGGGCATGATAATAAATCATCACCACGCATGTCAAACCGTCACGCTTCACGCTCCCAACTAGAAACTCAGCCAAAAGAAGAGGAAGAAGAAGAGCAAGATATTTTTATACGAAACCAAGGAAATTAACCGAAAGAAAAACACAATAAGGCGGCGGCAAATCCTTGCTAATGTGACGGATTGCAGGATCTCATCCTGGAAACTGAAGGCTGATGATGAAACTGCTCAACTGATTTCAGCGCAGAGCCTCTTCTTTTCTGTTTCACCTTGCACTTGATAAGGACTAGGAGGATATAATAATAGCGCGAGAGGGCATGCTCAGTGGCCCATCTTATTTATGAGCATCGTGCAAGCTTTTCCCTGGTCAGGATCCGCTCGTCTTTTTTGCCCGGGTAGGGGCAGGTGAGCCCCGTAGTCTCTGGAAGCCTCAACAGCTGGCAGCGACGGGTACAGCTGACGCATGTTCGCTGGAACGATCTATGGATTAGTGCTTATCTCCGTTGTTTTTTTTTATTCGACGCGGTTGATTTTTTTTTTAAAACTTCAATAGTTCGTTTTATTCAAAAAAAATTATGCAAACAGTATAATACATATTCAAACTAATCTTGACAATAAAACAAATAACAAAAAAGTAGATAATAACTTATAAATTTTTTGAATAAAACGAGTGATTGAAGTTTTGAAAAAAAGTCAACCGCGTCAAATAAAAAAGAACGGAAGGAGTACGCTGCAAAGTCCTCATATTAACAACTTTAGTTTGACTGACGAATGAGATTCATTACGGAAGAGCTGTTTTTGCGTACGTAGTGGTGCTTGAGAAGTGAGCTTTAGTGCGGTGGTAAAAGCCGCTGCCTTGTGATCAGGAGGTCACGGGTTCAAGTCATGAAAATAGGCTCATGCAGAAATAAGCTGCGCACAATAGACCTCAAGTGGATCCGATCCCTCCTCAAACCCCGCACAAGCGGGAGCTTGTGCACCTGGATTGGTGCTTGAGATTCAGCACCTCAGCTATGGTGCTTGAGATTCAGCACCTCAACTATTGTTCTCGCTTATTTTTAGCCTTGAATCCATTGGTGTTTTTTTCGAGGTGGTTTTGGTTTTTTTTATTTAAATAAGAAAAAGTAACACTCAAACACCTCAGCAAATTTGGTGGAAAATCTTAAAGATTTTTTTTCCGATTCCTTGCGTCCCAAAATGTCTCTAATTTTCCCCCTCTTCTTTTCTTTTGAGGTATCTGAATATTTTTTTCCTAATCTGAATTCAAAACTACAACTAAAACCACAAAAAACTAGTCTCATGGGTCATAATTGAACAATATTGAACAAACTGACAAGTTGATAGACCTTTTTCTTTTCTTTAATCTCGATAAATTTTAGAGAGGTTTGAGATAAGCTAAAGAAAACCTGAAGGCCTGGCAACTAGTTAAAATAAAGATACAAGGTGTCATAAATGGAACTGAAAATTTGTAGCGGGTGGCCTGCGGTCTACCTTTGGCTGGTACAACAACGATGGGGTGGCAGCTGGCTTATTTGGTTTGTGATCGCAAGTTGCTACGCCACAAGCTATATGTCACGACATCCGCCACAGCTATGGTCTGGGCAACATAGCCGTCGTGCTATTGCTGCCACTCCCCATGGTTTGGGCATGTTGCCAAGTATGAAATAGTACAAATGTTTTGGTAGTAAAAAAATCATTGCATATATAATAAAAACATTTGCATCGTCTATTTCAACCAACATTTTTCTAGCTGTTCTAGTTCGGATATTCTTCACGAGCACATCAAGCAAAAGCTAATAATCTTCCCAGGGAAGAGTTGAACTAATAAACTAATGGAATCAGAACTCTTACTCAAATCTGGCATGTTCTGCAAGCTGCACAATTCAGGTTGCAACCTGGCAGCAGTTGATGGATTAGCAGTACGCAGTGGATCAATCTGGACACCAGCACAAACACGCCAACGATCAGATTCACCAAGCAACATTGCGGTGAGGGGTGATGAAGACACGGCAGCACCGACGTAGGAAGAAGCGCTTCAATTCCTCCTCCCACTCTCGCTCCGAGGTTTAGATTACTGCTTGCTGGCACCGCTAAATTGGCCTGCTTCTGCCCTTCCGGTTCCGGTACAGTTATTTCGCATTGTCACTGCTGGAACCTGACTGTGCGACCTCATTTGTCACAGCTGTTGACTTGGAAGCAGTAGGCGTTATGAACTTCTGAGCTTCACGAAGTAGAGCATGGGCTTCATCAGTCATGCCTCCTTTCGTGTATCCACTCATGAGCACACTGTAAGTATAGAGATCAGGGCTGACACCTTGGCTCTCCATCACTTCCATCAAACCTCTTGCACCCTCCATTTGTCCCTGCTCCGACAGCGCTGTGATGACAAGGTCAAACACTGCTTTATCTGGAGCAGGGCCAACATCTACCATCCTCATCAACAACTTCTTGGCATCCTCTGATCTCCTCTTCCTACACAGAGCATCTATGACTGCGGAAAATGTCTCGCCTGCATCCTTAAGAGACTCCCCTTGGTACTCCTCAAGCTGCACCACCATCCTCATCAACAGATTCTTCGCATCCATTGCTCTGTTGGCCGTACACAAACCATGCACAACCGCCGCGAAGGGCTTGCCTGCTCGCTTAAGCGACTCCCCTTGGTACTCTTCCAGCAGAGCATCCTAGCAGCGGCAACGGTCCCATCATGCCGCGCCAAAGCGCAAACAAGGGAATCCAAGGCTGATTTTGGGATCGGAACCTTCATCTCCTTCGCTGCTAGGTACAATGATAATGAGTGTGCTGTTTTTGCCTTCTCCTGCTCGCAAAGGAAATCCAAGATACTGCCGATCTTCTCACCATCGTTAGGGAAGCAGTCAGGGTCCATCAACAATGCCTTTGTTCTCCTTTTCCTACGCAAAGCATGTGTAACTGCAGCAAATGCCTCCCCTGCATCCGTAAGAGACTCCCCTTGGTACTCCTCAATCTGCACCACCATCCTCATCAAAAGATTCTTTGCATGCTCTGCTTTGTTGGCCATACACAAACCACGCACAACCGTGGCGACGGACTTGGCTGCACGCCTAAGCGACTCCCCTTGGTACACTTGCAGCAACATCCCAGCGGTGGCAACAGTCCCACCATCCCGAGCCATAGTGCCAACAAGGGAATCCAAGGCTAACCTCGGGATCTGAATCTTCTCCTCCTTCGCTGCTAGGTACAACGAATGCGCCGTTTCTGCCGTGTTCCGCTCGCAAAGGAAAGCCACGAGATCCTGCCAATCTTCTCGCCATCGTTAGGCAGGCAGCCAGAGGCCATCATCTTCTCGTAGGCTTCAAAGGCAGTGTGGAGCATGAACTTCTTCCGGGCCGCTTCCATCACCAGATCGATAGTAGCTGTCGCCGTCGTCGGGGGTGCAACCAAACTCGCCGAACTTGGCAAACACCTCCACCGCTGCCTTGGAGTTGTCAAGCTTGCAGAATATCGCAATCATTCCATTGAGCAACGGCGTGCTCAGTGATCCTGGCACGGAGCCGATCTCCTTGACCGAGTTCCAGAGCCAGCAGGCGTCCATCTTAGTCCATCATCCCATTGGAACCGGCGACCTTGCTGACGAGGATCTCGAGGTTCGGGAGGCTCCTGGCAGCGGGGTTGTTCTTGGCGGCGTAGTTGAAGAGGGAAACCAGCTTCTTACCGGACCATCTGTCGGCGGCAAGCAGGACTGCGGCGAGGAGCGGCTCGCTGAAATCCACGGCCAGGTCGGCCAAGGCGGAGGCGACCTTGTCATCTGGAGCGGCCTTCACGGCAGCGCGGAGATGTCGGCGGCGGCGTCCCCAGGCTCCCCCGACGTCGAGCTCAGGTCGTACTCCCCGGCCTCGGTGGGGGAGGCGGCGGCGGCTTTGGGGAAGGAATCGGCGGCGGCGGAGGCGGAGGCATCGGGGGTGGGGTTCGGGGAGGAGCAGAGGAAGCGGGAGGGAAGGAAGCGCGGAGGAGGTGGGAGCGGGACACGGGTTATTAGGGTTGGAGTGGGACGTGGTGGTCGAGGCGGCACTGACCGGGGAATGGACGAGCGGGAAAGGAAGAGAGCACGAGCTCGCGATCGTGTTGCGCGGACGGAGGGAGGACGTTTAGGTGGGCCTTCTGGGCTGGGCCGGGCTGTTTCACAGCGAATGCTTGTATTCCATATATACATGCTATTACTGCGAGTGGAAGATAAAATTGACATACCACAGTTGATATCGTTACAGAAAAAAAAAAAAAAACAACCAGCTGACCATGCCATGCCATCAGGCTTCCGCACGACACGTCCCTTCCAAGGCTTGTTCAAATTTAACTAGGGAAGGATTTATTCCCCTTCAGTCCCCTCCAATATCGTGCACCTCGGGGAAGGGGAGGGCCATGGAGGGAGAGGAAGCTAAGGTCAGCACGTTCCTTTCACTTTGAGGCTGGTTGGTTGCAGGAAACAGAATGCGAGCATGTTGTCAAGAACGCTTGGAAGTTGGTGATGCATTCCAGATCGGGTAGGGCGGAGGATGCAGTGAATTAATTAAGGAGGTACGGGGAAATCTGTGGGATTGGAACCGCAATGTCCTTCCGTGATCTGGAGAAGAAAAAAAAAAAAGGAGTTAGAGATGGTGAGGAGGAGGGAGGCATTGACGTCAGTCAATGTTAATCGCGGGCACTTGTTCAAATACAAGCTGGACAAACTTGAGAGCCAACGTGACTTTTACTGGCGCCAAAGGGCACGTGTGCACTTGGTGGAACAAGGGGATCGAAACACCAAATTCTTCCATGCCTATGCAACAGATAGAAAGAAGAGGAATATAGGATCACGAGGCTCCATTGGTACCCGAGTACTGTACGGGATAACTGCATTCCTCCTGAGTTGCTCCATTGGTCGATGCTCGTTTTGCTCACCGGTCGCTTTGTTCAGTGACCCGACGTGTGTTCTTGGCAGGTTTTGGATCATGCAAGTTCCTGGCATCTGAGTATGTGAAAATCCACTGCGAATGTTGTCTCTTCGTGTGGTACAATGGCTCGTATGACGGGTGAATCTTTTGCTGCTGGAATGGCTCAGGACTTCTGCAGCTGCGAGTTCCTTGGCTGCGCTGGGAAGCGCGTGGGTGGGCGTGGTTGCTGCACCTCTGATTGCGCTTTGGTTGAGAATTTACTCAATGTAGAGACGATAGAGACCCCCGTTTCTGTTACTACAGCCGGGCAATAAATTAGGAAAAGAAAAAGGAGAATGAATTAATTGCCACTTGATTGATGGCCTTTCTTTTTTATTAATTATTGAAAAACAAGGAAAGTATTATGTGGGTGCAAACATTTTCCTTCCATCCTTTTTGGACTATTTCCACTTCTTTCCAATCCTTTCCGATATAGGACAATGTAAGAGGTATGCATGTTTTCGTTGGGTGAAAAAATGATGCTCTTTTATTTTTCTGTTATTCTTCGCCGGATCGAGTACCGGATGTCATTGCCCTTGTTGGCCAGCCAAATTTTGATTGTTTTTACTTTATACTAAAGTTTATCCAAGCAACGCATTTTTTATTCTGTGTGAATGAAAATTATGGTGATCAAATCGTGACCAAAATTTGGCCAGGCCAGTCATGGCCCTCAACCAAATAGGCCCTATGTGACATAATGAAAATCTAAGTGATCTATGGTGGTTTCTGTTTCTCTCTGTAAGGAATGGTGCTGCCTTTTTTATGCAGATTTTGACGAAGAGTATTAGTTTTGTGTTTAGAAAATAAAAAAATATTATAAGTAATAGTCAGAAGGAGCTCATCAGTTTCTTTTCTGTTGAGATTTCACATCAAGAATTGGGGTAGTCGTGCCAAATAATCTACATAGAAAAAGGCCACGAATGGATGAACGCGGCCCATTGCCCAATAAGAGACACGACCCATACAACATTACTTTTTTATTATTTTGATGAGGTAGTTGGAGAGATATGAATAAAATATAAGATGATGAGGTATAAAGAATACAATATGGAGGATGTTGTTGTAGAGAAATAAGATAGAGGAGAACCGAGCTCAGCTCGAGTGGTGAGCGTTGCCGCCTTGCCGGTGTGCAAGCCACCCACCCGGGTTCGATCCTCGTCGGAGACGGACCTACGCGTCTCACCGGAGGAATTTCCCCAGAGAGGACTAAGCTCAGTAGGCGTGTTCTGAAACCACCCAGGCAATCTCACCTTCGTTTGAGCCGTGATCGGCGTGGGTATCCATCCAAATTCTTACATGATATACCAATGCTTTTGATGTAGTTAAAAAAATAAGATAGAAGAGGAAATATTTTTTGGAGGATAGAATATTTTTTAAGAGTTAAATTTAGAGGATGTCGCTGGAGTCTGTCTGAGAGGTTGACTCATAAGCTTCCTTCGAGACTTCCTATAAAGAGAGAATAAAAAAAAAACGCAGATAGCAAGGATCAAAACATCATTCATAAAAAGCGGCAAGGCACCACTTTGCCACCGGCCGTCGCGGCGAGGCTGCTCTAGCCTTGACCTTGCGGTGATCAGTAATAATAATCGTCGTGTAGATTGCAACGATGCAAACAAGTGATGGTATCGGTGCCTAGTTACAGTAATTCCAGACTGCCAGACATGGAGACATCACTCATGTCTGTCCGTTCTACTCTTGAGCATGTCTGCCAGTGATGTATGCTGCCTGCGTTCTGCGTATAGTACTGGTACTACTAATGCTAGTGTGCTGATCTGCTGGAGCCTGGAGCAATGCACAAGGACGAAGTGATAGAAGCCTAACCCAATACTGATTCCTGTAAAAAAAACACCATCATTTCAGCATGGAACAGTTTGATTTCAACCACTCTATAAATGGGATAGGACCTTAAACTACTAAGAAAAGATAGAACGACTCCTTATGAGAAAAACAAAAAATGAACGACACAGCGTTAGTAATCGGCTGGTGCTGTCAGAGCACAGATCAGATTGCACAAACCCTATTAAACAGAAAACCGATATATATATATATATATATGAAAATTCTTTTCTACATGCGCACGTAGCTACACTCACATGTGTATCTCAATATTTTGAGGGTATCTGGTCGAACGAAAGGTATATACACAGATTATGCAATGATACTAGGCCCATCTGTGGTGGTGTGCATGAGGTATGCGAGTATACCTGAGGTATGTGGATATACCACATTATATGTATTAATATAAATATATTATCATAATAAATTAAAATCAGAGGCTGATTTGTAATTTTTTCGTGTGGTGACATTTGAAATATCTTAAAATAAGTATGTAAACATACTCAAACTGATAAATGAATATTCTGATATACCCTTGTTGATTTATTGAAGGTGAGTGTAGTTACATGCGCATGTAGATAAAACTCTTCCTATATATGTATATATATATATATATAGGAAGCCCTAGTCCAACGGTGCACTCTGGGGTCTAGCCCCCCCTCCCCTCACCCGGTTCCAGTCTGGTCAAACCACGTTACCATGAAGTACCACACTACCACCTCTACCCCCCGCGGTCACAACCCTACCCGTTTCTGCCGCCGCCCCCCTGCCCGCCGTCGCCTGCTTCCGGTGCCGCGTTTACCCCGCCATCGCTCCATCCTCGCGTGAGAAGGGTCGTGGCGACCGGATTAGGCGAGGTGGTGGACGGATCCGGTGAGGAGCTGCCCGTGGTGACCGGATCAGGTAATGTGGCTAGAAGGCGTCCAGCAGCGGCCCGGGCAACCGGTTCCAGCGAGAGGACGCCCCCAGCGTAGCCGCCGGCCCCTCCA
Organism: Paspalum vaginatum; assembly: GCA_030272315.1. Lineage (NCBI taxonomy): Eukaryota > Viridiplantae > Streptophyta > Magnoliopsida > Poales > Poaceae > Paspalum > Paspalum vaginatum. Next base: position 45,420,904 of record CM059013.1, read on the forward strand.
CGCCGACTCACGTAATCCCGCCCGGCCTCCGCTGCTGGCCGCGGCAATCAGATCGAGCGCGACTGGGCCGCCGCGCCACCTCCACGTACTAGCGGCGGCGGCGGCGGCTCGATCCCATCCCACCGGTGCACGGATCGACCATGGCTGAGCTGTTGCCTCCACGAGACGACGGGCAGCAACTCCATCCGCTACCCTCCCTTGCACTGGGATTGACCGCTGCTGGGCGTCCTGCATCAGGAGATGTGCGGTGACGGCTCCATCCTCTCACCTTTCCCGAGCCCTCTCCTACAACTTCGTTGTGATCTCCGATGTGGTGTTCCCCTCCACAGAAGATCAGCGCCACAATCCTTTCCACCCTCGTAGCCTCCTCTGTATGGGCAGGCAGAACCAGGTGCTGCTTGCGGTCAACTACTGCAGGTTCCCGTGCGGCCATGTGCTCGACAACGTCCACGACACGGACACAGCTCACCACGACCACGGACGGCAGTGACGATCCATTCATCTCCAGGTCCATTCCCAACATCGTCCCTTCTCCCAAATTCTCTATTCAGTTTTCTCCAAATGCGAATCTCAGGTTCCCTAAAATTGCTGACTTTTGATTTCATTTTTTGACACTATCATTTTTGACCAGATGCAGTTGTGTTGTTCGTTCTGGCCACCATATCCATGCATGTAAGTCATTCGACTAAATGACCATGAGATGCTATAGTGGGTTAGTAGTTGTTAATTCATTTATTCAGGTTTCAACGTGAACTGTGAAAGTGAACTGAGAAATTATGCTAGTAGTGGTGAATTAGTTCACTTATAAACCGGCAATATCACCTCTTGTGGATTAATATTCTTGAACTATTGTTGCCGATTGAGTGAGAAATCAGAGTGGGAGAATTGAACTATGCTGGTGTGTGCTGATTGAGAGAGCAGAATAGTGAGATTGGAGCTGCAGAACTTGTGTCAATATACCATTTTTCTATTTTGGCATAAATATTGGTTCCTGTATTTTCTATAATTTGCCTCACAACTTGTTATGCCTTTTGTTATTTTGAACTGCTGAAGTGAGCATCAAGAAACTATATATGTGTGGGCAAGCCAGATGGCCTATGTACATGTTGGTTCTGGCCCAAGCTAGGTTTTTTTCCTAAACAATGAGATGGCTGATGTTTTGTGATTCATTTTCTATTATATAAAATTTTGGTTGGTTTGAAGAGTACTGATGTTCGCAATGATTTTTGTCCAAGTTTCCATATGCTGTTATACCTAACCCAATTTAATTTTTCTGTGACAACCAGTTCGGTGACCGTGAGTCTTAGAAAAAGATTGGTTTAGAATTTTTATGATGATTATCCTTGCATTTTCTATGATCTCCTCACAACTTTTTATGCCTTTTTTGTGCGAGGTGTGTGCTCGAATGGGCCAGCAGCCATGGCGGGGAAATCACCATCTACCATTCTTGGAGGCCAGTCATCTACTTATGCTTTTGCCTGCCTCTGTCATTCAAATGATTTATGCACTGAGTCATTGCATCTATCCTTGACACGGCATATTGGAGTCATTTGATACGAGACAATGACATTCTGTTGTGGTCAGGAATGAGGAAAAAACTAGCCGTGAATATGTTAATTTTCTACTCTTTGGCGTGCCAGTTTTTTCCAATTGACGCAATGCATGTATCCATCTAATATTTGCATAAATCACTTCTGAATTCATAAGAATAGCTTCTGTGTCGACGAATTCGATGAGTGGAGGCGATTTTATACCATCGTAAAATTAATTTTATGCTTCAATTATGCAAAAAAAAAATAGAGATTCTATGCAGATGCGTCATAGTTCTAGTATGTTTATACACCTAGAATGGAGATCCTATGCTATTATATAGTTGTTTCTATACTTCAGTCGGCACATATACTTACAGACCATGCCAGACATCATAAACCAACAAGATCATCGTGATTTATGAATTTAATCTGAAATTTACGATACATTCCACTGCGTTTTACTATTCTCCATTGAGTTAAGCTTTCAACCATGAAAACATGTTTCCGTGATCATAAAAACCATTTGTCAATCGGATGTTATAGCAAACAAATATAGACACTAATAGCTACGAATGACACTAATAGCTACCATTTTAGAACCTTTTTAAATGCATGGATGAATAAATGAACGACACTAAAAGCGTAAATTTATGACTTTAAAAAAAAATTCAAACAATATAGCCACAGTGAATGTCAAAACGTGCGTAAAAATGTGGGCATTCTAATGGTGAAAACTGTTTGTGAATTGGATGTTTGAATAAAAAATTATCGTAAAAAAAAAACTAGTGCGATGGAATGGACTGCATGCATGCATGCGTCAGTTGGGTAGAATGTGTCAGAATCGGTTCCTTCCGATACAACGGAAGCCGAAGTTTACGCTCATTTATACACAATTTTACGCTACTTTTGCTACGGTTTTACGCTAAACGGCCCCGACCCAGCCAGCACCCCCCGCCATGCACGCTCGCAGACCGCACCCCTGGCTGGGGCTTCCTGCAACTAATGGAAACCCTGGGCTTCCTTTATACCGACCATATATATATATATATATATATATATATATATATGAATTTTCCTATATATATATGAAAATTTCTTTCTACATGCGCATGTAACTACACTCACCTCTGTATCTTAAGATTTTGAAGGTATCTGGCCGAACGAAAAGTATGTACACGGAGTATGTGATCATACTAGACCATCTGTGGTGGTATATACGTGAGGTATGAGAGTATACTTGAAGTATGTGGACATACCTTATTATATGTAATAATATAAATGTATTATTATAATAAATTAAAATCAAGGACTGTTTTGTAATTTTTTCATGTGGTGACTTATGAGGTATCTTAAAATAAATATATAAATATATTGAAACTGATAAATGAGTATGCGAACATACCTTTATTGGTTTATTGAATGTGAGTGTAGCTACAAGCGCATATAGTTCTCTTCCTATATATATATATATATATATATATATATATATATGCATAAAAATGACAGAGCACATGTCAAATAACACTAACCAGAGGTAAATGAGTTCCCCTCATGAATACATATGAAGTGTCCTAATTAAATTTCTAGCATAACATGGAGTGGCCAGCAGATAGTGAGCACGGTTCAATGAATAGGTTTGGATGACAATGGCATAATGATGTACATGAAGCGTGAAGTTGTACCAAAGGAATAGCATCAGCGGACAATAGCACCCTACAACATCAAAAGGATATCTTTGATTTGAGAATGTCATCTCATATCCATTTGCGCACAACTGTACATATATAAACTTGCATTCTACCCGGCATAGTAGTAGTTTGACTACACATAGTTTTGTGGCAATCTCCAAAGGAATAATCTACTCTTCATTTCTTTCTTAAAAAAAATGCCTTCTCGACATGGCCTCCTGAAGCCATGTCCAGGATAGATGAGATAATGATCCTGCCTTTTACTGACCTAGAAATGGCTTTGGTAATTTGACCACGTCGGCATTGGCCATCCGAATCAAAACTGCATGCAACAGAAGATTAAATACTAACTTAGACAGCCATAATTGTTGAGCAGGATGCAGATTTTTACTGAGAATGCAAAATACATGAAAAAAATAGGACCTACCAAGAACAGGATGTTGTCAGTTTAGAGAACACAAAATTCTGGACGGACCGTTGGCTGCATGGCAAGACTTTGTCTGAGTGGGCTCCCAATCTTTTTAGTTTGGTCCCCAAAAGAGCAGTGAGGAGGCGTACAGTGAGCTAGGCTCTTACTAATAGTAGTTGGGTAGCAGATATAAGAGGGGCTTTAACGGTGCAGGTGCTAGTGGAGTATTTAGGCATCTGGGAAATGGTGGATGGACTAGAGCTGCGGCCTGAGGTCCCTGATCAACACCACTGGAAATTATGTTCCTCAGGTTGCTACAACAGCAAGTCAGCCTATGATGCAATGTTTGTAGGGACAATCAAGTTCTCTCCTTGGAAGAGGGTTTGGAAGAGCTGGGCACCTTTCAATTGCAAGTTTTTCATCTGGCTTGCCATCAATAATCGTTGTTGGACCTCTGATCAGTTGGCAAAGCGTGGGTTGCCCCACCAGCCTAGCTGCCCCTTTTGTGGCAAAGTTGATGAATCAATACAACATATCCTTATGCAATGCGTTCTGGCCAGGGAGGTTTGGCTTCATGTGCTCCAGAAGACTAATCTAGCTGCTGTCACTCCCCCAGACGTCTCCAGCATGCTCAACTCTTGGTGGGGCCAGCCCTCTCGAGCTCTTCCTAAGGATTCGCGTAAGGGCTTCAATACTCTGGTCGTTCTTGTTTCTTGGGAGCTTTGGAAGCATAGGAGTGCGTGTGTTTTTGAGGGCGTTCGCCCAGATGCGCAGGCTGTGTTGTTTGCTATAGCTTCTGAGGGACAGCTGTGGTGTAGGGCCAGGGCTGTGGGGCTCCAAGAGCTCTCCCCGCCCTCCCAGATCGTGGTTGTTTGATTAGGGAGTGTAGAGTTCTCCCGTGTTTTGGGTTGTGCCACAGAGAGGTGTTTCTCATCTTTCTCTCAGGATTGTATTTGATATTCTTCTTAATGAAATAACACACAGCTCTCCTGCGTCATTCGAAAAAGAAAAGTTTAGAGAACAAACCATTATCAAACATGACGACAACGACATGGGTGCGGGTGTACTACTCAGCAGTTATTTGGGACACACCAAAATAGCTCTTGGAGTCATGTCTAAGTGTTGGATCTGACACAAGTGTGGTGTCTGACTTGGCAAAAAAATTTGGACACATGTGTCGAGGTAACACATCATATGCATATCGCAAATGCGAGGTCAATAACAATAATAAATACTACTTGTACCCTAACCCTTCTCTCTTCCTTTGCTAGTTTTGTTTCAGATAAGTTCTACCCTCCATCCCTGTATCTTTATAAAAAATTGGTCTGTAAAGTTTCTACTTTACTAAAAATGTTTAGTAGGGATTTCCCTCATTGTTGCGATGAAAAAATAATGACCTATTTCTGTTCCAGAGTGACCTAAAGTGGTGATGATATGAATCTACAGGAGCTGATTTGAGCTGTGACTCACCATACTGAATCTGATTTGAGCTGTGACTCAGGCTCAGTTTTTGGTAAAGTTTGTTGATACTAGTTTCTAGCTCAGCTGGTTCATCAGTGTTGATGCAAGACTATCATGGTTAGAATTTGAACCATACTAAACACTCGTCTCATCATTTCATAGGTGATAGTTTTTTGTCCATCAGTTAAAAGACATGAATGTAGATACCATCTATTTATAGTACACATATATTGTCTTTTTAGTTCACTCCACAAACACTTCTATTTTGAGAATAATAGACGAGAGCCCTACTGAAATGAGTGCAGGTCGCATACAGGGGCTGGTATGTCCCCATTAGCCAATTCAACATGTTGCAATTTTTAAAAAATTCGTCAAAAAGGCCATGTATGTAGTATACATAAAGTAAAAAACAAAAAAAAAACAGTGTAAAATTCATACTAGTTGTCTAGAGAGAAACTAGACAAAGTTAGTCTGGCATTGATCATCATGTACTAATAACAGCACCACTAGACAAGCAGACAACTATGCATGACAACAATTTGCAATACAAAACGATTCCCTTTTGCAGCAGTATAATTGAAAATTGGTAAAGTTATGAAAAATATGTATTGTAATATGCTAAATCCATAATTATTGTGTCTAACAAATGTAACTCAAGAGTCTGCTATATAAGCTAATGTCTAAATATGGAAAAATTAAAGGCAGTAGAACACAATGCTAGTCTCATCGGTTTGCCTTTTGATTCAAAAGAGATATTTGAAGATCTCAAATTTGCAAGTAGACCTTGGATAAAAGAAGCAACATCCTTTAGTAAACAAGCAACCTACTAAAAATAATTCAAATGGCAATAGTAAATTTTGATTTCAAGCATGTGAAAGCTTGGAAGTGTTGAAACACTAACAAGAACGTTGCTCCCATGAATAACTGAGTTAGGGTTTTCCATAGTAGCGTCATCCAGTGCGCTCCGTAATATAAAATCCTGTTACATTGGAAAAACACTCCAGTTTGAAATAGTTGAGCACAAAAAAATGGCCATAAAACCAATGAACTCCAAGCAGCGAGGGTCAAAGTGTTGAAGGGTATCACTGACATTTATATAGCATATTATGTATGTCTGATGAGAGCACAGGAGCATTTCCAATGGCTACAGCCTATGAGAAAAACAAAGTTCACATAAATATGAATTCAGGTTTATTATGGTGCTTGGAAGGAACCTCAAGTTCATCTCCTCTAAGATAACATGGCCCGCTGATCTTAAAGAGGGTAGATTTACTATAAACGGGGGTGGTACAGTAATTTTGCTAGCAGATCCAGCGCTAGAGGCTAGACGTAGTGGGGAACCACCTCGTCCACCGCTTTTCTTAGCAAACCAGCCAGTGGCTCCGTCCATCGCTTTCCCTCAGCCCACGGCCCGGCGCCACCAACAGGCACACACATCCAACAGGTAGCTAGCTGACGGTCTTCGCCTCCTAGCTTGTGGACGCCACAACTCCACCAAAGATGAAAGATGCTGCTGCTGAGTGTCGGGAGGAGGCGACATTAGCAAGATAGTTGAGGAGGCTCATTGCATACATACAGAGGACATCGATCCGTGAAAAAAAAAGTCAGGCATCCCATGAACCTGAGAAGGCTCATTGCACACGGATGAAGAAGTCAGCGTACTAGTTCTAAATAAATCACTACTAGTATAATGAGTTTTGAAGAAAAAATATCAATATGTCCTTCGATCTATTTTTTAATCAGTTCCTTGTCCACAGTTTTAAGTACTGGTCCAGGGTTTGTTGCAGAAGGTGGGTCTCCAGGATCCAAACTCCACATCTTCCTTCTTGGATTGGTGGTTAGTTGCTGCTGAAGCTGTGGATGGCCTTCATCGACATGGTTTTAACTCTATCGTCATGCTTGGGGCTTGGTTCCTGTAGAATCGCCAGAACTGGTGTTTTTTTTATGGAATCTCACCAGATGTGCTTGCGGTCATGACCTCAGCCACTGAGGAGATAAGGCTTTGGGGTATTGCTGGTGCCAAGGGCACCAGGCTGCTCACCGGTCAGTAGGTTGTTGGGGTGTAATTTTTGGTCTAGCTCCTGGTCGTATTCTTTTGTTGTTCAATTAGAGTGGGTGGGTGTGGTGTGTGTTGTACTTTGGGCTCTTTTGCTCCCCTTTCATTTTCTTAAATTAAAGACACAGCTCTCCTGCGTGTTCAGTTAAAAAAACTTAGTTTCACCAAATAGGTTCCTTCAATTTCTAACCATCTGATCTAGACTAACTGATGGCTCTCATTATTTCCAAGCACCTAAATTCCTCATAAGAATTATATCTGAATCAGGCTAACATGCATAAGAACCCATTACCTCCTTGAAAGTTTACATGCTTCTGCACAAAAGCTCGATAACCTTCTACATTAGGAACCTCTGGGTCATCTGCTTGCATAACAAAAATAAATAAAGAAAGAATAGTGCATGCAATTATGTAGGTATTTCACAGATTAGAAAACTTCAGTTAAAATGACTCGTTGCAATTTCTTGAGCTACTGAGGCAGAGCACAATGGTTTGTACAGTACTTACACTCAAGGGCACTGATTCTGTATTTTGGAGTTCTGTTACACTCAACAGATATGCCTGCCTAATTTGTTGAACAGATATGCCCGATTTCAGAATCACATTCAAACAAAAGTATTAAATACACCTAGCACTCAAAGCAGAACATGAACAATCCAAGCTAAGCCCAGTAGATTTTAAGTGAGGGCATTACATGAGGCATTGCTCTTATTTTTTAATCTGGTAATAGGGGCTTCTGACATTAGGGTGAAGAGAAATTTCTTCTGCATGTGGATGCCGGAACTAATATATTTTCTGAAAATGTGATACTTTAGTCTCATGGCACTGGATTGTGTTGCTTTCATAGTTTTTTTTCTAGGATTTTCGAGGAAATTCTGAATGGCTGGTTAGATTATCCTGTAAGCCTTTCTCACAACACAGATGGTAGTTCAATTTTTTTTACTGATCACTCGGCCTCCTGAATCTGTTTCCAGGATAAATTGATGGATACTGCATTTAGGAAGACATCTGCTTTGGCTTTCGGACCGACCTAGAGAAGTCTAGTGCTCTGATAAAGAATGGTACACTGAAGCCTGAAGAACTAGAGTTCTATGTGGGATACTTAGCCTGGGATCATGATAACTGCTGAAAGGGATTGATTCATGAAATAGATCAATGATAAATTTCAGTACAAAATTGATAAGGAAAGAGCCACAAATCGCAGTAGTTTTAGGTGTGCCTGAAACAATCCTTACATGTGCTTTGCATGCCTATCTATGGCAACTCAGACCCACAGCAGCAGTCAAGCACAGTTGCGGCGGCTCCCTCTGCTTGGCAGCTCGCTTGTTGCCTCCCACCCTCTGGCTGCCTGCAAGGTGCACCTAGCCGCCCAGGCTGCATGACGGTGGTAGCTCTCTCAGTCCCTCCACTCAGCTGCTCGCCTGTAGCCAACTAGCCATGCCCTTTGGCTGCCTACAGTATGCCACTGGCACCCTGCAGCCCAACCCCTTCCACCCACCGTAACCATTAGTACGTCCATCTACCACACCATCTCCGGTTACCTCCTATCGCATGTCTTCGTCGTCACCATCTCTGAAGCTAACGATGCCACCACATAGTACAACTTTACAATGTGCTTCTAGCATCGTGTGTAGCTCGGCTCCGGCGCCTCCATGGCCACCGGATGCACAAGATGTGAACCTCTCTCTCCCATGCTCATCTGCTCTCGCTGTGTCGACACTCAACACCTACTGTGCCAATGCAGTCTGCACCGGCCCTCACCCCATCTGCCACCTTGCACCCCATGGCGTGCAAGGCTGCGGCCCAGCGGAGAAGGCATGTGTGATGCTGGTTGATGCCGCCGGGGAAGGGTTGGATTTGTGGTGGCTGGCCTGTCACCGGATCTCTGCCTCCACGCGCCCTATATCGCCCTGACAGCACACAAGATGCTGCAGCGTCAAGGCTCGATCAACGCCATTGGAGGGCGTCGAGTCAAGGACAAGGGGATGACAGTCCTCGGTGGGCAGCGCCACGGCTAGGTGCTCAGTGACCTAAAGTCTAGAGTCTAAACTCTAAACCCGAACGGGGCCAAACAGTACTAGGGGTGATTTACCTATTTGCTCTGAGTGAAATTAAAAAGAAAAATTGTACCGGACCCACCTCCTTTTGGTACTGTCCCCACCATATTGGTACATTTCACATGGTACTTCCTGTTTTTCTAATCACTGGATTGTTTAGAATGAATGGCTCATTATTCCCAATCATTGTAAAACTTTATTTTGTTGAGGATAAACTCATCAGAGAAAATCTTGTTAAATATCTCAAAATTATTAAAAGCTACTGCAAAGCAGAAAATAATGTAAATACATATTTACATACTGATTCCCTTGACTAGTCTGAAGATCATGTGGAGATCATCCATTTTTCTTGAACCCTCACACATTTTGAAAAGATCCATTAGCTTGGGGAAAAAATTCTTGCTGCACATATGATAGGTATAAAAATAAGTTTGAAAAACATCAAGGCACGCATACAAAAAAGATACATTGCGTGACTCAACTGATGAAGAGGCAGCTGTTAGAGATTGTATAGGCTGTATATATATATATATATATATATATATATAACACCCCCATCTAAGGGCGTGTGGTGTTTTCCCAATTCTCGACATGGTATCACGAGACCGGGTCCCCGGCTCCCTCCCTCCACTGCCCTAACCCTAGCCGCCACCCACCAGCCTCCACACGCGCACCTCCTTCCCGCACGACTTCTCCCCTCGCGACTCCACCCCCTGGCTGTCGCCCTTCTCCCCCTGTCGCCAGTTCTCCAGGGCTGCACCGATGTCATCCGACTCCTCCTCCGGTTCGGCGACCAGTGTCTCCCTCACCTCCACCACGGAGGGCTCCCTCTCGAGCACCATGGCGCCTGCTCTCAGCCCTTATGCCACGATTGCAGTTCGGGCGCACATTCCCATCACCCTAGAACTGCAGAACCCTAACTACAACAAGTGGTCCAACTTCTTCACCAGCATGTGCGGCAAGTTTGGCCTGCTGGGTCACATCCGGCCCTGCAGCGTCTTCCACCGATCCGACCTGGGTGCAGGCCGATTGCTGCATCCGCAGCTGGCTGCTCTGCACCATCGCCGACGACGTCCTTGACCTCGCCTCCGCGCCGGACCAATCTGCACGCCAGTTGTGGGACGCCATCCGCGACGTCTTCACCACCAATAAGGAGCCCCGTGCCGTCTTCCTGAGCCACGAATTTCATTCGCTGGTCCAGGCAGATTGCTCCATCGCCAACTCCAAGCCCCTCATGTCCTTCGCTGACGCCCGTAACCTCCTCGTCCTCAAGGAGCTCCGCCTCGCCAACGACGCCAAGAACGCCGCTGCTACGGCCTTACTTGCCGGGACCACGAGCAGCAGCAGCTCCTGTTCCGGTGGCTGCAAGTCCTCCACGGCGCTCGCAGCGACGGGGCACCAGCGGCGGCACCGGTGGCGGCCGCCCCAGCAGCAAGGCGCGCTGGCGCAAGGGCCAGCAGCAGGGCGGCGCGCAGCAGCCTGGGCCGCATCCCACCGGACCGTGGGTTTGCCTTTACCCCATGGACCGGACCCAGCCTGCACCGGCGTGGCGTCCTCCTGCTCCAGGGCTCCTCGGGCCATACCCTCAGGCTAACACGGTGTTCGCCGGTCCCCAGGCCTCTCAGCCCGGTCCCTTCTGGCCTCCACAGGCCGAGGGCTGGCAGCAGCAGCCACCAACCTAGGACCAGGCGGGTTTGGTGGCTGCTCTCCAGAACCTGCAGCTCCAGGGCTCCAGTCCATGGGTCTTGGATACCGGCGCCACCTCACACATGACAGCTTCGGATGGTATACTCCTTTCTCGCACACCTCCCTCTTATTCTTCCATCACTGTTGGCAATGGAACCTCTGTTCCTGTCATTGCCCAGGGTCACTCTCTTCTTTCAACTTCGTCTTCTAACTTTAATCTCCATAATGTCCTTGTCGTTCCATCCTTAGTACGTAACCTGCTCTCTGTACGTCAATTCACACGTGACAATTCTTGTTCCGTTGAATTTGACCCGTTTGGTTTTTCTATCAAGGATCTTCAGACCAGACGCGAGATTCTTCGCTGCGCTAGTTCCGGCGACCTCTACACCTTCCCCGCCAAACACTCCAGCGTCGCCCATGCCCACCTCGCCGTTCCCTCCACCGTGTGGCACCAATGTCTTGGTCATCCCGCCCCCTCTACCTTAGCTAGCCTACATAGTTCTAGAGTCATCTCATGTAATAAAGTAGATCGCTCAATTTGTCACTCTTGTCAGCTTGGCAAGCATACACGGCTACCCTTTTTTAGTTCAAGTTCATGTACTTCTGCTCCTTTTGAGTTACTCCAATGTGATGTCTGGACATCCCCTGTCGCTAGTATCTCTGGTTGCTTATACTATATTGTCATTTTGGATGATTTAATCATTACTGCTGGACGTTTCCCATGCAGCGCAAGTCTGACGTGCACCAGCTTATTACTAATTTCTTCCAATATGTGCTCACCCAGTTCAGTTTGCCCATTAAGTGTCTCCAGGCTGACAATGGTCGAGAGTTCGTCAATAATGCCACAGCCTCCTTTCTTGCCTCCCGTGGCACCTTGCTCCGTCTCTCTTGCCCATACACCTCTCCACAAAATGGTAAAGCTGAACGTATCCTTCGCGCCCTTAATAACTCCACTCACACCCTTCTTCTCCATGCTTCCATGCCGCCCAGATATTGGGCCGAAGCCCTAGCCACCGCCACATATCTCCTCAACCCGGCGTCCATCTTCCAGCATCCATAACCGGATACCCTTCCAACTTCTTCACGGCACTCTTCCCGACCTCACGCATCTCCGTGTGTTTGGTTGTCTGTGTTATCCTAATCGCTCCGCCACTGCTGCCCATAAACTTGCTCCTCGCTCCACGGCATGTGTATTTATCGGTTATCCCTCCTCACATAAGGGCTACCGATGTCTCGACCTTGCTTCTCATCGAGTCATCATATCTCGTCATGTTGTCTTTGACGAGACTGTCTTTCCCTTCTCTGCCTCCTCCACCTCGGGCATTTCCTCCCTAGATTTTCTTGTCGCTGACGATATGCAGGCTCCATACGTCGTCTCGCCAGCGGTAGCTCCGTCCTCCATGGGCGTCGAGCAGCCGCCTCCCACTGCGGACGCTCCGTCCCTTGCGGGCGTTGAGCAACCGCGCTCTTCTCCAGGCCCACATGGGGGACCGGGCGGGTCCTTTACTGGACACGCCGGCGCGCCTACAGCATCCTAGCCGGCTGTTTCTCCCGCTGCAGCAGCTGGCACTGTTGCTGTAGCGCCTGCACCACCTGCTACTACTTCTGTTCCGGCGCCTGCAGCTGCTGCTGCCGCCGCTCCGGCCTCTCCAGTGGCGCCTACTACCGTCCCAGCTGGTGCTGGTGCTTCCCAGGTGCAAGCACCAGGTCGATTTGGGCTTGTTTATGCCCGTCGACCCCAGCCGGCCCCTCCGGCACCCCCAGACAGTCGGTTTGGGATTGTGTACGGTCGTCGTCCTCGAACTGTGCATATCCACGGGCCCCTGCTTTCTCACCGGCAGGCTACAGTTGGCTCATCGGTCATCTTGCCGCCTCCTGCACCAGCACGACATCCTATGCACGGCGCCCCGCCTCCAGACGTCCTTCGGCGTGTCACCCGGTCGCAAACAGGCTCTCTCAAGCCTCCTGTTGTCCGGATGAACCTGTCTGCTACCACTACGTCACCGTCTATCTCCCCGATACCGTCTAATTATCGCAGCGCGCTAGCTGACCCTAACTGGCGCGCTGCCATGACTGATGAATACCGGGCGCTGATCGACAACGCGACCTAGCACCTCGTTCCTCGGCCACCTGGTGCCAATGTGGTTACGGGCAAGTGGATCTTCAAACACAAGTTCCACTCCGATGGCACGCTTGCTCGCCACAAGGCGCGCTGGGTGGTCCGGGGCTTCTCGCAGCAACACGGTGTTGACTACGACAAGACCTTCAGCCCTGTTGTCAAGCAGGCCACGATCCGCGTCGTCCTCAGCATTGCGGTGTCTCGTGCGTGCCGATTCATCAGTTGGACGTGAAGAACGTCTTTCTTCACGGTCACCTGACGGAGACTGTCTACTGCCAGCAGCCGTCCGGCTTCATTGGCCCGACTACTCCTGACCATGTCTGCTTGCTGCAGAAATCCCTCTATGGTCTGAAACAGGCTCCTCGGGCCTTGTACCAGCGGTTTGCTACATACATCCGACAGCTTGGCTTCACAGCATCGACATGCGACACGTCTCTCTTTGTCCTACAAGGATGGCGATGAGGGTGGCCTACATGCTCCTGTATGTCCAACGACATTGTGCTCACTACTTCCTCGACGATCCTGCTACAACGTATCACTACTCGTCTCCACTCTGAGTTCGCCATGACGGACCTTGGTGCCCTTCATCATTTTCTCGGCATCTCCGTCACGTGCTCCTCCGACGGCCTATTCCTGTCACAGCGACAGTAAGCCGTTGACCTCCTACAGCGGGCGGGCATGGCTGAGTGTCATCCTACGGCAACTCCAGTTGACACCAACGGCAAGCTCTCCGCGACTGATGGTTCCCCAGTTGCCAATGCTTCTGAGTATCGGAGTATTGCTTGGCGCTCTTCAGTACCTTACGTTGACTCGTCCGGACTTGGCGTATGCAGTACAACAGGTGTTGCCTCTTCATGCATGATCCCCGCGAGCCCTCATCGCGCGTTGATCAAGCGTATTCTCCGCTACATCAAAGGCACGCTCTCCGTCGGTCTTCATATTGGCACCGGGCCTGTTCACTCCATCACCACGTACTCTGATGCGGACTGGGCAGGTTGTCCCGATTCTCGGCATTCCACATCCGGCTACTGTGTCTATCTCGGCGATAATCTGGTGTCCTGGTCTTCCAAGCGCCACACGACGGTCTCTCGGTCTAGCGCCGAGGCCGAGTACCGCGCTGTAGCACACGCCGTTGCCGAGTGTTGCTGGCTGCGACAGCTGCTTCAGGAGCTTCATATCTCGATCCCTTCGGCCACCGTCGTCTACTGCGACAATGTGAGTGCAACCCGGTTCATCATCGTCGCACGAAGCATATCGAGATTGATATTCATTTGTCCGCGAGAAGGTTGCTCTTGGACAGGTCCGGGTTCTCCATGTCCCGTCGTCACATCAGTTGCGGACATCATGACCAAATGCTTGCCTAAACAGTTGTTTGTTGATTTTCGGTCCAGTCTTTGCGTTCGTGATTCTCCCGCTGCGACTGCGGGCGGGTGTTAGAGATTGTATAGGCTGTATATAGCTTGACTTGACTTGTACTCCAAGCCTTATTGGCTGCCTTGTGCTCCAAGCCTTATTGGCCTATATATATATAACGCACCCCCCATCTAAGGGCGTGTGGTGTTTTCCCAATTCTCTACAGCAGCAATATATTTTTCCATTATCTAAACAATCATCAATTTTTTAAGGAAAACTGCCCAGAACCAAATACAATAGTACAACAGTCCTGTAACTTATCCTGATATCTGCATTATGTTGAAGTCATTTCATATTCTCATTAACAATTTGTACCTATTTCCATTAGAAAATTGCCACTCCCTTCACTCAAAAGAAAAGGTGACCGCTATACTGTCATATTATGTCTAATATAAAACACCGCTTCAATGAAAATCATTTCAGGATTACATTAGATCAGATCATACTAATCAATCCCTCCTCTACATTGAGTTCTTAGTTCTTAAACTTGGTAACACAAGCATAACGCTTGGTAAGTTGGTAGTCCATACTCCTTAAACAAAATGTTCTTACAGAATGTTTTCTGGGCAGCCTCATAGTCATACATTATACCCAGTCATGTTTCAGCCATATAACGATGCTTAGTGCAATCTGCTATTAAAAACTTAGTGATATGCTTTCGATATACACAACTTGAGATGTTATATCCAGCTATCCCACAGGGACATAAATATGCTAAAATAGTGCACCGTGTCGCCATAAAAACGTTTTCAAAACCTACATCTTGGGATATTAACTCAGCGATGTGCAGTGAATCCTTCACTCCCCACTCCAATACAATCTCGGCATTTGGTTCACAACATTTCATTAATAAATATGTAATGTAGAATCCCACTTTCCAAATTTTACACACTATGTTTTGCAGTCCTGCTTGCAAGATGTATGATGTATCAGCAAAATATAAGTTAATTCCCCTATTGAGTTCTATGCACCAACCAGTTGAACCCAAAATGATACGGAGTATATCGAAATTCAGCATTATAAAAATACTAGTGTTCTTTGAAGAGCAGGTTGCTATACAAGTTCTGGGAATCGTTTAGATTTGAACTAAATAACCCCAGATCCCCTATCCAAACATGCACTAAATAAGCAAAATATCCCATCAATTCACAAGAAAACAACAATGATGATGACTCACACCTTTAAAAGCAAAGGAAGACTGGACAACTCAACAGGAGGAAGATCCTTCAATTCATCAGAATCATAGGATCCATCTGCAGGTAAAGTGATAACCGATTATGATATTGTTATAAACCAGTATACATCAAACAACTGCATACTTGAAGGAATGAAGATGAGAATATTGTGGGATAGTTTGTGGTTGCAGCGCTGTTTTATGCTGTGTTGTGCTGCAGAATCTAGTTACTTAACAGAAGAGCCCCCATTATACGTACAACTCATTTGTAAAAACTCCTTTACAGCCACGGTATCAAAGGGCTCAAATCACTTGAGTGATGGCTCATTAAAGAATTGATGGACCAAAAACACCAGGTTAGTTGGTTATGCTGGAGTTGTACAAATGGCTTTTACACCAAGTATTCTACTTAAGGGAATGGTAATACTAACAGGATTTTGCTAGTACAGATCCAGAAAGTATACTTCCAAGTGATAGGTGGATCCACAATTGGGAACATGTGCTTTCAACAAAACCATGGCAATGCCAAACAGAAAGAACATTACAATATCAGAAGAGAGCGGATATGCTCGAATTCAAATGATGTCACTCTAACATAACCATAGTACCAGACAATTGTAGATCTTGCTTATCCCAGAATTAGTACAGAGCATACGTGCACAAGGACAAGCAGGAATAAGTAGTTATCTACCTGACCCTCTAGAACCTTCTAGGGTTTCAAATGTTGGACATGGAATAACTTGAGATGCATGGAAAAACATTAAAAGAACACGCTAGGAGTAACAAGATAAAAATACTGTCACAGCCAAGAGAACCAGATTGTAGATTTTTCTGTATGGAAAGCGTGTAAAACCATGTATATATAAGAATATAAAGGGGACGGCGATATAACATTTATTAATCAGTGAATCACCATATAGATGAGCACCCTTCAGCTTCTTGAAAGCTCAGGGCTAGATCTAGTGCCTTTTCAGGATCCATCCATGAAATAATTGTTTCTACCAACAAAAACAGAGTTAAACATGTACTTTAGCATATAAGGACAATGAAAAATGTCCACACTTAAAAGAGTAGCACACCAGCTTACGTTGCTTTTTTTTGGTAAATATCATCTGAAGTAATCTTGTGAAGTAGTAGTGTCATTATCCGTCTCATCCACAACAACCAGAGCACTTTCTCCTTACCCCTAAGTAAGACAAGGATCAAAAAAGTGAACCCCAAATGAATTCATCCTGAGTTAAAAATACTGCCAAAAACAAAAAAATAACTACAGCCACAATCGAGCTATGATTAGTTGTCAATTGTATGCAATCATCCCATAAAGTTGCTTCAACTATTTGTTTTTTTTTTGGGTAAAGCTCTTTTCATTTCTGTACCATGCGAGTCACAAATAATTCACATTTTGGACTAGATTCTAGTCAAACCTTTGGATCCTTGACTAACAATATATAATATATTTACAATATGTAGCGTCAAACATAAAGATTATGTGTATATTTTTCTTGAAAGTACCTTCATAATATCATAGAATATTATTGTACGAACATGTTGAGACAGAGATAAGTAGTCAATATGGACATTGTATTGCTGCATTAAGTATCTGTTACTGGAGGGAATAGCCAATATAAAGAACAATACACAAAAACAACCAGAGAAGCATTTTGAAATCAGGTCTGCACATAGTAATAAGCTTCACTGGGGCAAATTTGATGGCCCAGAGATTACAACGCAGTCCAATATATTTGGTCAAATAAGAAAATATGCCATCAAGACCGTAGCAGGATACAAACATATCAGTCCAATGGGGAAAATAAAATAAAGAGGCTATAAAAGGATAATCAAATTCAATTACGTGTGTGAAAAAGCAATGTTTACGCCATCACATGATAGCTGAAGCTAAAAACAGAATAGCAACAGAAGCTGACCTTACCAATACTCTTGCAGTATGCATTATAGAGAAAGATCACAGGAGGAGATATGAGTTAACAAGAGCACAAAAGAATTGACTATACCTCAATATAGCCAATCATTGCATGTCTCTGATCCCTGATTATCTCACTGCCCCTAATCAGTTAAACAGTACACTTTGAAAATCTTTTTAAAAAATCACAGAATGCACAGACATGGTAAGTAGATCAACAGTTAAAAAGCACAACATCTTGTGTGCGAGCGATGCTGCAATAAATAAATATATATATATCTTCTACGAGGTGAAGGATATATAACATAGCCAGTCATACTAATTAAGATGCTTAATAGAGGCAAGAAATTGTAGTTGGTGGCCAGTAACACCTCATCATCACCAATTTTTGGTTGATATGAAGTTCGAATAAAGTAGGTTCATAGTGCACGTAACTGGAAATGAGCACATGGACGCACACTAAGCAACACATCGATACAATCTTCTTGCAATGGCAAGCATCAGCCTGGTCTGAATTCCCTATTCTAGCTTGTATACAACCTATGGTTAGTAATAAATACAGACTAGCAGTTCAACGATATCTACATGCCCGGTCTCCCAGTCTGGAGCAAGAAGTTCAAAGTCTTTAATCCTCAAAAAGGGCCTTAAAATCGCATGGTCGATGGTTCGATGTTACTACCATGGGACGAGCATTTGCATATAGAAGCAACAGGTTTCTGTGAATCCTTGCTGAACTCCAAAATGGAACAATAAAAATGGCCTGCAGTGCACAGAACAAGTGGACAAACATGCCCCATACGGTCATACCTCTGTTCGGAACTTACATGTGGCAACTAACCGCATTCACAGGAATCAGACACCCAAACGGCATGCAGGAGTTGCTAACAGTAATCTATACATGCTGATTACCACTAGGGAATCAGAAACTCCCCGTGCAGCGGCTCTGCACCAGCCAAATCGAAACACCCAAACCATAGTACGCCACCCAGGCATGAACCAGTCATGACTCATCCCCTGATCCCCGCCCCGAACATGAACGAAACATCGAAATCCCCGGTACTGCAGGCAGCAGAAACCATACAAACCCAAGGCACGAAGAGTTCTAGAAGTTCCCGGGTCCTCCAACGTACTGCGCAGCAAAAGGAAGTACAGCACCCACAGGACGCCAAACGAGAAGAGGAGCCGGAGCGAGCCCAAGCTTCCAGAGCCTTATACGGAGACCAAACGTGCGGGAGAGCTCACCTGCATGTTCGCGTGCACCTGGACGCCCGGGTCCGCTCCGCGCCGCTCCGGCGGGCCTTCTCCTCTCCATCATGGCGAACGCCCCACTGCCCCAGGCTTCCCGGAGAACCTCAACGTCTTCTGGAGCCGGGGCGCGGGCGCGCGGCAATAAGCGGGAGGAAGCGGGCGACGAAACCCTAAAGGCCTAAACCGCCATTGATGAGCGAGCAAGCGCCGCTCTCTCGCCCCTTCGCGTCTCCTTTCCCCCGTTTGTCACCTTGAGCTTTTCCAGGAAGGAAAGAAAAATGTGTACGTAAGTGTGTTGAAAAACAACGCTAGGCACAAAAAAGTTATCATGGCAAGCTTTCATAAAAAGTTTTTGCCTAAAAAATTGTGCATAAAATTTGATACTCCCTCTATTCTTTTTTATTTGACGCGGCAGATTTTTTTCTAAAATTTCTATCCTTCGGCTTATTCAAAAATTTTATGTAAACATATGAAAACACAAATCATGCTCAAACAATCCATAATAATGAAATATGTGGCAACAAAATAAATGATAAGTAATGAAATTTTTTAAATAAGACGAAGAATTGAAGTTTTGAAAAAAAATCAAACGCGTTAAATAAAAAAAGAATGGAGGGAGTACATAGTTTTGTAACTTTATTAAAATAAGAAAATTGAGGAAAATATTTTTTCTAAGAAAATCATATCATAATTCCAATGGCTCGCTACATTTGTTGTGGTGGGCGTTCACTAATTGTCTAATTAGACAGCCTCGAGCGCCTAGCTTTTTGTCTTGTACCATTTGCAAAGCGACAAGAGTTCACTTTTCATGTTTGAAATCATTCAAATTGTTCTAAATCATCTTTTTGTTTAAGTTTCATTGTTAGTGCTTTTTAAATAAGAATGTAGATCGACATTTGTTGTGCATTATTATTAAGTTATACGATTAAAAGCTCAAGAACTACAAACTTATGCATTGCCATGTTATTTCAACTTTATGTATAAAGGCTCATACCATGGTGGTCAAAGCAACAAATCATGACTTTTTTTTGGCATAGTAAGTTCTAAAATAATTGTCCTAATTTTGCCTTTCCTTCCTAACATGTTGGGAGTTGAGCAAAGGCATCAAGCTTCCAGAGGTCATCAGATTTTAGCACAGTATCAGGAACCCAAAGTAAGTTCTTTTCATCAGTTATCTTCAAGGTCCAAGAGGCCACCTCGAAACCAGAAGCAGCCATGAATCTTTCACCAATAGCTTGGGCGACACGGGCGGTGCCCGTAACCCTAGCCGCCGCCGCCCCGTTCCCCTGCCCCCGTCGCTGAAGGAGGCCGCCGGAGGCCATGCAGGCCCCTAGGATGGCATATGGTGGGGCCTTTTGGCCTTCTCGAGGCTGGATCTAGGCGGTTCAAGGAGCTTGGCGGCCACGGTGCGCGGCACAGCGGCTGCACGCTGGCACAGGCTGGCGGCTCGGCGCAGGCGTAGGAGGATCACGGCGGCTCCAGCCTGGCGACGAGGTGCCGGGGAAGGCCCTGCTCAACGGCTCCGACCCGATGGTGGAGCAAAGAAGGAAGGGCGCGACGACGACTCAGGCTGCGTCAGGCTCTTCCCCTGCTGTCGGCATCAGCTTGCGTCTGTTGGCGTCGGCGGGGGCTTCAACAGCACATCAGGTCAGCCTAGGCGGTCCAGCGCGGCATGGCTTTCCTCCATGTCTGGCGTGGCTTGGTTGGCAATGACTCAGCGGAGGCGTCGTGTGTGGGCCGCTTGTCTCCCAACGCACGGCTGTCGGAGCGCGTCACCGGCTCCAGGGCTCGGTTGGTGTCCAACCCACGGGGTCTTCCCTGGTCGGTGGCTGTGGACGGCGGGTACGTCTCGTCGTTCGTGGGCGAGAAGGTGGACTGCAGCCATGTGGCGCCTGGCCTGGCTACAGGCGTGCTGGCGCGACGCCTCTCTATAGTGTTCGTGTGTTGACAAGGTGGTGGTCGGCGGTGGCGGTGCGTCTGTCAGCGAGGTGGTCAGCGGCGCCGCTGGCGGCATGAGGTGGAGGATGCTGCAAAGGTCGGATCTGGTTTAGGCAAGGCGCAGCTGGTTGCGACAGGGCGGTGGTATCCAGGTTGTTGCATGCTCGTCACGGTGTCTGCTCGCAGCGGACCTCGACGTCTCGCACTGTTGGGTAGTTGCGAGTGCGGTGAGGGACTGCGTTGAAAGACGGCGCTTGCAATGGTGACAAGTGTGACAGCTTTGCTTGTAGCGGACTACGGCAGCTAGCCTTGCTTAGCGGTGGCTATTCCGGTGTAGGACATCGTCGGAAGATGGCGCAAGCGGCATTGTTGTCAGCGGCCATGTTTGGGTGACCTTCAGGTGGTTGAGTTGTGGTGGTTTGGAGTTTCTGTGGCAGATTGGATGTGCAGTGTTCGTGTCGGGCCGCTGAAAATAAGACCATGTTTTCGGCGGTTTGAGCTGGCCGCCGAAAATAATAGATTAATTTTCATAAGTCTCTTATTTTCGGCGGCCACTTTCAACCGCCAAAAATAGCTTATTATTTTCGGCGGTGGCCGTAGCCGCCGAAAATTGTCTAGGCCGCCGAATATGTTCACGATTCTTATATCCAATTAGTAATAGTAAGTCTTTACTTCTATGCCTGTGTGCCCAAGTGCGCACCTCGGCTGCACACACACTGTCTCCGCAAGGCGGCATGGGTGGCGTTAGGCCTGGGCATTCGGTTAGACCGAACAATTCGGTTCGGTTCCTCGGTCATTCAGTTACTTCGGTTTTCAGAAACCTGGAACCGAACTTTCATCCTAGAAGAATGGAGACCAAGCAGTTCGGTCTTCGGTTAGTTCGGTTCGGTCTTCGGTTAGACCGAACTGACCGAGGCGGCTTAGGGAACAGGAGGCACCGGCAGCGACGGGGAGGGCAGCCGGGCAGGGACAGGGAGGCGCCGGCGCTCTGCGGCCGTACCGATGGGGAGGCGGACTAACCGAGTAGACCAGCCAGCAGCCATGTGCCTTTGCCACACCGTGGGAGGAGGAGGTCGCTGTGCGGTGGGGGAGGTTCGCCGCCGAGCCGTAGGTGGAGGAGGCCGCCGCCGCGCCGTGGGAAGAGGGCACTGCTGTGCCGTGGCTCGGGGGGAGAGGGGCGCCGCCGAGCTGTGGGTGGAGCAGGCCGCCGCCGCGCCTTGGGAAGGGGGGCACCGCTGTGTCGTGGCCGGGGGGAGAGGGGCGCCGCCAAGCCGTGGGTGGAGGAGGCCGCTGCCACGCCGTGGGAAGGAGGGTGCCGTCATGCCGTGGCCGTGGGAGGGAGAGCCGCCGTGCTGTGGCCGCAGGAGGGGGGCGTCGCCGCGCTGAGCCATGGACGAGGATGGGGATTCGGGGAAGAGAATGCAGTTGGGTGGGTAGGTGGCGGCCGTCGCCAGGGAGGCTGGGAGAAGGAGGCGGGGAGCGGGGAGAGTGGGAGTGGGAGGCAGGGAGCGGCGGAGGGGATAGGTAGGGTTAGGTTTTTTGTTAGGGGCCGATGGCCGGTTGGGCCATAGAAGTTGGAACTTCGGTTTTTTTCGGTTACTTCGGTTTTTGTCTTTTCGGTCATTTCGGTTTCGGTTAGTTCGGTCATTTGGAAATCTGAGACCGAAATTAATTTCGGTTCCATTCGGTTCGGTTATTTCAGTTTCGGTCTCGGTCACTTCGATTCGGTTCCTCGGTTTCGGTTTTTTTTTGCCCACCCCTAGGTGGCGTAGTGTTGCCCGAAGACGGCATTGTTTCTTCTTCAGAGCTCGCATCAACATAGGCCCAGGAAGGAGCTGAATTCTTGCTCAGGTCTTGTGCTCCGATGTTCGCTGGAAGTTGTATATCGATCCCAGCCTGAAATTCCTTGCGAGAGGGCAGTGAAATTTTGTAAGAATCAATTCAATTTCACCGAAAGCACACGATTAGGAAAAAAGTCATACAATACAAAGGGAGTGTTTGGTTGGTGCACAGACTAACACTGCATTGACCTAGACAGTCAGGCCAGCCGAGGCATGCTTTAATTTGAACAATAAAGTCGAAACAAGCCTTTATTTATTTGGTCTGGTCGCCCAGTGTAAAAAAATGAGCTTATGATTGTGTTTCATCGCTCACATAATGATGAATAATACTAGATAAATAAAATTATTTTTAAAAACTTGGATGACAAGCACAAGCGTAACACGGTTTTGTTTGTAAAAGTAAAATATGAAATCCGTGATTGGATAGATATACGATAAATACATACATGATTTATGAAAGACATGCACCTTGATTCTATGCCTGCACACACGCTAAGCCTAGCCAGTTTAGCCACAGATAAATAGCCAAATCAGTCACAGTTAGCGGTGGGCAGAAAACCGATACCCGAAGACCCAAAAACCTGAAATTTAAGAGCCCGATCGCTAATTCGGGTTACAGTACCCGGTACCCGATGAACCCGAGCTACCCAAAATGAGCAAAGTCCGTCTCCGTCCGCAGCCCAGCAGGCCAGCATCCAGTGACTCACTGAGGCCCATTACTCCACCTTCATCGCACCCCACAGCTAAACCCTAGCCCGCCTGCCACCTCTGCCTAGTCGCCTCACACCGCCGCCGCCGCCGCCGCCGCCACTGGCTCACAGTGCCGGTGCCTCTTCACGGCTGCTGGAGCTCGTGGATCCGACTCCTCCGTGCGCGCCGCGTCCCCACCACGCTGGCCTCGCTCGCCTATGCCATCGGGTCGCCGTCGGCGCTACCGTGCTGCCGTGTCCCGCCCACCGCGCTGGCCTCGCTCGTCGACGCCGTTGGGCCGCCGCAGAGGAAGAGGAGGGGCGGCTCGACGTCGATCTGTCGAACAGAGGCGCAGGCAGGAGGCGGTTCCACGCGCCGGCAGCCATGAAGGAGGCACCGGTGGTGGAGGAGCGGTGGCCATGAAGGAAGTAGGGGCGAAGGATGAGAAGGCAGGCGTGGGATCCCGCGCGCCTCGCGGCCTTGCCTCGTACGGCGCGCTCACGCGTGGCCGAAGGAAGGCGCTGCCGGCGGAGGAAGTTAAGCGCCGCGACGGCGAAGGGAGGGAGCCACTACCTGCACGCGCTGGGTCTGTGTCTGTCCATGTTCATCGGGTAACTCGGTTAACCCGAACCTGATAATTTGGGTACCCGAAATTTCGGGCACAGGGTCTGTTCGGGTGTTGTTCATTCCTTGATGCCCGAAATTTTAAAAACTCAAAAAACCCGTCCCGAAATTTCGGATTAACCCGAATTCCCAGTGACCCGAAATTTCGGATTAACCCGAATTCCCAGTGCTAGTCACAGTAGTTAAATTTAAGCTATCCTTAAGGTGTTTGGATTCAGGTAGTTCATGTCACATCGAATGTTTGAATGCTAATTAGAAATATTAAATATGGTTTAAGAATCATAGATTAATTAGACTTAATAAATTTGTCTCACCGTTTATTTTTTATCTATGTAATTAATTTTATAAATAGACTATATTTAATATTTCTAACTAGCGTACAAACGATTAGATTTGATATGTAAGCTAAAATTTAACCAAAGATCAAACGGCCCTGAGCTTCATCAGCCCTGCCTCGTAGACCACCCAGTGGACAATTGACATGTCCTTCCGCAATGTGTTCCGGCGATCGAGGCGCGAAGGGCTAGTACGAGCTGGGTCCTGTCGTGCATGGGGAAGGAACGCTGCCTACGGCGCATGGTTTTGGTTTTTTCAACCGCTCAACTGTATCCCTCTGCAAGCGGACATATCCCATGCCATGCTATACGATGGATGGTTGATGGCTGTCTCGTCTCTGCATAGTACAGATACGAAAAGTGTAAAGGCACTGTCCGCACTCACCTTATGCTATTTTTCTAGAAAAAATTCTTTCTATATCATTCAAAATTATAACAATTTTTTATATACTATTAAAAATTATGCGAGTACTTCTATACCATCGATTTAAAATTTAAAGTACATATGTGGCATCGCTGTTATTTTTGAGTGTAACGGCGGTTAGTCTAGGAAGAAAAAACCATTTGCCCCATATCTACAAATTCTTTCCATGCCATTGAGCTATTGAAATATGATATTGCTCTCATTCTTTTACCATGAATGATAAACAGGTACAGAAATATGATTTTATCTAAATATCATGACTAGACAAATCATAATTGCATCCATATAAGTATTACAATATTGATACAAAATCACAATAGCGCCATCCACATCATCACAACAACATCCATGTAAAGGTGCAGCAGCCACACATCATCCATTCAGACCAATGTTTCTTGGTCTACAACCCATACATGTGCACTCACATCAGCTAATAAGTGATCTCACATAACATGTTTTTGGTCCACACTACAGATGCATACAGCATAAAAGAGTGACACGAAAGAACACAGATGGAAGGGAGGCACACGAAAGAACACAGATGGAAGGGAGGCACACGAAAGAACACAGATGGAAGGGAGGCACTCACTGTTGTGATTTTAGAGATATAAGTGACATGCATCCAACATATTTAAACAAATTAAATATTTTAATTCCGAATAAAACAAGCACATAACTAAGATAAATGCCATATGTAAATGTAACAGCAATGAACAGTAGCATTTCAATGACAGGAAAGCATGAAACAAAGCTACTCAAATCCATTTCAACATTAAGCATGGCGGGTAGATGAAGATGGCAGATTATAAAAAAACATAATTGTTTTTATATATTTTGCTCTCAAAATAGCGGGTTACTGCTTAAGGCAGCCTTCCACACCACAGATGATCAAAGTTCCTCGACTAACGTAACAGTCCTATCATACCAAATCAGAGTTTTAGATCAAATACTGAAAGCCTAGAGACAACAGTATAACCAATCTCACGTGTTAAAGATAGGTATGGAATATAACAGTGACAACACAGGTTATATGTTCAGAATAAAAGAACAGAACCAACGTAGGCAAAAGTTCTAAACGATAGACAACAGTTCCAACCCGAGAAGCAGATGAACATCGCGCAGCAGAAAGCCCAAATACCAGGCCACGGTCGACAGCAATCAGAATGTCAACGTGTAGCACCACACAGGCGCAAGCACGTACACAGCAGCCACCTATAGGCCTTGCAGTGGCCTAGTAGGTCACGCCTCCTTTTTTTTATGTCTATTTCTGCTGCCGTTTTTCTGTTGGAAAATAAAGAAAAAACACCAAATATACAACACTCACAAGCAGACGGCGGGAGGAGGTGCGCTCAGCTTCGGCTCGATGCGGGCGCCGGGGCTGCTTGCGAAGGTCGCAGCGGGGCCGCACGCGGAGGCGCCCGGGGTCAGGGGCGAGGCGCGCGGGTGGAGAAAGAAGGCTGCAGGCTCGGGAGGCAGCGGACACGCGCGGGGTCGGGGCCGCACGCGAGCGCGGACGAGGCCACGGGCCCGGGGGCCGAGGCGCGAGGGCTCGGGGGCTCTCGCGAGGGCGGAGGAGACCGCGGGCGCCCGCGCGGTCGGGCCGCCTCCGGCCGATGAGAGGAATCGCCTCGCGCGGGCCTTCTCGATCTAGGGGGGTTTGTGGTGTGGGGAACGAGAACGACGTGTTTCTGTACACGAGTTCAACCCACTCAATAGACACGTGAGGGCAAAATGGCTTTTCTGTAAAAGTATGTCGGCTGGTTTGACGTCGTTGGTTCGTAGACTCACGGCAATGGCACATAGGTATTCTAAATTTTAAACCGATGGCACAGAAATATCCGCATAATTTCCAATGGCACGTAAAGAATTGTTCTAATTTTGGATAGCATAGAAGGAATTTTCTCATTTCTCTACCGGGTGTTGGGATCCTCAGGCTAAAATTTTAGTCCCATCATATCAATATTTAGACACTAGTTAGAAGTATTAAATATAATCTAATTATAAAACTAAGGACGTGTTTGGATTCCGGAGCTAAACTTTAACTTATGTTACATCAGATGTTTGGACGATAGTCAGAAATATTAAACATAGTTTAATTAGAAAACTAATTACACAGACGAGGACTAAACAACGAGACAATTTTTTTAAGCCTAATTAATCCATAATTAACGAATGTTTACTGTAGAATCACATTTGCTAATCATAGATTAATTAGACTTAATAAATTCGCCTCGCCTAATTAGTTTTATCATTAGTGTTGGGGAAAGGATAAAATGTGTCTTCTCTCCCTTAGGAAAAAGACCCAAGAGACCCATATAACACTTGTACCACATGTTTAATCCCACCTTGCCATTCTAAGTGGTGAGTGCCTCTCTTTGTTTCCTATAAAATGGGAGGAGGTGCAGTAGAAAGGAGAGGTTGGGTGGATCATCAATGGACCTTCTTCTCTCTCCCTCACGGACCGTGCACTGTGTATGTTGGTATTAAATTCGAAGCACTCTTTCTCTCTAACTTCGAACTAGCTTTCTTTCTCTAAACTCGAAGTGAGTTTTTACCTTGTGCCAAATTCGAAGTTTGCACCCTATGCCAAATACGAAGCTACATCCTATGCTATTTTCGAAGCTAGATAAACCCCCAACAATTAGACTATATTTAATACTTCTAACCAGCGTTCAAACATCCGATGTGACGGGAGCTAAAGTTTAGCTCGAGGATCCAAACACCCCCTAATTACACAGATGAGGAGTAAACGACTAGTCGAATTTATTAAACTTAATTAATCTATGATTAGCAAATGTGATGCTACAATAACCATTTGCTAATTATGGATTAATTAGTCTTAATAAATTCGTCTCGATGTTTACTTCTCGTATGTGTAATTAGTTTTCTAATTTAATCATATTTAATACTTCTAACTAGCGTCCAAACATCCGATGCGACGGGGCTAAAATTTTAGTCCGGGGATCCAAACACCCCCTATGCCCTGGTCAGCAAGATTCTTTACTCTATTTCATAATCATCCGCTGTCACGTTTATATTGTATCTCTACCCTACATCAACTATCACATTTATTATTATTATTATTATTATTATTATTATTATTATTATTATTATTATTATTATTATTATTAATTTCCCACCCTAACTACCCCCATCCCACTTCCCTTCCCCAATCTCCCGCACCCACTGTGGTCCCGTCCTCCTCGTTCGCTACAGCCACGGCGCCGCGCGTTTGTGGGCGTCATCCTCCTCCAATCCGGGCGCCGCCTCCGCTTCCTACGCACGCTGCCTCCGCGCGGGATCCGGCCCCCACTCCCACGCCGACGTCCTCCTCTCCCCTCCGCGGTGTACCCTTTCCCTTTCCCCGGTGTCCTTGCCATCGCCAGTCGTCCTCCCCATCCCCAGGGCCGGCGTCCTCATCGCGCGCGGATCTGAGGAGGTGGAGTCTCCTCCACGCCCCGGCCGGTGTCCTCTTCGTCGGGCGCGGATCCGGGGCCTCCTCCGTGCCCGGCGGCCGGTGTCCTCCTCACCATGCGTGGATGTCCGCGCCCGGCAGCCGGTCTTCCTCCCCGTCCCCGTCCCCGTCCCCGCGGCCGCCGCCCTTGTCCTCAGATCCGACCGTCCGTCCCTTCCTTCCCGCATGGCCGCCGACCTTCTCCACCATCATGGTGGGCAGATCCGGGCATGGAAGGGTGTTGGGCAAGGAGCTGGAGGCATCAACTTTCCTACAAATAGAAGGAAGCTCTTAGCCTATACAACTCCTACGGATAGAATTGAGTTCTTAGGCTATCTCCAATGGTGCACCTCAAAATGAGGAAGCAAGCGCTGTTTCACAGTGTTCTGCACTGTAGATGACATGGCGTAGAGGGTGGAGTGGGATTTGAAAAAAAAGAGAAACCTTGTTGGAGATAGCCTTAGCCGATAAGATATCAATATCTCAATACCATTATGTGACATAAATTTTATAGGCTCGCAAGATCAAAGGAGGAACAGAGACAAGCTGTGGAGAGAGACGGGAGGGAGGGAGGCGGTGGGGGAGTCAAAAGCTGCGAGCCTGTGATACGATGCGAGCGTTGCTTGCCGCCCGCGAGCGCGTGACATGTCCTCGCTTTTTGCAGAGGTCTGTTGTCGTCTGAGTCCCCCCTCCCGCGGCGGCCCAGCCTACACCGAGTCTGGTCGAGGGGAGTCGACCACCAACATGGGAGGGAGTGCCTTCCATGTACCACATACGGACGTACATCCAGTCCAGCACGCAAGTAGAGGATCAAATGGGCGAAGCTAGTAATCTTTTAATAACTTTTTTGGTATATATATCATATCTAATTTGAAAACCTTCTACTATATAGTAGTTGGTTGTTTTATTAAGTATAGGCGTAGTTTCAAACAGAACCAGCACTACATACGTAAAACAAACTGAGGACGATAATGATTATGAAAAAAGGGTCTGCCAAGTTAGTTTCTCCGTTTCTCTAGTTACACGATCAAGCAGTGATCTCTAGGGTTGCCGCCGATCCTAGCTATAGTGTCCTGGCTAGGACACTGCACACACACACGGCCGTGACAGTTTTGTGGTGTTTGAACAAGAGGGAGCCGAGGCGCGCGCGAACGGAACGGAATGGAAGGAGTCGACACACACGGTCAATGTACTGCTTGCTGCCGCAAGCGGTTGCGGGCCATGCATGCATGTAAAACAGTGCTGGACCTCCTGCAACTGTATGGAGTACTAAAGGAGGAGGTAAAAAACGACAAAATACTTTTCTGGAGAGCTAGCTAGCCTACCACCTTCTTGGCATGCAAGGAAGCCTCCCAGCCTCGCTGAGGAGAGGAGCGGAGGGGCAACTCCACTCCACCTTGTGGCCTTGTGGGGTCGGCCCCCCGACTCTATTGCGACCATGCATATACTTGCATCAAAGTATGCTTGGATTTTACATCATTATCATGCATGCATGTAGAGCAAAACATCTTGAAACTAGCAGTATTAGCTGCACTATTATACTGTAGAGCAAGAACAAAGTTATTATGTTTGGATTGTCTTTGTTTACTTGTGTAGCTAGGGTCTATTTGGTTGTTTGGACAAGGCTAACCTGGCCCGCACTAGTGAACCAGGCCAGCCTAACCAGGCTGAATGCATGCAAGACATGCTTGTTTTGTTGGCTCTATTTTGTGCATCCTAGCTAGCTCAAATGGGGTGCCTCAAATGATTCCTCAAAACACTGGTTTGCACTGTTTGACATAAATGCTACACTGTAGACAGAAAGAAGGGTAGTTGAATAGTGATAGGGAGTGAGATTTGAGGCACCCCATTGGAGTTAGCCAAACATGGGATGCTGATTGGTTGCCTGGGTTGAATGGAAATCTAAACGAGCGCATGCATTATCCAATGTTGTACTACTACATAGAGCAATAATAAACCAGCAGAATTACTTGTACTATTATATAGATCATGATGTTTTAGTGTTTCAACCAAATCAACACATACATAATGCTTCATATACACATCGCAAGCCACAAGATTTATTTGGATGGAAGAGGAAGGATTGGTCTAATATACCGAGACCAGATCAGGGAGGGAAAAGACCGGGGTATGCACATATCACAGAAGAATAGGGGATGGCAACGGGGTGGGTGGAGCATCCGTGGACCCGTCACCGAAACCGCGGACAAAACCCACCCCGCCCCGAGTCCCACCGCAGGTTAAAATTCACCCCGCCACCGAACCCGACGAGTCCCCCGAAACCCGAAGTAATATGGAGATAAATGGCACTAATAATTATTAAAATGGGTGGAGATAAGCATATGGATATGATTGGCACATAATTTCACTTATCTTTCAATTTTTCCAACGTTATTACCACTAAATGTCCATGACATGACATTCAAAATTATTTATTTACTTCATGTAACCATGGGTTCGGGTCCCCATGGGGAACCCATAGGTGGGGATCAAAACCCGCCCTTGCCCAGCACATTTTCGGGTCCCCAAACCCGCAGACCTGAGGGGGATTTGACCCACCTCCGCACCCGACGGGTGCAGTGTAAAACCCACAGGGACCCGCCCCGAACCCACTTCACTTCCATCCCTGCAGAAGAACCGACTAGGGGCGAGCAGGTCTTTGAACTTAATTACAAACAAGGTCACAAGTCAACAACTTAGATCCGCCCGTGTGCTGCACATATGAGGCCACAAGTGAGGATATGCATAAGATTTGGAACACATGAAGAGAAAGAGGGAGGGGAACTGAGGGGATGCAGATTCACTTGACTAGAGAAAGCGGTGCTCGTTGTGCTCTCTACAAACCCAAATATAACGAGAGGAGAGATTAGGGACTCCTCGAGTTAGAGGATGGATGAATCTTTATGAATCAAAATCGAGGAGGGGATGAAGGTAGAGGGAGGAAGGATTCTCACCTGTGAACCGGAAGAGAGTGGTGAGTCAAACGACCAGAGGTGGTTGTGAGGATAATATCGGGCGGCGAGTGGCGGCAAGAGGAGTGATAACCCTAGAGAGTTCCCGCGTGCACGCGATGAGCCACCTCAGAGTGACGCACCTCACCACCAGAGCTTGGCCTAGGGGGACCATTTTACTCGCATCCTGGGAGCCAAGCTCCAGCCCTCCTCATGCACGCTGCGGGCCTGGCCCCACA
This sequence comes from Paspalum vaginatum, assembly GCA_030272315.1. Lineage (NCBI taxonomy): Eukaryota > Viridiplantae > Streptophyta > Magnoliopsida > Poales > Poaceae > Paspalum > Paspalum vaginatum. The sequence goes on from CM059013.1 coordinate 45,452,163, forward strand.
GCTGGTAAGGTCTTGTTTGTTCCTGACATCCGTTGCCACGCCATATTTATGGCAAAATTTGACCACATTTAAATTTTGATAAAAAATATTATCAAATAATACATTTTTTATTCATGTATCTTATACATGCTCCAAATAAGACACTTAATAAAAATTTATTGTTTGATAAATTTTGCTCTAAATTCAGAGATAGTCAATTTTTCCCACAACTGCAGTGTGACAATTTGTGTTTGGAAACCAAACAGGCTCCAACAGCTACAGTAACATCGTCATATTTTATTCTAACACGTGTAGAATACTCCCTCCTGTCTCAAAAGAATCGACACCAGACGTATAGTTAACGGATTTTAATTTTGACCATCAATATATCTTCAGATATTTTAACGCATATTTTTGAAATGGTATGGCTAGATCAATATTGAATAGTAGTGTCAATATATTATACATTTGATATATTTTAAATATATGTACTATTATTAATTGTTGGTCAAAGCATTGTTTTGGTGCTATGTCACTGTCTGAAACCTTCATTATTTTGATAATAGAGGGAGTAAAATCTTAACAACGCACTTCTCCCTTTTTTGTGTGTGTATGTATGCATGCATGCGCCGTTCCTCTGACCCTTTACCTCTCCTGGTGGGAAAACGCGGTAAAGAACAAACTAAAGAGACAAATTAAAACGGCTAAAACCAGTGCAGTGTAGATCAAGTGGGAGGATGGACATGCTCCATACATAGGGGCTCCTTTAGAACACATATCACATAAATACAAGAATAAAAAAACGTAGGAATAGAGTGTGCTGAAACTTTAAATCCTATGAATTAAAAGAAAACATAAAAGTGGAAGAATGAGTATTTGGATAGAGCATGGGAAAAACATAAGATTTTGATGAGAGAGAGCGACACAAAGAAATTTTCTATGAGGTTCAACCTCTTGCTAAAATTCTTCTAAAATTGTCGTGAAACAAGCCAATATACATAGAAATTCCGTAAACCTCGAACGTCTCAATCCTTTGTTCTAATCCGATGTCAAATAGGCTCGTGTATCCTTAATCCAACCATTTTTCATTCCGTCTACTAACGCTAAGTGTCGTGTGCCGTAGAAATTTTTGTTTTACGCTCTGGCCCTAATATAAGTACGAATGAAAAGTACTACCACTTGATGTTTGATGTTGTGATGTGCCCCGTTGTCTCTCGTTCGCAGCGGTAGCGGTGCGGTCTGTGTCCATCCAGAGCCGTCAGGTGCGTGCAGCGCAGCGCAGCGCAGTGCTCCAGACACCAGGCGGTGAGCAAGTGCTATAGCTACGGAGTAGTAGAAGCCTAGCTAGCGCGGATCCATGATTGTATGCTGTGCACATTGGTAGTGGCTAGCGCCGGCCAGGGTACAAGCGTCGGTAGTGTACTAGTAGTGCCTGTCTCTTATGTGACGTGCACCTCTGTTCCTGTTGCCTCCTGAGCCACTGTCTGCTGCATGGCATGGCATGGCATGGCATGGGGAAGGAAACGCCTCTCCATTTCTCCATCCCATCTACTGTATGTCTGTATATCGACCACCATAGGAGTAGGCAAGAAGGGAGACCGACCACACCCCGCCAGCGTGCTGCGGCAGACTGTGGGATCGAAGCGTGCTGTGGTGTCGTCATACGATGCTACTACCTACAGTACTACTACACTCCGGTAAGTGTATTCTCTTTAATTTGCTAGTCCAATCTGCATGCTACTATAGTAGATACATACAGTTTTACTACGTTGCTAGTAGTACTGGTAGTTTATTAAGACCTTTTTCCTTTTTATAAGAAAAAAAATACTCCGTAGTAAGTATACATGTACTAGTAGCTGCATCGTCATTATTGCATGTTACGAGACTCGCGCGCGCAATCATCCAAACGCTAATATAATGCTCCTCTTTCTCTTTCCTTGATGCCACTAAAGGCAGGCAGGTACGGTACACCTACTGCTGCTGCTGCAAAAGTAGAACTGTGGTACATAAAGTAGCACGTTTTTTTTTTCCGATGGCCGGCAACGGCAAAGAAAAAAAGCGTTTTTTGTTTTGCAGCAGGGGCGTTTTTGCTTCTCTCCCACCTACTACTACATTACATGCACTCTGGAAAGTTTTCCTTTTCAAAAGAATTGATTCACCTCAGACGACATGGATTTTGCAGGTGCAGCGCGGGCGGGTTTCGAATTCCCGTGATTTCCCTGTATCACTTTGCCTTGGCTTTGTAGGGGTGGATTGATAGGAAACCCGATCCTCCTGCAAAAGTAGAATGGGCCATTTGTCTCTTGTGTCTTTCTTTCTCCCTGATCGATCTCCCAACCAAAATCCCCATGCACCGCACGCAAAACGGACAAAGGTGGACAGACATGGCCTGCTCTGAAGGATGGCCCGATCGAGCTGATGGCCCAGGGCAGAACACACACACACACACTCATGAACAGAAGACTATAGAGAGAGAGAGTGTGTGTGTGACATTTGTATGTATTATTGTATGGTACTCCTTCCTTCCCCAGCGTCTAGACATGCAATTGGCATCCGCCACGGGGCAGAGCCTGGCTGGGGTTCAAGAGGAGGAGAGGAGAGCCTGGCTGGTCCTGCCATGGCATTAATTGCAATGGCAACGGACGATCGTTTGCGTTGCAGATCGAGGACCGCGCCGCGCCGCGCCGCTAGCCAGTCTCCGGTGTTCCCTCTTGCTCCTTCGCCGCTAGCCAGTGCCAGTAGTACTAGAAGGAAGGCTGTACAGTAGCAGTAGCGTTTTGCCTGCAGCACAGGCCGCAGGGCCTGCCTGCCCAACTGCTCCCGTTGGCTGCACTGCACCGCGGCAGAAAGGCTACTAGTCTACTGGAGCACCGAGGATCGCCGCGCGCATGGCATTGGCAATGGCATGGGGAAGGAACGCCATCGCCAAGCGATTCCTGCTGACGGGACGGGACACAGGCAAGCGAGGCATACCATCCGCGCAATCATGGAATGCTTGCTTGTGCGAAATCACCATCAGATTGCTGCCCCCTGCTGCGATGAGCCGCCGACCGTGAGCCGACAGCGCCACACCCGGCTAACTCGTCAGCCGCCGGCTGTTGCGCTGTGGCCCGGGAGGGCGGCCGTTTGACCGCCGGGCCCCAGCCTCTTTCGTCACCTGTCCTCTCCTCTGCTGTGGAATTCGAATACGACAGCAGGGGCGTCCTGCACGGGAGGAGGGAGGGAGGAGGGTGGGTGCCTCCACGGGACGGGACGGTGGCAGAAGAGTCGCTGCCGGACGGAAAAAAAAAACCCCTCAAAGATGCAAAGGCGTTTATTGGGCTAGTAGATGTGGGGCCAGCCTGATGGGACGACTTGGGTTAGACTCGTGATGACGTGACCTATGCACTATTATCAATGGTTTTACCATGTTCTATATATATGTGAAATTTTAACTAAATATGAATTGACTAACGTTTACTTACTACATTTCAATCAACTAGTATAATTAATGTTAACTTAAATACGTTTCAGAAATAGCTTGCATTTCAGGCATATGTCATATTTACACTTAATAAGATATTAAATAAATACAATAATGTTGATATTAATCATACTAGTTCAAACCTATTTTGTTTTTATTACAAAGTCTATTAATTAAACATTAATAAAGTTTATATTTAGTTAAATTTCAAATATAGTAAATGAGAAAGCATTATTACTAATACGTAGGTTACGTTACTACGAGTCTAACGCAATCTGGATGGGTAAAAACAGAGCTAAAATGGTCGAGATATACATGTTTAAATATCAAGGGTATATTCATACAAGGGTAAAAACCGTCATTTCATCTCCACTTAACAGAAGCTACCGTTACAATGGATGGAGAATGGCAATGATGAATAAAATTTTAAGTGGATGGCAGATAATGGTCTCAAAATTTTGCGGTGGCATAAAAGGCACAAAGCTGTTTTTCAGTGGCGGATAAAGAATTTTCTCATGGGTTTTGCGTCAGCCATAGGCACACACATGAGTCCTTGCACCTCAAGCGTATTTCACATAAAGGATATGGAGGACCTACTGCCAGCGCAACCACCGCCATTGTCATCGTTTGAACCATCACAATCTACCCACCTTACGACGTGTTCTATGGCTCGAGCTCCATCCTGGAGTTGCTCATTGCCGATACCATACATGCGCCGGCCTCCTTTTTCCTTGCAACGAGTTCATTGTGTGCGTAAGTTGTTTTTTTTTCTAATGTTGCAAAGATGAATTTTTATACTAAAAAACATGTCATTTTTTAAAAAAATATAATGATCATAAGTTCTCTTGCACAAATAGTGTATACAGAGTTATTTGCATAAGTTACTCTATATTCAAAACTCTTCATGGATCATAAGTTAATATATCGAAGATGTTATTATCATAAAGTTTATGTAGGATAAGTATGTGCATAATTTTTTTTTTTTTATTACTTTTCTCCTTTTATATTTTGACATATATTTTGTGTATAAAATTTGCACTACATAAATTATGTGTACTAGTTTTGAAACACTGAACAATGAAAACTTATGTTGTAAAAGGCTATAGTCATAAGTTGAGCTATGCATATAGGCTTTGAAGATATTAAACAGTAAAAGAATTATATGAACACATTTTTTTTGCACAACATTTGCGCACGTGTACCCTACGTGTACGGAACTGTTCGATCGCTGGAATCCCCGTCGTAGCCGCACGCATACGAAACCCTCCCGCCCCACCCACACGGACGCGTGGGTCATGCGCTCTCTGAGCCCCACCTGTCATCCCCTTACCGTGCTGCTAGACAGAGCTCCCAACGGGTGGGTGGGGGAGCGAACCGCCATCCCCTCTCACCGGAATCCCGACAAGCACTCACAGGCAAACCCGCCCAAAACCCTAACCCCGCTCTCAGTTGCCCGTGCGGTCCATATAAACCAGCACCCGCACCCCCACCAGCACTCACACCCCCACCCAGAGTCCCAAAGCCTCCTCCTTCCTCGTCCGCACGGCAACGGCATGGCGTTGTTTCGCCTCTTCGCGTGGAAGAAGGGTGGCTCTGCGGCCGCGCCGCTCCCTCGCTATCTCCTCGCCCCGACCGCACACGCTGGGTGGACCACCGCCGCGGCTGGCGTCGCGCCGACGGCAGCGGCCCGACCCGCCGCCGGCTCTGTCGCGGCGAGGGCGGCCGGAGGCCTCTCCACCGCGCCGACCGCCGCCGGAGCGCCGAACGCAACCACTGGACCAGGCGCCGGGTGGGCTGGCGTCGCACCGACGGCAGCGGCCCGACCCGCCGCCGGCTCTGTCGGGGCGAGGGCGGCCCTCCCGGGCGCCGGGTGCACCGCCGCCGCGGCTGGCGTCTCGCCGACGGCAGCGGCCCGAGGCCGAAAATCTTCACCACGTGTCGCGTTGGACCTCGTCGCCACCGTCCTTCGCACCGCGGACGGGAAAGGAGGACGCTTTTCCGTCGGCGACGGCATCCACGACGTGAAAGCGTGCTCCTTTCCACGCGCCGTGAAGATCCACGGCGACCCTTCTCTCACCCTGCGTGGCGGCCGCAGCAGCCGCCTCCTCCGCGACAACACGGCCGACGACGCGCGGATCCACGCCGAAAACGGCGGCACCCTTTACAGCGACAACGTCACCGGCGGCCTCGGCGCCTGGATCCACGGCGGGAGAGCCAACGCCAAGGGGCTGACCCTCGGCCCTCGCTTCTTCCTTCACGGGGTGAAAAGTACCGTCCGCATCGAGGGCAAGGGCAGGAGCCGCGGCTCTCTCGCCTTCATGCACGGCGCGAGTCGCCCTACTCCTTTTCCAGCGAGCGACTGCCGCTTCACCGTCCACTCCGCCAGGAAGCAAACCGAGCTTCTGCTCGACAGTATCTCTCGAATTCTGGATACACACATTCGCAAGCAAAAGTAATCAATTACTTAGTGGCCTGGTTAGTCATTAGTTTTGTTTTCTCCACTCGCCGGCTTGCTATCCTCCACCAATCCGCGAAGTTTCCCTGTGTCTAGGTGTTAAACCACTCAACCCAAGGGGGGGCACTAGCTGATGCCAAAACTGTCTTGCAAAAACAAAGTCGTGAGAATGTGCTGCACCGTTTCCTCCTGATCGCAGAGGACGCACATGTTAGGTTGAGGAAGACCTCTTGAGGCTAGAAGATCTCCTGTCCAACACTTAATCCGGATGGCCAACCAAAGAAAAGCTTTGCATTTGGACGGAGCCCAAGTTTTCCAAAGCCGTCTCCAAGGGTCAAGGGATATAGCCCCAAGGAAGAAAGCTTTGTTGCAGGATTTGGAGAAAGATCCACTTGATCAAACCTCCAGGAGTGCTGGTCAGGTTCTTGTGAAAGGGTAATACTTTCCAATACATTCCAGATCTGCAAATAATGCAGTAAACCATCCAAAGACAGAGCTCCAATAATCTCTCTCACCCAAGGCCAGACACTAGTTTTCTTTCATAGCGCATGCTGCCGTAAATTCTACGTGTTTCGTATGGAGATATCAACAAAGTCATTCCTAGTGGGCAGCGCTACTTAATTGTTGAGAGCATTTCAGTTCCAAGGACCGATGAACTGTCAAAAAAAGTTCTATTCTTTTTTTTTTTCATTTGCTATCAAAACGGAGCAGTTAAGACGCCAACAATGTCGATGAACTAGGTGCAATGTTTTGTGAAAAGCTGCCATTATTAACAAAGTGGCTGCAATGAAACGAGCCGAAACAACACACACTTGGCTGCTGGGTTGGTGGCCTCGAGTTAGCCATTTGGGAGTCTTTTAGGGACATGTTTCAACGGTTTTGGGCGAGTCACATCATCTTTTACGGTGTATAAAACTGTCACTCTCTTTATAATTATATTGTTATATCGCCAAGCATGTAATGCCATAGCATGAGAATGAAACTCAAATAAAACCATAATAGGCTTCGAGACCACAGCAGACTAACAAAACGGCTGGCCTACAAGCAGATCATACATTCTTACCTAGGCTAAGAAAGGATGATTTAATGAGTCCGCAACAGCCAAGGTGGTTTCATGGAAGGCCAAAAAAATCAGTAACCGACCCAAAAACCTACTGTAGTCTCGTAAACGAAATGAAGATGTTGCATGGGACGTTCAAAAGTGAGAGAAAAAGTACAACTGCGTGATCCTCAATCATTGGAGGGCAAGTAAAGGGAGCTTCATGATAGATTATTAGCAGCATAATCATGGGAGTACACAATAGATATAGCCATGATTAGACATCAAACAGGATAAGAGTTATGGGAGTACACCATAGGTAGAATTGTTCTAACACAAGCCATAATTAGACATCAAACTGGATATGAGTCATGGGAGTACGCCATAGGTAGAATTGTTCTAACATACGTAACACACAAGCCATAATTAGTCATCAGAGCGGTTATGAGTTGCTGCTGCTCCGGTGCTCCCCTCCTTGATTCTAGTCCTTGGCAAGAACATTAAGCATTCGCTGCAAGGTACCCCACAGAACCCAAGCCACCAACACCAACCAGCGTACTAAGCACGCGGTAGACCCTCTTACGCTTCTGATACTCCGCCTCCATGATCCTTTAGGGGAGAAAGAGAGAAGAGGCGAAGCCATTGAAGCATGCTGGCACAGTTAAGACGG